>VCAZ01000067.1:17500-462500 GCA_005784505.1 Bagarius yarrelli | reverse complement strand
ACACACGGCGTATCCTTGAATTATCACCGTCATTAAAACCGTACAAATATGGAAATATGATTGCCAGGGGCGGATAAATCAATGATCAGCCAGGCTTCTAAATTCAATAAATATGCAGAGTTAAATACTTAAATATGCAAATTGCATGCACATAATTTGCATATGGTAGTATTTAAGCAGTATGGCTGGGGCTGTAAAGAACGACAGAGGTGGAGTGAGAAATGGGGTGGAATTAACCAATTCGTTTTTTTTTTATTCGTCAGCTTCCTGATGCAATCTTTTCCCAGATTTACCAACATATATTTAACAAAAAAAAAGAATTATTAAGCTTCCTCATCCGGGTAGAACCAAGTTTACTTATAGATCCTCTTCGAAAATGCCTTTCGAATAATATAAATAATTAAGATATACAGTAATTATCCTATTCTGTCTATCTCAAGCTTCGAAAATTAATACTTGATGTGAAAAACAAACAACAAATAAGAGATAAAGTGACTTTGCGTTAAATGTCTGGACTGTAATTATTCTCCATAAACCATCTAATAAATCAGAGTATTACTGTCAACATGGCTGCTTTTAACAGATGTAGGTGTTTTTTAAAAGTGTGAATTAACCTATTAAAGCTTCAATAGTGCCTGTTGTTCATACATCGTACAGAAGAGGGGGCAGTTTATTATACGCCGTACAGAAATCGTCAGATTTATCTCTGACTCAGAGACGTCTGCTCATCCCATTAAAGATAAATACATGGAATCTTACGCTAGTTTATAAAATATATTCAATCCTCATCATCGAGTGTTGATCCTGTACTACATCAGCCTGATCAGCTAATGTTAAATGTCAAACTGGTTAATCAGATTTTATTTTAAAAATTGTGTCTTATTCAGCTGAAAAACACAAAAACACACAAAATCAAATGTTGGCACAGTCTTAGAAATTAAAGAAAATGTTCACAGCAACAAGAATTCCTTCTTTTATAACACAGGAAAGTAAAAATAGCATAGGTTAGTAAGCTAAAAAACTCACAACACAGTATAAAGGATGGGGTGTAAACTATCGTCTGAGCCAAACTGTGATAGAAAAATGAATCAATATTTTCTGACCAATCGGATCTTAGCATTTAGCAGCGCTGTGTTAATAGTGAATCAGGCAAAAATGACAGCAAAGTTTCTACTTACTTTCTACAATAGAAAAATAGAAATAATTAAAGAAATCTAACCCTTTATAATCATTTATAACCCTTTATAATCATATATAACCCTTTATAATTAGCTCCAACATATTTTAAATGACCCGTGTTGCTTCAGTCTTCTCATATATTAGTACATTTTTTGTTTCTTGATTTTATTTTTGATCCTAGATCAGCTGTCAGCTCTGAAAACATAGAAGTGCAAACTTTTGCACTTAAGCGCATCAACTATCCGATTTCAGCTACATCTCAGACTCACACCTCGTTTCAGGCAGCAGCCAAAGCGAACAAAAGGCCAGTTAGCGAAAGCAGCGTCTCCGACTCTTAGAAAAGAGGGATCGATGGAGCGAGCGGCGCAGGGCCATGCTCTAAACCAAGGTGACATGGTCGGGTTAAACGCAAAGCAGATCCTCATCAGGAAAATCAATGGCCTTGCAGAATGGGATGTACGCCGCCTCGTAGCGAGAGAGTCACTTTACACCGTGTGGCGCCTGTGGCTATTGAGCGCACAAGGAATGAGAGACACTGTCTGTCACTGCACTCACCCTGGACGCTCGCTTTAACACACACGTATTAATGGTGTAACCTTGTGCAGGGCGACTGTGTTACCATCAGCCGAGCGGGGCTGATTATCAATGCGGCGGCCAATTCTCATTAGGAACTGTCTGTTTTTCTTTCCTGCTATTTTCAGCATCTTTATACTGAGAACGTAATTGTTTTGGGAAGAAATCATTCTAGTCATTAAATCAGGGATGGGATGTTGATAATGCGGTATTCCTCCGAGTGTTAACCTAAATAGACAATTCTATCACACGGTGAGAAATAAAATCATTATTATTACTATTATTATTATTACTATTGCTATTATTTTTATTATTATTGTAAACTAGTTTTATATAGATTTTATAAAAGACACTTTTTCTTAGATTGTTTTACACTTTATTCCCACTCTGTGTGTGTGTGTGTGTGTGCTGGTATCTGTTCAGTTTCTTCATTATTAAATGTCATTACACTTCCTGCCCCCCAAAAATTCAAAGAGAGTTAACAATAATATAATTGGATGATTAGACGTCTGTGTAATGTTATGCCACGTTACTCAGAGGAGAAAGCAGCGCCGAGGCCGGCTGTGTGAGCAAAAAGCGATTCTAGAATATATTCCTTCTTCAATCTTTTTTTTTTTTTTTCCCGGTGACCTGTGGTCCTCTCACTCGTTCTCCCCACCCGACATCTATTCATCGCTCTTCTTGCTCATGAAACATCAAGGACGAAGGAATGTGTGACCTCACAGTTTTGATAATTGGTGTCTAATGTTTCTAGGGGAAAGAAGCTGATTATTATTGATGAAGGCCCTCGGTGCTCATGGTGAGACCTGATATAATGGCTTGCAAACAGCAATAAAAACAAGAACAACAAAAATCCTGCATGTGCAGAGCCGCACTCACCCACACAGCGCGATAAGTAGCAGCTCTTTGAGATGCTGTGGGTGGAACAGGATTAAAAAAAATTTGGAACCAATTTGTTTATCTAATGTTTTCACACACACGTATTATTTGTGTTTGAATGCCACTTATGTCAATTTGTAAAATGTGACTTTTACTTAACTTTGTAGCACAAAGTTCGAGTTTTATGTTATTTTGTCTGCTGTGCCTGGTAGTACTTAACAAAATAAAACCGAACAAAACAAAATACCTCGGACGCTAAACAAAAACGGGTTGACATAAGCTAACATTTTGCGTTCTTAGCACATTCTTAGCATTCTTATTAAAAGAACAATTTAAACAACAAAACAAGCAGAAATAAAAATACAGCAAAGAAAACAAATTAAAACAAAAATCAAACAAAATTACTGACAAAATTTGAATAATTTTTTTTTTACAAAAATTGACAAGTTTGACAAAAAAATTACCAAAATTGACAAGTTTGACAAAAAAAATGACAAAATGGACGAAATTGACAAGAATTTGACAAAATTTTTAACAAAAATTACCAAAATAAAAAATTGTCAAAAAATGACAATCAATAAACAAAATCAACAAACAAAAGGTATTATTGCATTTGAAAGTAAGTAAACCTAAATTATTAAAAATCAGAAAGAAGGCAATAGAATTTTATGAAGAAATAAAGTAAGGGACTATTTTAAATAAATTTTAAGTAACATTCGTAGAAAACTTGACTAACTCAATCGATGTAGCTTTAGTAAATGATGCCAATGTCAACTAATATTGGTTTAATGTATTGAGGTAAATGTTGTATAACCCAGACATGCAGACGCGGCTGTATAGGAGTATCGAGTGCAGACTGTGTATTCTACCTGTTTAAGGTAATGGAGTGTACAGCGGTTTCCGAAGGTGGTGGCAGCAATGGGACAGGTGGGGGTGAAGTGGATTCGAGTGCCCTGAGGAGGCATTAGCATGGACGGGTCATTACATCAGGGATGGCAGAAGAGAGAGGAGAGCATCCACCGCTGAGCAGCCCATATCATTTACAGAGGCTATCAGGGCCCATACCACACTATGATATTCCTCGCACCATTTCCTCTAGGCCATCACTCATTCGTTTTTTTTTTCTTCCTCTCTCTATCCTTTTTTTTTAAATGAAGGAATTGAGATAGTGAGAGATTTTGCAAGTCACTCTGTGAACATTTGTAGGTTCAAGTGTTTTTATATAATATTTAAATAATTTAACAGCAAAAACATACATATTTTTTATTTTTATGTTACAGATTGTTCTTTCTATAAAAAGAGTAAAAAAAAAGCTATAAAATGTGAAGGAAACAGTTAAGGAATTTAATTTTCTACTTTCCAAATATAAAACCATCAAATTTCAGACACACTCTTAATCAAGTACTTCTTTTAATTTATTCCTTCCTGGGGTTTTATTAGTATGCTAGCTGTTGGCTAGATGATAATGACAGAGATGAGGTTTTTCGCCAAATCCCCCTGTGATAAAAATACCCCCAAAAGCCCAGCAACCATGCTTACAACATGCCACGTGATTTCTACAGGGGAACGACCTTGGTCATTAAGGACACTCAACGGTTACGTTTAGTTAAGAAATGACAGATATCAGAAAAAGGGGCCTGTTATTGGAATTATTTATTTATAAACTGTACAGTGTCTTATGGTCGCAGTGTGGACGCTTTAATGTGCTGTGATTTTTTTTTTTCACTGCTGATATTCACACGTAGGCAATGGTAGATCACCCGGAGGCATAGATGTACACACAACCACAACATCCTGTGCATATGGGCTCTGCTGTAAGGCTAAACTTCAGATATCTATATTAGATTTATAGTATTTGGCAGGTTCCTTTATTCAAAGTGACCTACATTTATTTTATCTTTTTAGCCAATTAAACAGTTGACCCTTAGGGGCCTTGCATAGGGGCCCAGCAAGGGCAACTTGGTGGTGCTAGGAATTTAACCCATCATCTTCTGATCAGGAGGCCAACAATTTAACCAATGAGCTATTCATTTTAATAATAACATAACACACTATCTGAAATATCTAGTGTTGCATAGAAGAGGATGTGTTTCATTTTTTGATGCTGTTACAGCAGGTTTTTATAACTGAATCTTAGGCTTTAGTCAATATTTTCACCTGGATACTGAACATGAAAGCTGCTGCCCTGTGTTTATATACCGAACATCCTGTACTGTGGGGCTTTACACTTCTAAGCCTGTTTAAAGTAGTGATTTACAGTCACAGTGAATAAGCAGAGGCATAGCAATGGGTCAGGAAAGGTAGGAATTTGTCTGTGGCCCCACATTTTAAGTGGGCCCCTGCCAGCTGACTATTCAAACAATCTGAAATGTTATTACATATATAACATGCTGCAATATATCGTGTTATGCTGGATGTTCTTGCTTTTTCCTCATGATGTGCCGGCCGCCATTTTCAAACTAGCACAGCGCTTAAATGTCCATTTTCTAATTTACACATGAAGACGACTAATGCGTCTGGCAGGCAGAAGCAGGAAAAAAAGCAAGATGATGAGAAAAAGTGAAAAAGGTGATGGTGGTAATTGATGGAGATAAGATTGACTTAAGGACAATTTTATAACAAACAAATGTTTTTGTTCTTAATTCCAGCTTATTCTTGTGTAGCTAGTTAGCTAGGATTGCACTTGTACTTTATTATGTAGTAGAAATGTGAATATTGTACTGCATCGTATCTTCTGTCCTTAAAAATAAACAACTGATTTTCTATTATAAATGTTTGACTATTTTTGTATGCTGAATATATATATATATATATATATATATATATATATATATATATATATATATATATATATATATATATATATATGTATATATATCCAGGTAATGAAGATATATTAACAAAACAAAACAATCTTCTAGAAGGACCTCAACTATTAATTTTGCCTGGGGTCCCCACTTCATCTTGGTTTGTCTCCGTGAATGAGAAAGGGTTCTTTATCCTTTCAAGCTTTTTTCCCACCATCTTTTCCTTACCAGCATCACCTCTATCTTCTTCATTATGGTTCAAAATATACAATCAGAAATTCTAAAGCGATATTTGTTCTAAAAACACACTAAGCAAGTGCAGTCTTCAAGTAAAGCTAAGCTAAAAAGTCTTAGTATAGGACATACCGAGCTGCAGAATCTGAAATATAGTTATGTAAATGTACTTAAAAAAAGTGATTTAATATGCATAATTTAACCTGAATATTTCATCTATGCACTCTATAACTTCATACTCTTAAAAAAAAGGACAGGTATATAACAGAAAGGGTTTTTTCTTTCTAACATAGGCCGACTCAGAGGCCACGAGCCAGCAGAGATGCACCTAAGCGCACGGCCTGCTGAATTTGTTTGACTCGGGTAATTGAAAGTGTTTTAAACTATTATAGCAACTTGCCGGCTTGTTTAAGTGCCAAGCTGTCTGTCAAATGTACGCGGGTGGAAAGCACCAGGCTGTCACCCTGTCAGTCAATGGAAACAAGAAGTGTCGGACTAATGGATTTCTTCACGCGCACGTCGGCTCGGCGGCAGAAGTAAAATCAATGTGTTGTCATGTGTGAGAGCAGGGCATCAAACAGGCAGGTGAATTGGAACTGTAGTTTAGTTGTAACGTCTACATTTGCCGGCTGGGAGACAGACAGATGCTCAGGCTGCAGGACCTTTTGTTATGATTGCCAGTGTGAGAGGGGTGCCTGCCCTTTCATTTCTCCTGGTTGTGGAGTGTTGGTTTCGTCCCAACAGGAAATAATGGTGCAGTAAATGCAAAAGCTGTCACGTGTTTTTTTTTTTTTTTTTTTTTTTTTTTTTTTTTTTTCATATGGAAGGGGTGTAAATGTCGCAGGAGCAAAATAGGTGGTTATAAAAGAATTTGGTTTTCAGCTTTGTTCTGATTTTATCATATTTCGGTATGTTTAAAATAGAAACTCCACTCGTGTTATGTTACAATTACATACTGCGAGATGTTCCCCATGTTGTTCTTCCTCAAAGACATCATCTGGCCTCAGCTGGATACAGATTCCGTGAAGGCTACAATAGAACGGGCAAATCCTGTATTTATTTGCACACCGCTGTCCTTGTAGGTCTCCGAAGATCTAAGATTTGAGTGTTTTCAGTGTTTAAAGTATTTAATATCATAAAAAAAGGGTACATTATTGCATTTCTGAGATTTAGCAGACACCCTTATCCAGAACGTCTTATATTCATCTCATTTGTTTTATCCATCTAAACAGCTAAAAGTTAAGGGCCATACTCAAGGGCCCAGCAGTTACAGCTCCTTCTCATCGGCAGTCCAACATCTTAACCACTTCCCAGAGTTACTACTTCCCAGATACTTTGTTTTGTGCAAGGCAGTTAATACAGGACGTTTTGCAACACCTTCTTCCTTATTTCTGACCTGAACTACGAATAAAAAAAAACTTCACAGCAACTTGGAACATTAATGTCCTATATAAGGTAAAGAAATAATAGTTAGATTGGGAAGTAATTCTGGCATTTTTTTTTTTACTCCATTCTGTTTTTATTTTTGTTTCATCAGTTTATTGTATATTTTTCTCTTTTCTCTTTTTAAATTTTCGCTTTTACATTTGCAAAACTGTCCTAACGTTAATAATTTGGATGGGAAACTGAAATTAATTACAGGCCCACTGTTTCACGGTTACATGCTTTTCAGTTATTCAGGCACTGGAGCTTCCTGTGTCGTCCTGGCCACATCATTGCTAGATCTTTTTTTATTGGTCAACAGCCAGTGCTCTTAAATCTATCAATCCCTCTTTCATTTTTTCACGTTGAGAAATCTTATGACTGATTAGTCAAACAGCAACACACTTTATATGTGACTACACAAACCCAAGCAGTGTTTTATAGAAAACATGCCACTCTTTTCCCCCCAGTTTTACACACTAAGATTTAAACCCGCAGTTATTGATCCAAGTTCTGTACTCGTGCTTAGAGACGCCTTTCTGTCGTGTTTCCTCCGCGGCTTTATTTACTTTATCTCCCTAATGTGGGTCACAATGAGTCGCCTTTTGCCTCGATGCCTCACTACTTCCTACCAACGCAACTGTAACGTGATTTATGGCTGACGGGGCTGTTCCCCACTGGGAGAGATCCTCCATGTTGTCCCGTGCTGCGCTAACTAACTGCCTACAGACGGGGCCTGTCTCTTTTGAGCTAAGCCAGATCTGTCTGAAAACCAATCAAATTATTTCATCGTGTTGAAAATGAAAAGCTGTAATTATTCATAATTGAGCTTCAGATATTTTTTTTCCTCTCCTCTGATTTTTCCCTTCTTGTTTTAGAAGTTCATTTGGTAACATGCTTTGAGAAATAAGGAACGATTTTGTGTTCGTTTTGAAAGAAATTACATATGACGTTTGACGGGTTTTTTTTTTTTTTTACACTCTCTTTGCTTTGATATTTTGGAAATAACACACCACGATTATGTGCTGTACTGTTTCTTCTCGCAGGTTCTGTTGATTTCTCTTTCGAGAACAGTCCTGTAACACATCTGTAGAAGAAACGGTAAAGAATTCTGACATCGAATAGCTGGAGCTTTAATTCCACTGGTCTCATTAGTTTTACATTTAAATCAAATTCATTTGCAAGACATTTAAAATAAAAGTCATTTTTTGCAGCCATCTTTATTTTCCACTTAGTTATACTTGACATTATATATCATTGACATTAAAAATCGTTGTGTTTTAAAGCGCAGGCTTAAACTTTAGGCCTTTTTTTTTTTACCAAAATATCATTGTAAAACCCACACATGAAGACAGTCCCTAGCAGTCGGTATGTCCTTAAGAAGGCCAGACGAGCCTAAGCATCCACGGCGAGATGAGATGTGGTAAATGTGACAGTGTGCCGCGGGTGTTTCTGCAGCTCTTCTCCTGCCTGTCTGGCCACATCATGCTGCTGGTGGCTGCACTAGCCGGTGCTGTCTCTCTACTATCTGACTAGCAATGATGGACCAAGTCCTGATTTTCCTGGAAATCCTGATACAGGACTATTTTTAACCATTCAACTTCCTTCTAGGCATCAGAGTGATCCGAACCCAGAATCTAAGACTGGTTTTAAACAGCAGCTTTTGTTGTCGACTGATCTTTAGGGAAGTAAAAATCACAAAGTGCTAACTGTCTGCACTCTCTCAACACGCTCCCACAGTGCTGGTGCCATGCAGCAGTGGTTTAGGTATTATTAACATGTGTATCAGTGTCACATTCACAGCACTGGCCTTGAAGAGAAAATGAGGTGTTTTTGGAACGTCTGGACAGATTAAATTTAGTAGTGAATAGATTTTACTGAACAAATACTGTATGAGCTAAGCACTGTCAAGTAAAGGATAGCATCATCGTGCAGCCTTATAGCACCAGGTCTCGGGTTTGAGTCTGAGCTCATCATGATGGCTTCATCTGGGGTTTTTTTACAGTTCATATTTTGTTTCATTTACATTTACGGTATTTGCCAGACGCCCTTTTACAGAGCGACTTACATTTATCTCTGGTGGTGCTGAGAATCGAACCCTGATCTTTCAATTAGCAGTCCAACACCTTAACCACTGAACTACCATTTCCTACCTTATGCTTAGTATAGCCAGTTTAGTCTCCTGCTACAAATTCATAAAAAGGATCTGCTGCTGTTTACAAAACCAGCACTATTTCATACTTTATTTTAGATCATCCTATGTTTAATTCCCAGCTCCATCAAGCTACCACTGTGGGCCCCTGAGCAATGCCCCTAACCCCCAGTTGCTCAGTTGTATAAATGAGATAAATGTAAGTCGCTCTGGATAAAAGCGTCTTCCAAATGCTGTAAATGTAAATGTTCCAATGTTTGTGTGACTGATAACCTATAAATAGAACCGATATATATTTAATGTTTTTCTTCTGTTTTTCAGACATACGTATCAACAGTACGGAACTAGAAAATGCATTTTATTATGAGGGGGAAATCAAAAAGTTCAGAGACACACCAACAGATGGCAGCCTCAAATAACAATATCAAAAAAAAATCATACACTTACATTAAAATCTTTGTTAAATTAAAGCTTTGCTCAGGCAACAAATAAACAACACATGTAAATGCTGTATAGAACCCAAGGTGCAGTTTATTTACAATGGGACTATTTACAAGAACACCAGACAAACAACAACATTAAATAGACTAGACTTAACTTGATTAAACAGAAACATGAACACTGGCATGGAACTTGGCCCCAACAAGAACTCACCAACGTGGAACATACACAAACACAAACAATATTCCACAAAAGACAACATTACCGAAAAACAAGACACACCTGAACACAATCACAGGACTGAAAGCACAAGAGAGGAAGTAAACTAAACAAACTGCCTAGGCTAGCTTAGATAGCTAGCATAGCATAGCTAGCTAGCATAGCTTAGCCTAGGCAAAATACAATAAACAAGAAACATGAGACAAAAAAACATAGATCAAGAACATGAAAACCTTAAAAAAAAGTAAATAAACAAATAAAAAAATATTTTTTGCTTATTTAAAAAAAAATAAATAAAAGATTTTAAATAATCAGAATTGAAAATAAAGCTTTGCTCCCGCAATCATCAGTTTAAGCAGAACCATGTAGAAACATGCGAGTCTTTCTGCCTGTTCTCGTTTCCTCTTACAATCCAGTGCCATTATGGCAATTTTCAGATATCGTTGGATCTAATATTGCAAAACTGATATCTGATTTTTACTATAATTCTTACTGTCTGTTTTTTAGTGTTATTTTTTTGCATACTCTGCTTTCAGTTGCACCAGCTTCATAAAAGTTTGACTTAATAGTAAGTAATATTGTGCCTAATAATAAGTATTATTATGCTTTAAGAAATAGAAAAATATATGTGAAAATTATAAGCCACTTATTATTATTAATGTTGTTAATAATAATAATAATAATAAAAATAACATATTTTTTTTCTCTTGGCTATCCTGAGTGAATGTCAGCATGACGGTTCCATAAATGTCTATGAGTTATTTTTATCTGTTCAAAATGAACACATTGCTGAAAGATAAAACTATCTACAACACACTCCAATCTATTTAAACTTTCCGTTTTCTAAGATTCCAATAAACTAAATCCAATGATCGAACTTATTTTTAGATATTTTTGTACTTCAATCCCAGAGTAACCCTTTTAAAAATGCTTAAAAATAAAACATACTGTATATACCTGCCAATAGAGAAAGAATATTTGAAGATGATAAAGTTATCACACTATTGGAGACATATATAAGATATCGAGTTTAATCAAATGTAATGTACAAATATTGAGAAATAAAAAAAAAAATCCTTTTTCTCTTAACATAGATGGGATTATTATTATCAGTCGACAGGTTCGGATAGATGAAACATCTGTTCAGATCTGACCAGCTTCTCCCAGTGTGCCGCCCTCGGTGTATTCACACACGGAGTTAAAGCCTCCAGAGAGTTGACATGTGCCACATACATTCTGCGTCTGGAGTCGAAGGTGTGGGAAGATACATTAGGACAAGTTTTCTTTCACTTACCGTGACTGGGCCAGCTGTGTGTGTCGGCCCGGCAGAGAATCAGCCTGATGGGTGTGTTCTGCTTATCTCTCCTTTTATTTATTCGTCTGTTTATTGCTCACTACCAAGCCGTGGCTGAAAGGATGCCGCCTGTCACTTCATCTGTGTCATGCTTGCCGCATATTGGATCCTCAGCCAATCACATGCCACCCTGCTGACCTTCTCCTGAGCAACGAGCATTATGGAAGGTGAAGGCTGGAGCTGGTACCAGTGGAGGAGGAGGCTGGAGAACGATCAAGAGCAAAGGTCTCGCTCTAATAAGACAGACAGATTCAAACCTGCATGGTGCTCTCTTTGGACACCGCCCTGTCCCCCAACCCTTGACTGGTTCTCCATCCGGAATATGTATACTGTTTCGGTGGCTAGTCAGCACTTTACATGGCTGTTAATTAGAGTGGAAGAAGTGATTGGCTGTTGGCTGCATCGAAGTAAAGAGTGCGCAGATGCAGCCGTGGTGGCGAGAGTAATGCAGGCCGGCACGGTGCATCAGCCCACGTCACGCTGGTGCAACTCAGCCTGGCCCGCTCCTGTCTAACACGATTTACTAAGTGTCACCACATAAACGCATGCACACACATCAGTGTTCACATCCTCTGTATACTGTGACACCCCTCCTCTCTACACCTCCGTCCTTCTGTCCTTCCCTAATGCTTCATCGAGAACTTGTTTTTCCATCTACATCTCTTCTTTTCTGCCAAAGACAGTGTTTTCATATCATATATATGAACTGAGAGTTTTGAAGGCCTTGCTCAGGGACCCAGTGGTGCCAGATTGGTGGAGCTGGAAACCAAACCCACAATAGGACAACATTTTCTGATCGTTTTTTTTGTTTGTCCTTAAATTTTTGTCAGTTTTATCCAGGATAACTAAATTAACTCTATAGGATGGATTAAGAGGCGCTAAACATTCTAATCTAATCTAATCTAATCTAATCTAATCTAATCTAATCTAATCTGTTTGCTTGTCCATTTTAAACACATTGTAGTCATTTATTCATATTTGGTAGACATCCCTTTAACCTATGCACCTCTGTATTTCAGCATTGGCATCAGCCTCAACATGACACCACAGCGAGTGGCAGTTGGCACGGCGATGGTGAAAGGGTGCCTTTGACAGGGGTAGCAAATTGAAGGTCCTGTCTCATTTAGAGCTGCAAAGTATGGGGGGGGAAAGGTTGGTCTAAATGTCTGGTGACTGGGTATTATATCAAAGCACCAGGGGGGTCAGCCACTCAGCCTTCCACACAGACTAGCTCATAATGGCCAGGTCTTAAATCAACAGCCGAGCCTGTAACAACATTTCAGCCAGTGTTATTCCTTAGGCAATTAAGACCCATAGAGGGGCCGTGTCTCTGTGTCTGGTGCTCCTTTTGATTTTCAGCTCAGACCGGAGGAAAGATCGTTTTCTCATTCTATTTTTCTGTCGCTGAAAATTGGGCTTCTAACCTTACACTGGTTTAATTCGGTGAAGTGTGTGGGCCGAACAAGCTCAGGGCATCTCCATTTCCTTCACTGCAGCCCTACAGTTTTAGTAAATCATCAAAATTTAAATCTTACTCTCCAAAAAATGCACAGTTTTATAGGTTAGCGGACCAGTGGTGGGTGCCTGAGGTTTGCTTTAATACAATCGGCACTTGTTTTCTAAGCTGGCTGATGAAACTAATTGGTCCAACCGAAGCAAAGCAACATGATTTAAATCATTAATACCTTGAAACCCTTTAATCAACCCTGGAATTATTTCCTCACTGTATTTCAGCGTCTCGGATTTGGGAGTTGAAGGGGATCTTGACCCATGTATTGGGAGTGAGAGAGAAAGAGAGAGAGAGAGAGAGAGAGAGAGAGAGAGCACTGTGTATAGTTGGTGTGGTCATGGTCTTTATTCCATCTGAGCTCATTTAAAGAAAATTCACTCTCCGGGAAAGCTGAGACGGTGTTAACAGCAGTAATTACTCGCCTCATAAGATGGAAAGAGGGGGATGGTGTTTGTCTGTATGAGTGCGCTTTCTTGTGACCGTAAATATATGCCTCAAATTTACAATCCTGCTGTTTCCCATAGTCTGATTCTACTGATGACCTCAGGACGCATCACCCACTTATAGAAATCTTAGCTCAGGTAAATAATAAGACAATTATCTCTCTCACATGGGCTGTTCTTTTCATGTTTACCGCCTCCTTTTTTCTCCCTAATCTACTCGATTCCCCCTCTATGCTGATCCACTGTTTTTTTTTTTTTCTCCTTCGGAGTCTCGTGGACCTTTGAAGTTAAGTGATGAGGGTAAGTTAATTATCTCCATTATACTGGCCCAACTGCAGCCAGCCCAATCCAGCAATGGAACTCTCTCTTCTTAATTAAACAGAGAAGGAAGCCGGGCCTGTCAGCACCATTTAAAAGAGATTCACCATTGAATACATGCACAGACATAGAGAAAGAGAAGGAGAAAGAGAAGGGGGGGGGGTGAACAGCAACAAAAAAGAAAAGGAATTTTTAAGCTGAGAAAATGAATAGAATGAATATTATCAAGGAGAAAATGCCGACCTAATATTAGGTTAAATGGTCAATGCAGTCAAATGAATGATTAAATCAAATTTCATACAAGTTTGGATGTGTTTGAATAATTAATAAGTCAAATAATCATGTAATAAAATAAAGCTTGAGAAGAAAAAATGTTTTTCTTCTCAAATTACAAAGAATTCAAATGGACCTTCTCCGTGGGTCCAGAAGTTATTCCGAATATCCAATTATGTCCCTTATCATGTTCCATGTTCCAACAAGGATAAATGTAGACAAAATCCTAAAGCCAAGCTCCGGAAGAAAAGTAGAAGTTGCCGAATATCATTTGGAACAAAACCTTGGAACGTTTTAGAAATCTCATGGTAATGTTTTGCTCCGAGGAATCCATCATGGCAAGCAATGAGGTTATAGAAATAACAAGATAGCGCTGAAGAAATATGAGCCCATTCCCAACAATGTGGATAGAGATCCCAGGACAAGATTAGAACAAAATCCAAAGGAGTTGTAACAAGAAGACGAAACTACATGCTGCAACTGCAGAGTATATATATATATATATATATATATATATATATAATATATAATATATATATACATACATATATAATATATGTGTGTAAAGAAAAAAAATTATGTTAGTAAAAAATTAATTTCTTTTAAAATACCGTTTACAATAAAAGTTAGATTTTAATGCAGGGCCTCACTCAGCTGTTATATTTCTTGATTTAGGAATTAGAAACATTACTTCGGATTTCCACCAGTGGATTTGAAGAAAAACATTTACAGAATTATGGCTGTACCTTTTGGTAAATTGTGGTAGACAAAGAAAACCCTTTTGCAATAGCAGATGACATCCAATAGGAATCAGTTAATTCACACAACCACTGATGTTACTGTTACGATACTAATCGTCAGTCAGTAAATTAGTTATTAGCCAAATATACAATACCGCACAGTGAAATTCCATTATTCCATTATAAGATGAGAAAGTTGGTGTCAGAGTGAAGGGTCACCCATGTTACCGCACCCCTGGAGTAGAGAGGGTTTAGTGTCTTGATCCAGGGGCTAACAAGTGGTGGAAAGTGTACTTAAAGAAAGTATCACTACCTAAGAAATAATTTACTTGTGTACAAGAAGAAGAATAAAAAAAATAATGTATCTCAAGTAAGTGTAAATTTTAGAATTGTAATTGATAACAGATTCGCTATAATTCAAACTATCTCAAACGGTACTTAAGACAGCAAAAAAAGAACTGAGCTACTTAATTAGCTTTTGAATAGTCATTAGTTCTGTAATTCACCTATAAAAACTACATTATATAACAAATGCTTCAAAAAGTAAAAGCTTTATTTCAAATTAAAAAAAAGTCTCTGACTCCTACTGCTTCCAAAACTGAATAGCAGAGAAAGATGAGGCCAAGGATTCTTATCATTGTCATCATAATAACAGGGTCTGTTGGTATCCTCTGCAGACACCGTGCCCGTGCTTAAGACTGGCTGATTGTGGTGGGGCTGGAACCCAGATCTTCCTGGTCTTCAGATAAACAACTCAGCACCTTAACTATTCGAGCCACCACTCCATCCGCTAACCTTGATCAACCGCTGCTTCCATACAAAATAGCATGAAATACTTTATTCCCCTTGTACCGCTTATTTTTATAGATTTCAATAGTTTTAGAGCAATAAACAGCTAATCATGTACCAGCAGTCTTTAAAATATGCAGCCTGTCGTTTTACATTTTCTGACATAGTCAACTTAATTCCTAATGACAGGTAATAAACCTTTAATTAAACTTCAATAATCTGAGCCAATAATCAGAAAGTAATTGGAGCTTATCATGAACAGGCCTTCCCGTAGAAAGGTGTGACTAGAATCTGTTACTATTTTGTCAAATTCAAAAAGTTTATAAAGTTTGGCGAACTCTATATGATTCCATACTTTCCATCTTACGTATCCATGTGACTCCTGGTTCCGAATCCGTGTCTGAAACTCGAGTAATGGTTTACGTCTGTACCTGCGTCTGAAAGCTGTTGAACAAACTCTATGTTCACGTTCTGTGTATTTATCTTTAGAGTAATTTAACGTTTCTTTCGGCGTGCACACAGGGAAGCAGTGTCGTTGAAGACCTCCATGTTTCCGATTGTTCTCAGAATAGTCTAATTGCAAAAATTAACTTGTCAAGAACTCACATGCCAGTGACCTAAAATGGAGCATCAAATCGGCTCGGTTTGTTTCCTTCCTCCCTCCCTCGTCTTTTACTCACTCACTCTCACTGGCTTTCTTTTTCTTTCCCCACCTCTGTCTCATTTTCTCTTGTCTCTGTTTATACCTTTTATTATTTTTCTCTCTCTCTCATCCTTTTTTCTATCTCTGTCTCTCTTTCTCTCCGCACTGGACTCGGTGGGGGTTCTAACGTTTTCCCTGAGCCGAGGCACCGGGGCGAGCAATTAAACTGCAAAATGACAGCATGAAGTATGATGATTACTGTTATACAAAAAGGCACATTTATGAATTTAGCAGATAACTGTCACTTTTCCCCCAGCCGCTACTCGCTCCGTACTTTGTTAACTTAATGTCTTCAGTGATGCTCACCCGAGGAGAGGGCCAGAGATGTCTTTTTAATTACCGTGACTCTTGACACTTTTCAACTAGTTCTTAATTTCCTGACAAATAGCACTTTTTAAAGGAAAAAAAAATGAGGACATGTGAAAAAAAAAAAAGAAACAGGGGAAATGAGTCACATTTACAGCTCGGCAGAGATTTTAACACAAGCTGTGTTTTTTCGCCACTTTTGTTTGTTTATTTATTCAAGTGTCTTTTGTACTCTCTTTGCAAAAAAAAAAAAAAAAAAAGAATTTTCCAGAACTTGTTAATGTAAAACAATGTGAGGTGATGAAGAGGTGTAGCGAGCGAGCAGGCACCGCCGTCAAATTCTCCCCGGCGATAACGTCGGATCATCTGCCATCTGGGCTTTACTTATTTTCAAAACTGTAAACAAAGAGATCCAGAAACAGCACTTTGTGTCATTTCCATTTTTTTTTGTTAATCATATGGATGTATGAGGAGAATCCTTTCAGTTTAGCTGTCAGGACGAGCAGACACGCAGGCCTGTGGCTCCAGCAGTCTGGCTCCACACTGTAAAGAGATCCACTCTTTTTCAAAGACCAGCCGGATCAATACAGAGACAGGGAGACATATTTCTGGAAGTTTCCATGTCTCTCTTGTGTCAGGGGGATTGCATGGAGATGAATGGACCAACCTGGCTTTTTTGACACTTGGGTGGGAAAACACACTGTTCAGAGTGGACAGAAAGTGCAAATACAGGGAAAAGATAGCAGGAGGAAGAGGAGGAAGAGGAGGAGGAGAGGGAAAATTGAGTGAGAGAGAGAGAGAGAAATAGATACTCTACTGTATGTGCCATTGTGGCTCCATTGATGAAGTTAAAAAGACAATTATACTAAAGTCAATTATTTGCCTGCTATTTAGTTCAATTCTTTGTTTTCAAGGTGTTTAAATGAGACAAAGTTGTTACAAATAGACTATATTTACATTTACATCTCTAGCATTTGGTAGACGTCCTTATCCAGAGCCACTCACATTTATTTCATTGAAACAACTAAGCAATTAGGGATTGAGGGTCTTACTCAGGGGCCCAGCAGTGGCAACTGATAGTTTCTGATAGTGTTTAGGCAGCAGAGATGACCTTAATGACCCTGACGGCCCACCACTAAAATGTACAAATGTTCTTTGTACGTCTCTAATTGAGTCCAGTTGTGCACTTTAAAGGTGACATATTTTCCTGTTACTTCATTTCTATTTCTGTTGATTTTTATAAGTAATTAGTTTAATTTCTTTAGGCCACGTCCTGTTCAGGTTTAAAACATCAGGCAGATACAGATGTGAAATTTTTATTTATTTATGTATGTCTTATTTTTATCCGGCACATATAAAATTCTTCACTATATCACAAGAATAAATGATCCTTTTGAATCAGAGTTTGAGCTATCCTTCCCTGTTTGTTATCGTCATTCTCCGAAAGCTGCCTCTCTCTCTTCTTCTCTATTCCAAGCAGATTCAACATCATCTCAGCCACCAGTAGGTACTTGTCAGGGCGATTCATCTCATGTCTCTGTATCCTTTCTTGTCGGCCTTCCTCCCTCCCTTTTTCCCTCCCTCCCTTCCTCTCAGCCTTCTTGCATGTATGCCAGGGGAGTATCAGTGCGCAGTTGTGGGTGTCAGGGTGAGAGTGTTGGGGTTTGATGTGAGGATGTATGCTGTCGAGAGGGATCATGTTGGGCTAGCGCAGCTGAGTTGCTTTGCCTTGCCCCAGGTCACCTTTCATGGGCAATTAGTGTCCTAACAGCATGCTGGTCACAAGTTGTCGGGTGCGCTTATCATGAAGATCAGCGCATATCAGTTTCTCCATCGTCTTCACTTCCCCCCTGTCTTGCTCCGAAGCTCCCCTTATCGCCTGCTCCTGGCACCCTTGGTTAGCCTTCACACTTACACCGACTGTGTATGTGTGTATGTCTATCGGTTCAATCAGACATAAGGATAGAAATGTCCTTTCAAGTCATACACGGCTGTCACTTCACTTCAGTGCCTCCTCCTCTTATTTCTGAACAGCTGTCTTTTATTTGTTATTCATCCCATTGACCAGGGTGTCCAAATTCGGTCCTGGAGGACCGGTGTCCTGCATAGTTTGGCTTCCCAAAACCCTAATCAAACACACCTGAACCAACTAATTAAGATCTTGCTAGGTAGACTTGAAACTTAACGGTAGGTGTGTTGAGGCAATTTGGAGCTAAACTCTGCAGGACACCTGCCTTCCGGGACAGAGTTTGGACACCCAAGCCATAGACTCACAAAGTCATTAACACGTCATGTAATTTTAATGTAACATTTTCTGAATTTTTTCGAATTGTCCCAGTTAGTGGCAGTATTGACATCATGCTGAGACATATAAGTGTGTGTGTGTGTGTGTGTCATGATGCCGGAGGTGACTGGTCCTGGCAGAATAGCTATGTCCTACATGATGTAGAATACGCCAGAATAGCATTTTGTCTCAGGTGACACACATGCAAACACACATACACACGCACACGCACACACACACACACACTTTCTTTCCCAGTGAGTAACCTACCTTATTGGCAACATTACAATCCTTTGTTGCTTTTTTTTAACTGTCATCCACAGACATGGACACACGTCGAGAGATTGTGCATTTGTCTTGTACTCCTTTCACAGGTGTTGTTTCTCTGGGACACTGATTGTGTCACCAGCAGATGTATGAGCGATTTGAGCCCTGATGATGATGACTGCGCTGTTTGCGCCTTATGACAACAGTCACTAGGAGATGAACTAGTTTCCCAGGCAAATTAGATTAGCTTCTGCATACATTTCAAATATTCAGTTCATTATGCCTAAAAGACCACCGTGTGCCCAAAATAGATGATTTATAGACATGCTGTTTCAGCATATTGCTGTATGTTTGGACAGACCTCTTAGAATAGAACAATAAAATAGGAAAGAGTTTCATTAATATTCGTAAATTTCCAAGCATTTTTTCCACTATAGGGGCCACCGAAGGACAGACTTTAATAGAAATACTACCAGAATGGATTCAGCTAGATTTGGAAATAAAAAACTGGTGTTTGACAAAAAAAAAATCTACTTTATATTTTTGGTACCAGGATTTTTTAGAAGTCGAACCAATTTTTTTTTTGATTTCAGCAGATACTTTTTATAGTAAATGGCTCTAAAGTATATACTAAGCTTTCCTTTTACAAACACAAGCAGCGTAAGCCGGAAAGAAGCAGTGCAGCCTAATTCATGTGCTCTGTGATGCAGCCAATCCATGATGAATGGAGATTGAGGATAAGATCCCTCTCTTTCTCCAGCCTGTATTAGTTTTGCCTTTAATTACCATGCCTGGTAATGCTTCCTATCCATAACTGTCTGTTCTGGGAGGAGGCCAAAGCTGTTTACTGATGCACATGCAACACTACCCTTTCTATTCTCCCGCCCTCACCTGAAATTCCATTCCACCCCCCCACCGCCATCCCACTAAACATTCACCTTGCCCCAAATCTGCAGACAGCACATCTTTCATTTCAATATTTCAATATTTATGTTTAATCTTTACAAGAGGAAAAGTTCAAAGTTATCCAAACGGTATGTCTACGTTCAACGACATTCCTTACTGTCAATTACAGCACCTTCAGTCGGCTTTGTTTATCGCCGACATGTCTGTGCAGATGTAGAGCTTGAGACAGGTGAATGGCAGACGTCTTCGTCCGGTTATATTCAACATCCAAACATCTTTTCAGTTGCTGTTTATTTTCAGAATCTTAGCGCGTAGCAGGTAAGAAAGCGCTACGTTCGTTCGTTTAATTGAAGTGATGGAATATTTATCTTGCCTTAAATTCGCCCGTATGTATATGGATGTCCATATGTACCGCACCCACTATATGTAAAACATTTTTCTATTGAATATGAACTAGCCAGGAGGAAAAAAAGAAAAGGTCATGCTCATTTCCATGATGGCCTTCATTAGAATATGCTAAGGACGAGCAGTGCTACTTTCTCCCTCTGCGTGATGAATAGCTCCTACATTACCTACTCGCCTCAAAGTACTCTTCCGTCAACCTTATTTGCATACCGCATCTTTATTTATTTATTTATTTCGTGCTTTCACAAAATACTTACAGTTATTGCCTCTGAGGAGTGTTGGTAAGCCGCTTTGCAATTTAAATTGGTGGCGCTTTATGGTGGAACAGTCAGCTTGTCATTAAAGAACTTGGAATATGACTGTGGTTTTACTTTTTTTTAAACATGTACCAAACCCTGAGCCTCAAAACAATAAGATTTTTAATCCAATGACTTAGACTAGAATTAGACAGCGTAAGTTAGCTATCCAGTTGGGTTGGTTTTGTTGAAACTGGAAGACAGAAAAGGGATACCAGATAGCAAATATCAAAATCTTGATTGTAATATATAATTACCTGGTTTTCTATTAGACTTCTTAAAATCTTGTTATTCTCCAAGTCCAAGATTTTACAATCCTGCTAAAGTCCTGCTTATAAATTTATTTTCCATATATTTAATTGTGTGAAAAACATTTTGGCTTTTATTAAAATTCTCCAGCCAATAAGGACTCAGAATGCTTCTGTGTAGAAGGCATGAAGAACCAGTATTGTTATACTTGTGAAGTATTAAGTATTTAAAACCTAAACTAGCACCTGGTAATAATTGCTAATATCTACACATTACCAAAATCATATTATTGCCTTATTTTCAACAGTTTTTAGTTTATGTTAAACTTATTTTGTGGTCCAGCAAACCAAAGAGGGATGCGATAAATGAGGACATGAAGTTAGTGTGTGTGAGTAAAAAGGAAGTAGATAAATAGGGTTAGGTGGAGACAGATGATTCGCTGTGGAGGCCCTCTAAAAGGGGACAACCGAAAGAAAAAGAAGAAGAGGAAGCAAACAACTGTCAATCTGCATGGAGGGCAGGTCTGTGTGGTCACAAGTGAAATCAACCAGGTCTGTTTAACATTTACATTTAAGGCATGTGGCGGACGTCCCTTATCCAGAGCAACTAACATTTATGCCTTTTATACAACTAAGAAATCAGGGATTAAGGGGTCTTGCTCAAGGGTCCAGCAGTGGCAACTTGGTAGTGCTAGAAATTAAACTCCGATCTTCCAATTAGCAGCCCATTACTCTTCAACAGCAGTATAGACAACTACCATAAACATGTAACCATCATAAAAAAGGGCAAAATGCAAAAGATGGAAAGGTTAAAAATTGACTAACATTTACGATTCACTCAATTTTGGATTCTTTTGGAAAGTTGGGAAGTGGTGGCTTAGTATTTAAGGTGTTAGACAGATACCAGAAAGACTTGATTTAGTTATTTTTTTGGAAGCAAAATGTCCAGGGGTTTGGCCACACTTTTATATGTAGAGAAAATTTGTAAAAAATTAATTCTCTCTCTCTCTCTCTCTCTCTCTCTCTCTCTCTCTAAGGCTTGGTGGAGATCGTAAGCAGTAAACACTGTAAATAAATCATGTCTCCCCCTAAACCCCTCCCCAACCACCCCCCTCCAGCTTGTTTTTCCAATAGATAGACGGTTCCACTGGGGTTCTGCGCCTCAGCAGCCCTCTGAGGACAGTGTGTTGAAAAGGAACCAGAACCCTGGGTTAGACTAGATGTTTAACGTGCAGTCCATGCCACTCAGCAGATCTGATTGCTCACCTCTCATAAACGAGTTACGCTACACATGCTGTGTACAACATGTTTGTAAAAAAACCCCAAAAAACTCTATCGTGGATTCGGTATAATTGTTATAAACGCAGTCTGTATATTAAACGTGTCAAATAAAAGTAACGAAAAACTCATTAATCTCTCCATCATGAAACACAGCACTGCTATTTGATATGATTGATAGACAAGCCATTAATCTGAACCTCATTACAGTTTGATTTGTCACCAGTTGAATCACAGTACATGATTCTGAGACTTGTAAATGACAGACATTTTGTATAACATGCACATAAATGACATGTTAATTTTCTCCCTGGATATTAAACATAATGTACGCAATGATTAAAAATAAGTGTTTGTTTGCCTGTTAGCTCATTTATTTATTTATTTTTATGTATTTATTGGGGTTCAGTATGCACTTTTAAAAGAGGTGAATTTATCACTTCTTATGATATTTTGTTGTCTGTATGTGCCAGCAGGATTGTGTTGCCTTTAAAAAAATATATTTGTGAGCATTTTCTTGTGTATGTTTGGTTTTGGGAGGAGCAATAAATAACATCTCCTTTTCATCTGATTGGGAATGAAAACTGATAGGAAAGATATGAGTACCTTTCTAACACGATGTAAAGCATTTGTTTATAAGACACACTGTTCTAACCGGCCACAATAGAGAAATACAACTTATAGCACTGCTTATAATGCGTTATTATTTATTAGATTAGATTCAACTTTGTCATTGTGCATATTTACAAAGCAACAAAATGCAGTTAGCATCTAACTAGAAATGCAAAGCAGCAGTGCAATATAAATATATTTACAGTTATATATTTATAAAAATGGGCTATATTTTAATTTACAGAATGTATATATATATATATATATCTTATATATATAGCTATATATATATATATATATATATATATATATATATATATATATATATATATATATATATATACTGCTCAAAAAAATAAAGGGAACACTTCTGTGAAATCAAACTGCCCCACTGATTGACAATCAATTTCACATGCTGTTGTGCAAATGGAATAGACAACAGGTGGAAATTATAGGCAATTAGCAAGACAAACCCCCCAATAAAGGAGTGGTTCTGCAGGTGGTGACCACAGACCACTTCTCAGTTCCTGTGCTTTCTGGCTGATGTTTTGGTCACTTTTGAATGCTGGCGGTGCTTTCACTCTAGTGGGTAGCATGAGACGGAGTCTACAACCCACACAAGTGGCTCAGGTAGTGCAGCTCATCCAGGATGGCACATCACATCAATGCGAGCTGTGGCAAGAAGGTTTGCTGTGTCTGTCAGCGTAGTGTCCAGAGCATGTTGCAGCCTCCTGTTGCAGGAGGGCAACAACCCAGCAGCAGGTTGGGTTCGCTACCTCCGCCTTTGTGCAAGGAGGAACAGGAGGAGCACTGCCAGAGCCCTGCAAAATGACCTCCAGCAGGCCACAAATGTGTGCATGTGTCTGCTCAAACGGTCAGAAACAGACTCCATGAGGATGGTATGAGGGCCCGATGTCCACAGGTGGGGGTTGTGCTTACAGCCCAACACCCGTGCAGGACGTTTGGCATTTGCCAGAGAACACCAAGATTGGCAAATTCGCCACTGATGCCCTGTGCTCTTCACAGATGAAAGCACATGTGAGCACATGTGACAGACATGACAGAGTCTGGAGACGCCGTGGAGAACGTTCTGCTGCCTGCAACATCCTCCAGCATGACCGGTTTGGCAGTGGGTCAGTAATGGTGTGGCGTGGCATTTCTTTGGAGGGCCGCACAGCCCTCTATGTGCTCGCCAGAGGTAGCCTGACTGCCATTAGGTACCGAGATGAGATCCTCAGACCCCTTGTGAGACCATATGCCGGTGCGGTTGCCCCTGGGTTCCTCCTAATGCAAGACAATGCTAGACCTCATGTGGCTGGAGTGTGTCAGCAGTTCCTGCAAGAAGAAGGCATTGATGCTATGGACTGGCCCGTCCGTTACCCAGACCTGAATCCAATTGAGCACATCTGGGACATCATGTCTCGCTCCATCCACCAATGCCACGTTGCACCACAGACTGTCCAGGAGTTGGCGGATGCTTTAGTCCAGGTCTGGGAGGAGATCCCTCAGGAGACCATCCGCCACCTCATCAGGAGCATGCCCAGGCGTTGTAGGGAGGTCATACAGGCACGTGGAGGCCACACACACTACTGAGCCTCATTTTGACTTGTTTTTAAGGACATTACATCAAAGTTGGATCAGCCTGTAGTGTGTTTTTTTTTTTTTTTCCACTTCAATTTTGAGTGTGACTCCAAAACCAGACCACCATGGGTTAATAAATTTGATTTTCATTGATAATTTTTGTATGATTTTGTTGTCAGCACATTCAACTATGCAAAGAACAAAGTATTTAATAAGAATATTTCATTCATTCAGATCTAGGATGTGTTATTTTAGTGTTCCCTTTATTTTTTTGAGCAGTGTATATATAGACCATGTGTCTGGCTAGCTATCGAAGTGAGATAGCTAGCAGTGGCACATTGACTTACGAGTGTAGCAACTAACAGGTTTTTCAAGATACGAGTCGTCTCTCGGCCGAGTTGTGAGCTAAAATTCGGGTTATGAGTCAGCTTTAGACACCGCTAGGTTGGAGTAGCGAACGCCACAGTGAACGCCGTAACATCCACCCAGCATCCCGTGTCTAACTTGATGGGTAGTCAGACATGCACGTTAGCAAGTGGAGTCGTCTGATCCCCAAGGTAAATGCTGTACATTATACTTAACAAAACCAGTTTATTGCAGTACATCCTATTGTATTGTTTTTTATACAATTTTTGTTATTTTTAAGTTTATCTTTCTTATTTGAAAACATTTTTTTTGCGATATTTCACAACATTTATTACTTTTATTAGTGTTACATAGCCAAAGGTTAAAACTTGGCTTTTTTATACTGCACTAGCTATTTACTTTATCCTGATGATGACATATACTTGCTTGCAGATAAAGTAAGTACACAGCTTTAATGATGTAAAAGAAAAGAAGTTAAGGATGTAGCAAAGAATCGGTATTGTACTGTAAGCTACTGTTTAGATTCTCCAGTGTTTTAAAGCTTGGGGCGGTAATTTATCACCACTGAAACTAGCGCTAGTTTTATATAATATATATTTTTATTATTTATTTCATTTTAGGAAATGTTTTGCTAAGCAGGATAATGAGACTCACACTGTTTAAATGATTTAGTGAGCAGCATAGGCAGAGGGGAAACAAAGAAAAATCTGCATCTTCCCTTTCTTTATTATGACTTGACTAGGGAGCCATTGTGCCTAGAATTATTAGTATTAAATATTTATTTTTGGTAAACTCGTGTACATAGATTTGTTTCATTGTTACTATATATATATATATATTAGTGATTTATAAACCCAGCTTTTTTTCAAACAGAACCTTAAAGGCACTTACTTACATAAAGTATTAACTTAGAGCAAATAAGAATATTGTTAAATACTGGGTGTGGTACTTTTTAAAAAAGATTGAAAAAGTTTGAAACACTTTTAAAAGGGCTTATTCCCCTCTCTCTGAAAGGGCAAAAGGCAGGAGGGGTACACCCTGGACAGGTCGCCAGTCTATCACAAGGCACACACACACACACACACTCTCACACTTACTCCTATGGGCAATTTAGAATCACCAATCAACCTAACATACATGTTTTTGGACTGCTGGAGGAAACCAGAGTACCCGGAGTAAACCCACATAAGCATGGGGACGTCAGTTATCTTCAGGATTAACTTTTATCCTGATCACTAAATTCAGGCACCATTCACACACATTTACATATGCGGTAGTTTGGATCCAAGTTGCTATTTCTCTACACATTTTTTCCAGTTTCTGATAGTTATCTGGTTGGCCTTGTCATCAGTTACTTCCTAGTAGACGTTTACAGTTATGGCATTTAGCAGACACCCTTATGCAAAGCAACTTACATCTATCTCTTTTATAGAACTAAACATTTGGGGTTAAGGGCCTTGCTCAGGGACCCAGCAGAGGCAACTTCTTGGTGCTAAGAATTTGAACCCCAATCTTTTAATTAGCAGTCCAACACCTGAACCATTGCACTACCACTTCCCTCTAGACACAATTTCAAGGCCTGGCTCTAGATGTAGTTCTTGGCAGCCCCTAAATTGAGAGGATTCATACAGGTGTTAAGGATGCTGATTTTTTAAACCTCTCCAGGCCTGGATTTATCCATAGGCCCCATTTACGACAAGGGACATCATTGCCTGTTCGACAAAAAAAAGTTACATTCGGCCCTGGAGCTGTCCCACCAGATCTGTTTTGTGAGCGTGACCCTACTGGAACCACAAGACTGATTAAAATCCTGGTGAGGTTCACTAAAGTACACAACCTGATCACCATGACAAGGTCCCGATTCAAAAAAGTGTAACTAATGATTCCAGTTGCAGTTCTTAAGCACAAGGTTTTCATCAAATTATTTTTGCAACCCAATTTGTCACTGTCTCTAAATTGCTGTAAGACCAATAGACAGACTAGTGGAATCAGCCCTGAAAAATGTCAGCAAACTGCTGTTAAAGCCCACATGTGCCTTCATTCTGGCTTTAAAGTAAACCTGTAGCCACCATGTGTAGCTGTCTCACCTTCAGTACTTCACACAGAACAACTTTCTTTCTACTCAGTGAGGTCTGTTTGTAGGCCTGACTGCTGGTTTCATAGTACCATCTGTTCTGCTCGACTAAACAGCAGCTAAAGTTGTCAGTGTAAATAAGACTTTGTTTTCAATCATGCTGACATGTCCAGAGGAGACATTGAGTGACAGATTCAAGACGTAGGTGCAACAGCAGTAAACCGTTATTTCTGTATAACGTCACTATAAGGTAAGTAAGAAATTTCCTTTCCCCCTCCTTTTCCATCTAACATACCTTGCTGCATTCTTTGACATGGACAAGAAGTTAGACAGAGTGTCTGGTTTGGTAAGCACACTGACAGTGATAAACAAAGGAGTTTTACTTTGTCTTTTTTCTAATCGTCTTCGCTGGTCTCGCAGATCAAATGCCTTCTTTTCCAAGGCTATCAAATCTGTCGACTGTGTTTTTTCCTGGTGTAAGGTGCGGGAATCATGTGATACATCCCTAAGAGCTTCCCAAACAGACACTCCTAAAGTGATATTGACATGTTGTCAAGCTTGCCTCTCTCCCTTAAGACCTTAGAGGCTCTGACAGACTCCAGCAAAGGCAGGAAAAGTTGCCGTCATTCTCATCACACAGTAATTTCAGCCTGTCTCCTGGACTGATGCTTCATCTCTATTTTTAGATGTTCTTCCTCTTCTCTCTCTTTTTCTTTTAATTCATACTCATCAAATTTAAAGTTCTCCATGAACACCTGCTTAGGAGCTCCTATGGGAATCAGCTCCAGAAGCTAAATAATCTTGATAAATGAATCCTACTGGAAATAAACTTTCATTTTCTTCAGTCATGGGTGGGTGAGAAGACCCAGTGATGTATTGGCACCACATTTAAACATGACTGTGTTCTTTTCTGAAATGTTGTCTTTATCACATCAGATTATGACGATTGGTTGAATTCCTGCAGATGTTGACAAACTGTCTATGGACTGTCAACAACCTGTCAGATGACTGTCATCAACCAATCAACAATATGTCAACAGTTTACAGTTGTTGGCATTGGCTGGATGACTGAATTTTACCTTTGATTTCCATCCATCCATCGTCTATACCTCCTATTTCCTTATCAGGACCACAGGGATCTTCTGGAGACTATCCCAGCAGATCCCTTGTTGGGTGAAAGGGAGTGGTACACCCTGGACAGGTCGCAGGGCTACATACAGACAAACAACCACACACACTCACACTCACTTTTATGGGCAAATCAGAATCACAAATCAACCTAACATACATGTGTTAGGAGTGTAAGAGGAAACTCTAAAGAACATGCAAAATTTACACAAAGACCCCTGCAGGGATACGAACCTGGAACCTTCTTGCTGTGAGGCAACAGTATTACCCTCTAAGTATTAACCAGCAATGCTGTTGATTGCCATTGATAGCAAGGGTGTCTAATTTTATCCGAAGAAAGTTTGTATGCATGCAGATATTTATTTTTAATAATCAAAAGCCACATCTAAGTCCACTGAATTTGGAGGTTAAGGGCCTTGCTTAGGGGCCCAACAGTAGTGACTTGGTGGAGTTTTGAATTGAACCAACAATCCTAACCATGAGCCACCACTTCCGCCAAAACTTACAGGTAATAATTTATACCTAATACTGAAAATTAATACACACTAATATAATAAACAAATAAATAAAAAGACAAAACTTTTTTATATTAAGCACTTTTTACACATCGAAATAGCCAATTTGGACAACTTTTTGGAAGAACCCCAGTAACACAAAGGCATATTATTCCTATTTACTTACACGTATTAGAAGTTACCATATAGATCTTCTGCCACCTTCTAAACCATCATGTCTAGCATCACTAGCCATTTTTCTCAGTCAGGATTAGTCCTTAAGATCAAGTTCCAAATTTGACATCTTATATTGCTATTGAGGTATTATCTATTTCTGGAAAGTTCTTTATGTACGTGTCTTTTTGAATACCACTGTCAGTAGCGTAATAAAATTGATTTATAATTGGTTTGAAAGTATGTGCATAAACCTGAATAAAACTGAAAGCTATCTTGGCCTAATGCCAAGAAAAGTCATGTCATACAAAAAAAACAAAAAGCAGTCATGGCTTAAATCTTCAGGATTTCCATCTAGCTAAAATATGTTAGTAGCTACAGTAGATGGTTCTTTTAAATTGACTCTGAAAACCCAAGAAGAACTAATTCATAACACTGAAGTCTTATTTGGCTGGTGCTGGTCCTCCTATTTTTGGTCCCCAAATGTACATCTGAATTAGTCGTCTTTTCTACGTCTGAATTACCTAAATTGAAAAAATGTTCTGTCTCTTTTCTTATGATGGTCTAATGTATCCACAATGGTCTTATTACTATTTATAAATTCAATGCACTCATTCTGTGCTAGGAAATCTTTGGACTTTGGAGTTCAAAGGTTCAAATTTCTTTTCCTATAACATGACTGCTCTGAGGATTCACTTTTCTTTCTTATACCATTAGGTGATGTATAACCCTGTTGTTCAATTTTTCTCTCTATCTCTAAAATCTCAGGGGTGTTCCACAAGCTTCTATGTCGCTCCTTAGGTCCCCGATGAGGTCTTCACAGTTGCTGACCATGAAAATTTCATCAAAGCAATGAAGCAGGGTGTAAGAGTATGTATATGGGTGTGTAAAATAGGGAGGATGAGCTGACAGAGCTGAGGAATGTTTCTTCAACTCCAGCTGGGCCAGTAAAACAGCAGGTGGATGCCATCATTAGCACTGGCAGATAAAGCAAGGGTTTCTTCATGGAGGGCCTTGCCTGGCCCGGCTCGATCTGCTGCCAAGTCTAGCATACAAAATGGCCGCCATGGAGAGGCTCATAGGGGAAAGGCTTAAGCAGCCAAATCTCACCTGACTCTCAAAGCTCTTCAACGTCTTCTGGGCCGCTTTACATCCTAATGTTGAGTCTGTGTATTAGTTCTGTAATTGGTAATTTAGGGCTCCTGAAGTGTTCTATTGCTTTAAGTTTGTTTATTTTATATGTTTGGAGAATGTCTACACATGTAGTCTATATATTTTTCTTAAATTTTTCTTTATAGTGTATGATGTTATAAGAACATACCATTGTTTTAAATAGAAAGTTTTTGAAATCAATTATTATTATGAATTCTCCGAGTAACATGTGTGGCACAGGGGTATAGTTTTGAGAGCCAAGCCAAATATCAATACCAGCAGGGCCGAAGCTCCCAACGACAGGAAACAAAATGGAGTTTGGTTTTACAATGGCACACTTTCACATACACACCACTGTGCACTCAGATAACACTACCTAGCACTCCAAGAGTTACATAGAAGAACCACCTGTGGACCCCAGCTGACTTCCACAAGATAAAAAGCAAAACCAGACACACACCATCCCCTTCAAATAACGGCGATAATAGTGCCAGCATGGCGGTATAACAGCAGAACCTGCGAACACGGCTGTGAACAATCTCAATATAAAACGAGAGGGAGAACCCTAAAAAGCAAGAAGTCATCAGATTCCCAAAAGCAACGCTGAAAGAACATAACCGCCGTCAACACGGACATACAGAGAGGAAATTCTGACATGACGCATCCCAAGCAACAGTAAATCTGCTCTTAAATCAGAGGTACTGTTTGCTAATTGGTAAACATTGCTGTCAATCATCCTGTCCTGTTAAATCCATCATAAATTATTAAGGCAGAAGAAAAGAAAAAAAAAAAAAAACTGTCAACACAAATGTACACAGTAACTGTTAGAGCAAAAAAATTAAATATATGTGTACGTGTGCAATGATATTATCTAAAACACTTGCACTGACATCCATGATGACATCATCATAGTGTAAGGGATGTGTGTGCATTATACTGTATATGCAGTAGAGAAATACTTTAAACACCCAGTATTAACTAAAACACTTGTTTTATTTCAATCTGAAGTAGAAAAAACCTACGCCAGAGGTCTTCTAGACAGAACGCAACGATGATTGATTATCACTGACAAGGTGATTCAAGTTAAAACATATAAACACATCAATAAAACATCGCGTTTTCAATCATTTACTCGTTCTGCTGTGTGTTCACTAATACGAGACAAATATAAATCTTCTTCTCTCAGGCTACATTCATTGCCTCGGCGTTGTTCAGTGCGTTTGATTAAACCACGTTTCTTTTTAAACTGGCTTGTGTTGACATTACAAGCTTGACGTCTGTCTTCGGCAGTCCTACATTAGAACTGACAGTGTAATGAAAACTCACTTTCAGCGCATGCAGAAAATTGGATGGCAACAATTCCGGTCTTTTATTAAAAGTACTGCCAAAATCATAAAAAATAGCGGTTTATTCTAACGCCGGGCCCATCTGCGTTCTCAAAGATAACAAGGAGCAGCAGATCATTAGTTAAAAGCAGTAGGCTAACACGTAGGCTAATAGCCGCCATTCTTTTTAATCTTAGAGATTATGAACACAGCCCTTTGGGGAGAGTCACATTAGCTAGATTTATGTTTTTCTTTTCTTTACCAAAAATTGAGAGAGTGAGTGGCATCTTATAATATTCATTTATAACGATAATCGAGATGAAATCATTAAAAAGCTCAAGCAAATGATGTTGTGCTAAACCCTGCGGCTAGCTCTGTGACGGCTCGGCACCAGTCGGAAGATCTAAGCGGGATTGGCTGGCTCTGTTCCGGCCCTGCCTCCTCGCCGTCAGGCCTTGGCATATTCGCCGTCACACGTCACAGCGAATCCTGCCGCGGCCACACGAGCCTTGGCGTGTGCCAGCTTGATTTGCAAGAAGCCCTATCAAAGGATGCTAATTAAAATCGTATTTTTGCATATGCCATGTCTCTTTCGTGCGTGTATGCTAATGGAGGCCCGTTGCCTTTCAGCGCCTGGTAATTAAGTTTATGAAGGACAGCTGTAATACATAATTAACAGAAATGTTTGCAAGCCTGCTCTTTCAGCGACAAGACGGAAGAGGAGCAGAAGTGTGTGTGTGTTAGTGTGTTTGTGTACGTATGTGTGTGTGTGTATAAAGAGACAGAAAAAAAGAAAAGACAGAATTGTGTGTGTTGTGTGCCTTTGGGTCCCCCTCAAGTCTTGGGATTGCTCATGGTTCAAGTGTGTCACTGTTCATCAGCCAAGCTCTCTCTTTTTCTCTTTTTCACACACACACACACACACACACACACACACACACACACACCCTTTCTTTACTCACAGGCCTCATGCTTGTCGGCTTGGCAGAGGATAGGCTGAAGACACACTGAATATTTATGACCTCATTCTGCTGGGTTAGTGATGGAGGGTGACTGATGCAAGTGTTTATTGTGTGTGTGTTTGTGTGTCTTGATACATTTGTATATCTTGGTGTGGTTCCAATGGTTGACTGGGTAAATTTGTCCACTGAGGAAACATTTTTTTGATTGAACATGGAATAAAAACAAAACAAAACAAAGAAGCCAAATTGGTTTCCTAAAAAATGTTAGGATAACGTTGGGGTAAAGGTTTAGCATTAATTCGGTGGTTTAAATGATCAAATGATGGTCCTTACCTAGATTATAAACAAATGGAAGGTGTGTGTTTGTGTGTATTTGAGCAGAACAAGTGGTTTCAGTGAATCAGAAGTCTATAATACTTTACAATAAATCTTTTTGTATCACTTATTAACACAAATTTGCTTCTAGCATCATTTTTAGCTGTAAAAACCTCCTCTCTTATTTAACTGACTGTGGGGATTTATCCATTCAGCCACATGAGCATGAAGAAGGTCAGGCACTGATCGAGTGGAAAGGACAGGTGTGCAGTCGGTGTTCCATTTCATCCCTAAGGTGTTCAGTGGAGTCGAGATCACTGTGCAGATCATTTGCGATTTCTAGGCAAGGCTGATGAAATTCCCTGATGAAAAATCATAAAGCTACAACATTTAACTGTGTGGCAACAAGTGCAGCGGGAAAAAATAAAACATGGTCAGGGTGTAAACTGGGCATTTTACCAGTTCAAACTGGTTTTGCGCATAGAAGTATTGTCATGCTGAAACAACATGTGATCATGACCATGTGATGGGCATTGTCATGCTGAAACAACATGTGATCATGACCATGTGATGGGCATTGTCATGCTGAAACAACATGTGATCATGACCATGTGATGGGCATTGTCATGCTGAAGCAACAAGGGACCATGACCATGTGATGGGCCTTGTCATGCTGAAACAACATGTGACCATGTGTTTCTGACTTAGCTGTTTAAGACAGTGTGTGATTCTTAATAGTCTTTTGTGATTGTGGCTTTCCATACATACATAATCAAGCGTACAAACATAATCCCCATGTCACACTGATGGAACTCGGGGCGGAATGAAGCCTGGGTCGCCCAGAGTGCAACAGCGTCATGTGGGTGCCTAAAATTAATCCTCTATATTACAATTACATTTGCGGCATTTTGCAGACACCTCTATCCAGAGCGACGCAGAGAGGCCCGGCAGTGGCAACTTGGTGGTTCTGGGAATCGAACTTCCAGTTAGCAGCCCAACACTTTAACCACTGCACTACCACTTCCTCTCACAACAATTTAAAAAATGTATATAACTTGTGAAAGTGTCTTTTTTTTAAGATATTTTTTTGGGCCTTTTGCCTTTATTTATAGGACAGACAGAGATGAAATTGGGGGGATAGAGAGAGAAAGGTGGGACCGGACAGGACCAAAGCCGGAAAGAAACCCGGTTCGCCAGGGGGGGAACCGCGCATGTGGGTCGGCTTGGCACTTAACCCACTACACATTGCGCCGGCCGAAAAGATGAGAATCATTGTTTAATTAAAAGCAAACATTTAACAGAGCTTTCCGAAATTCAAAACAAAAAATATAACGTAGAATAGGAAAAGAAGGAATTTTACCCGCTTTTTTAAACGTCCATCATAAATTATGCCATTTGTGCAAGCACTTTTTAGCACATGTGCACAAATGTCCAATCAATGATCTAACGAACTAATCCAAACCTTCTTGTTTTGCAATAAAGACTTGCATGAGTTGCAATAAAGACCACCGCACGCCATACAGGCAAACTGTGCAATATTTATTTCTGCTGACTCTTTCCAGTCGTGCATTTGATTTTTGGGTACTTTTGCATTCGCTTTCAATTCAGCTCGGAAACTTCCATTGTGTGTTGTTTTTAAAGAGACTTCCCCACAACTGCCCACTATCCTGTATCAGTACTACCCTGTAGTGTACCCTTTCAGTTAAGAAATAATATAATGCTTTAACACACAGACATTCTAGACAACTGTGGGTCTATCTATCTATCTATCTATCTATCTATCTATCTATCTATCTATCTATCTATCTATCTATCTATCTATCTATCTATCTATCTATCTATCTATCTATCTATCTATCTATCTATCTATCTATCTATCTATCTATCAAAGTAATTATTTCTAGTTTTTACAAGTAAAAAAACTGAGTTACATCATTATATAAGTAATAAATAACCAGGAAAAGTAACTATTGCATTACTTAAAAAAAAAAAAGTTCAAATATGTCTAATAACTTGGACCTCCCCTCAATATTAAACAAGTTAAATGAATGAAACATGGTTGCTGTTAGAGTATAGAGAAGCGGAGAGAAGGATCAGCCCATGCCATGTGGTGATTGCTCTTCTAAAGCCACCACTGATGCTTTTAAACGCTTTATCAAGGCAAGCCTGTCCACCCGGGTTACACACTAACTAAATAAACTGTGACAATTAAATTAATAATGCATTTGTTTATGAACGCCCCAAACTGTGTGATTTGACTGATGTAAGCAAAGACAGTAATTTATTGAAAGTAAATTCATGTAATTGTGGTGGGGAAACTTGATGAAGCGAAAGAAGGTGTCAGCATGGTTTCCGTCAGCATCACAGGAAGGAAATCGTTAAAAAGAAACATCACGCACTTCAAAGCCAGCCGAAGAACAAACATTTATGGATATGCATCATGTACAAGAGGGAAAAAAATGGGTTCTTAGTTAGAGGAGGCATTTTGGAAATGTTTGGTGATGTGGAAACGTTTGAATTCCATGTTTAATGTCCAGTGGGATGTAAACAATCACTCTGCAATTATCAACACAGTCGGAGAAAATTTTACACATCAACTTGAAACAGAATAGCTAAAAATCTCGCGATGGGCTTTGAACTTATTGACTAAATAGAAAGAACCGCTTTAAAAATGCTATTTATTTAGATTTAATTTGTGTTACAATCGGTAGAATGCTATCCTAACCATTTTTACATGAGCAAGGTGAGGTGTGTGTTTGTCCTAGAGAAGACAATTTTATAATAATTTATAATAATTTTATGGGGACAATATCATCTGAAGGTGGAAAGAAAGAAAACTGGAAATTTGCACAGATTGAAAAACCAAAAATTGGAAACAAACTAAACCGTTTCATTATCCGAATCCGTCAAAGAATCAGAATCAGAATCAGAATTCGATTTTATTCGCCAAGTATGTGTACACACACATGGATTTTGTTGTGATTTTTGAGTACAAGTTCCTTGTGTGTCTACACATACTTGGCGAATTGTTATCAATAAATAACACACAATGTACTTGTACATTATAAGTAAAATGACATCTACACTAATACATCTGTTTTCCTTCTTATTCTGAGCTCAACGTCGCCACCAGATCCAGTCCTAGTTGGCGGATCAGCACTTAGACTCAATAAGCCCCAGAGGCAGTTTCCCAGTGATGACCTTGTCTTCTAGACGGCCATCCGGATAAGACCATGTTCACTTTGCTGCAGCATGGAATAACCTGCTGGTTCGTCTGGTCAGAGGAGAACTGACCCCCGGAATGATCCTGGTTTTTTCAGGGGTTTTTTTCTTCATTTTTCACCGATGGAGTTCTGGTTTCTTGCCACTGTTGCCTTTGGCTTGCTCAGCTGGGGACTTTTAATTTATAGATATTAATTAAACAGAAGTAGGTGTTTTTAGTAAGTGTTCACTATCTCTATTGTCAAAAAGCGCTAAATAATTATAAATAAAGGTAACTTTTTTTTGGAAAAAAAATACAGATATATTATATTATATAAGACAGTAAAGGTATAAATTATAGTGTAGAGGAAGTGGTGGCTCATGGTTAGGGTGGTGGATTACCAACCCGAAGATTTCGGCTTCGATTCCCAGCTCTACCAAGCTGCCACCGTTGGGCCCCTGAGCAAAACGTCAGTTACCCTTTATTGCTCAGTTGTATAAATAGATAAATGTAAGTTGCTCTGGATAAGGGCATCTGCCGAATGCTGTTAAGTAAATAAAGGTTATTATTGTAGCATGATCTTTAACAGTACTATAACAAAAATGTGGAATCTGGTTCTGCTATGTTCGGTTGTGTCTTCTATCTTCTAACCGTAAACTTCTTTGCCATGTCTCCCTTCACAGTATTTGATAATAAACAAGTTAATTACTTGTTTATAAGTCTTTGTGTTTCTATTTAGGCAACTAGGTAATTAATTTAATAAAAAAAAAACCCAAGGTTTGGAATCGTTAAAGTAAATAGTAATATTAAATTTATTTCTGTCATATAAAAGAATTATCTTCACTAACACTCAGTGTAACGTTATAACTGTAGTCTCACTCTGAAATCTAACAATGTCTTGATAAATGTTATTAAATATCAGTTAAATAACGTTTATTTATTAATGTGTTTTTTAAAAGAGGCTTTAATTTACAGTACCTGTACAATAAATTGAACTAGAAATCGTTGAAATGTACTTTCTCAATGCTTGTTTCATTATTAAATAGAAATTATGTTAAAAATTAAAATAACTTAAAGCAGATTTAATCATTTAAATAAATTAAAAATGACTAGCAACATTACAGGTTAGGTTCAGTGGCTGCTAGTTTAAAGCTCTAGGAAGAAAAATGGTTCTAAAAAACCCAAAGCTCATAGCATCAGAAAATCAAATCAAATTTCCCTTCCCACTCCTATAAGCAAGTGCTAAGGTCCTTTTTGTTTTTATCCTAGATCAGATTTCCCGCTTTATTTATTCTTGTCCTTAGTGAGCGCTAAGCTCAGAAGTAAAACTGATATCTTTAGTTGTGGGTGGGCAGGTGGTCGTACATCGCAGGATCTACTCCCTAACAATCGTATTTCTCTACCACAGACCTCAATCGATTCCAATAAAAAGAAAGAAAACGAGAAAGAGAGAAGGAGAAAGAGAGAGAGAGAGAGAGACAGAGAGTGTCTCCTCCTTTCAGCATCTCCCTGGGCTGTGTTTACAAGGCCACAATGGGACGCTGGGTTTAGCGGTTCTCAACCCAAACCGCTATTTACAGTAATGTAATCATATAGCCAGCCCACATAAGCACTGTGCTATAGATTATCCTCTGTGGAGACTCTTTTTACCAACGTCTGGCCTGCTTTGTGTCTAATGTTTCTTGTCTAACTTTTCTTACAGGTCAAGTCATGGTTTTTTTTTTTAGCATACGTTTTTAGCATTAGTTTGCAATTGCAAAAGATTGCACAGACTGTGAACCCTGAAGACAAAATAGAAAAGAAGCAAGTTTATAGCAACAGAAGGCTTAAATGTATAATTTAACATTATTTTTTATAATGATAGATGCACAGAGGTCTGGTAAATATAAAAAAATAGATTAGATTAGATTTAACTTTATTGTCATTGTGCAAGGTAGCTGTACAGAGCCAATGAAATGCCGTTCAACTGACTCTGATATAGCTGTAGTTAAAGATAAGAGTATTATCTATTTTTTACCCCAGGATCAATGAGTCATATATTAAAATAAATAATTTAATATGTATCCTTGCCATTTTCTCGTTATACTTTTATTATAACTACACAAAATGTTATTAATTGTTGTTTTTTATTTTTATTTTTTATTAAAATGACCATGTTTTACATTTGCAGCATTTGGCAGACGTCCTTATTCAGAGCGACTCATTTATCTCTTTTATACAGCAAATAAATGAAGAAATTGAGGGTTAAGGGCCTTGATCAGGGGCCCACAGTGGTGTCTTGGTGGTGCTGGGAATCGAATCCCAGACTTTCTAGTATTAGTCCAACACCCTAACCACTGAGCCACCACTTTCCCTCATGACTACAATGAGTGATACAAAAGACATTTTTTATATTTACAAATAACATTTTATAGATTTTATCAATTTATATTTATGTAGGGTTATGGAACATCTTCAGAACCAGATGTATGTGTGAATGTAAATGATGTGTGTTATCATTCACATTGTTAAGTCCTTAGCTAGTGACTTACTTAACGCTTACACTATATACCCTGTGTATGAAATTACAAAGGGTTGTATTATTTTTAGAGTTTTTTTTAAACTTTTTAATGAATCTTCAGTGTAAAATACTGCTTAATTGATAGCAAATTATTTCAAACAGATGCCTAGCTAACAACCCTGAAGTCAATTTTTTGGATTAAAATATAACATATAACATAGTTCTTTAGCTCTAACCCTACACTTTGGGTTACAAAACATTGGGTTATTTATAGCCATGACAAAATATTAAACATTTTATCTATAAAGATGATAATGTAGCATGATAGCATTCCAAGCAAAGAAATAAAAAAATAAAATAAACCAGCAAATTAGTTATTTTATAACCCAATTATAAATAAAATGGGAAAAACTTACCCAAAGAAACAGCTTTAAATAACCCAACAATAGGTAGGTTCTATATCAACCCACCATTGGGTCATCTGTTGGGTCATTTTTAAGGTGTGTAGGGTTTCCATATAAATCTATAAAGAAATGCTAAATTATCTTCCAACTGATTTTCTTGTCTTCTCCTCATGCCTATAAACATGTGCATTGCAAACTTTTGAAACTTGATTTCAAACTGAAAAAAAAAATGCTACACCTTGAGGCCAAACCCAAGACCTAAATAAAATAAAATAAAATAAAATAGAATAAAATGTTTAACTCTGTATTATAGCCAGAAGCCTGCCATCTGTTTACACGCACATACGCTTCCAGATAACACAATCACCTACTGTGGCAGCGATGAAGCCTCGATTCATAACCAGCCAGCGCTACGTGTGCTCCTTCACCCAGTGGCGTGTGATTGGCATCCGATGAGAGTTTGATTGACACTGGAAGAAGACGTGAAGACGTTTTTGAGTGAGCCACGCTGACGTCTCTATTTTTGCCTAATCCGCCACAGCGAAGGCAAACCAGAAGTCACACACTCTCTCGATTTCTTGTTCCTGTCAGAATCATCATTTGCCTGTCAGTCTGCTTTCGGCTTGGCAGTGAAACGAAGCTGTGAACTTTTCAAAGCACGCAAGCAAACGAAACGTTAAATACCTACAAATCTGCAAGCAAACCGCTGTAAAAGAAAAAATAAAAAAATCCCCAACTGTGTTGCTCAATAAAAAAATGGATGTTTTGTGAAAAACATGTCAGGCTGAAAATTAGGATTGACTGAGATCCACATGTTTCAGTGAACATGTGGGTTATTAACTTGATGCATATTGTCCTGAAATCAAGTTTTAGATCAAACCTACGGTACAGTAGATTAGAGCTTTATCATGAAATTGTGTGTTTGTGTGTGTATCTGTGTGTGTTCACGTCTGTGTCTATCACATTGTACAGAGACAAAGAGCACCACATGGCTTCCACAGCAATCACTAGAGTGAGATGAACTCAATTCATCATCCTCCACCGAGGGTGTGTGTGTGTGTGTCTGTATGTGATATTGGGATAATGATGGAGTGCTGGGGGAGTCAATTCTTAACACACTCCACAAGCCCAGATGCCACTCTATCCACTTCACTAAAGCTCCATGTGCACCCGGCTTCTTTTCCCAGAGTTTTGAGGGTTGGAACGATACTGATTTCTGTTGTCTGATGTGATACTGATACCAATAGTACATAAAAAATATCCTTATTCTGAAAATGTATTACATTTTTTTATTTACTGTATAAATATGAATTAAATATAAACTGCATTTATGTGTCTCTGGATTATTTTCTCTCTCATTTCTCCCCCATCTCTCATTTTCCCCCATTTTCTGTCTGTCTCTGTGTCTCAGAATATCTTCCTCTATCTTGTTCTTCCTTTGTCTGTCTTTCTCTTGCTCTGTTCTATCAATCTATATCTCTGGCTTTGTTTAACTCTGTCTTTCTTTCTGCTTCATTCATTCTTTCAGTCTGTCTGTCTTTTCTATATGTCTGCCTTTGTTTTAATTAGGCTGTCTGTCTTCATGTGTCTTTCTATCTCTTTTTGGCTCCTTAAATATCCATGTCTGTTTGTCTGTCTTTCTCTCTTTTTTTGACTTATCCCGTCTGTTGTTTCATGCCCGTTTTTGTCTTTGTGTTTGTTTTTCTTTTCCCGTCCTATGTTTCTATCTCTCTGTTTTATTTTTATTTTTAGTCTGTCTGTCTCTCCTAGTCTTTCTAAATACCATTCATTAGATCTTTAACTTCTGATCTGTTTCTGCTTATTTGTCTGTCTGCATTTCTTACTCGCAGTCTTTGAATATTTTACACAGTATCTTTGTCTGTATTCTGTGTGCGTTTGTTTTTCTTTGCTCCTTTTGTTCTGTCTTTGTGCAACAAGTATATAAGTAGCAAAAACATGAGACATTTATTTTTTTTAAAATAATAAAATCAGTTCAATGCTGTCACAAAAAAAGCTTTTATTGCAAAATGAAGAATCATAAAAAATTATTTATATTATTATTACTACTATTATTATTGTTAAGTTATATCATTTTATATTAGTAATTTACATAAAGAATATAAATTAATTATTGTAAAATAATACAATATTATTTAATTCAATATAATATAATTTGCAGCATTTGGCAGACGTCCTTATCCAGAGCGACTTACAATATTCCTTGTTATACAACTGAGCAATTGGGGGTTAAGGGCCTTGCACAGGGGCCCAGCAGTGGTGGCTTGGTGGGGCTGGAAAACAAACCCGGGTCATTAAGTTGGTAGTCCAACAACTTAACAACTGCGCTACCACTTCCCTAATAAATATGCAATATTTATTGTATACAACGTCTACAATATTTTTATAAATGTTTTTATATTTATCATCAAGGCATGTCAAGAACAAAATAACCGCTACAGATGTTTTTGTTTGCCGCCAGCTACCGTTTAGCGAAAGAACGCGGGTTACTGATCATGTCATCGATCGATGAGTCCGACATTATGACATGTGAGACCGTCCAATGTAACATGGGCATCATGTACATACAGTCTAAAAAAAACTATTGACAAAAAAAAAGCACAGTTTGAGCTGAACTTATATCAAGTGTAGTTTTATTTAGTGTGCTAATGTAAATGTTGTATATTTTTGATCAGTCAATAAGTTTGTATGTTTTCATTTACAGCATTTGGCAGACGTCCGTATCCAGAGCGACTTACGTTTATCTCATTTATACAACTGAGAAATTGGGGGTTAAGGGCCTTGCTTAGGTACCCAGCGGTGAAGCTGGGAATTGAACCCACAATCTTTGGGTTGGTAATCCAACACCTTAACCATGAGCCACCACTTCCCACTTCCTTTAATCCGGGTTCTCCGGTTTCCTCCAACAGTCCAAAAACGTGTATGTTAGATTGATTAGTGATTCTAAATTTCCCATAGGAGTGCGTGTAAGTGTGGACCTGTGATGGACTGGTGACCTGTCCAGGGTGTCCCCCTCCTGCCTTTCGCCCTTTCAGAGACGGCTAGGATAGACTCCAGCAGATCCCTGTGACCCCGAATAAAGGAATAAGCAGGTATTTAAGATAAATGAATGAATGAATGATCGGTCAATAAGTAAACTAAAAGCATATTTATTGTCAGTAATTTTTATTTTTAGTCTAAAATAACAGTAATCTTAGTTCGACAGGTGGATCAGTGTGGTTGTCAGTTCCTCGAAATTCATGCAACACATAAAATGAGGGTCATTTTGTCCCCCCGAGAACAACACCTCTCCTCCAAATGAAGGCAATATGGAATAGATGCGTGAGCTGTTAGTTGGCTCTGCCAGCACGCTGGATGTTTCTGTGAAAACTCTCAGATCGTATGAAAAGCTGTTAGTCACACCTGTGCTATGACAACACTGCCACGACTGTGAACTGCAGCTCCACTCGGCAAGAGATGAAGAATGAAAGCAGCTCTTTGCCGGAAACACACACGAAGCTAAAGCGGTGTGATTTCATCTGACGCATGCTGGCAAGTCAGACAGAGATTTTTTCAGGTGGGGGTGAGGGCTTGGTTGGAGGAGAAGACAGACACGGGCTTTGATTTGTTTAACAGGCTGTCAAGGTGAACGTAACCACTTTGAAGTTGAAGTATTAGAGGAGAGAGGCACCGAACCTCAGTGTGAGCTCTCAGCTTTAACTTTTATTAGGTTGGTGTTCAGGTCTAAGGTGAACAAGTGGTGGTCTTCACTGTAGCAGCAGAAAAATGTGCAGGGTGAGAAGAAAAAAAATGATCTGAAATTACGTGACAGCATTATATTTTTTCTCACAACCTCTTTCTCTCGGTCTTTCTCTACCTCTCTCTTTCTCTTTTTCTACCTCTCTTTTTTTCCTCTACCTATCTTTTTCTCTACCTCTCTTTCTCTATTTCTACCTCTCTTGTTTTCCTCTACCTATCTTTTTCTCTACCTCTCTCTTTCTCTTTCGCTGCCTCTCTCTTTTTCTACTTCTCTCTTTTTCTTTTACTATCTCTTTCTTTCTCTTTCGCTACCTCTCTCTTTTGCTACCTCTTTCTTTCGCAACCTCGCTCTTTCTTTTTTGCTACCCCTCTCTCTCTCTCTACCTCTCTCTTTCGCTACCTGTCTCTCATCCTCTACCTCTCTCTCTCTTTCTACCTCTCTCTCTCTTTCTCTATCTATGCCTCTCTTTTTTCTACCTTTACCTCTCTTTCTCTACCTCTCTCCATATACATTTTCTCTCTCTTTCTCTCTCTCTCTCTCTCTCTCTCTCTCTCTCTCTCTCTCACACACACACACACACACACACACAATTCTCTCTTTTTCTCTTTGCCTGTCTGTCATTGTCCTTCTGTCTGTCCATCATGCAATACACATACTTTAGTTTGTCTCTAATTTTCTATCTATCTCTCCTAACATTACTCTGTAATTTCTTTTCTATTTAGTCTGCATCTTTTAATGTTTTTCTCCTCCCTTTTCTTGTCTGCCACTGTTTAATTTTTTTTGTCTGTCTGTCTCTCTTCCTGCCTATTTCTCTTGCTCTGTCTACCTGTCTCTGATGCTCAGTGTTCTCTTTCTCTCTATGTCTATGTCTTCTGTCTGTCTTTCTGCACGTGAACTGGTAGCTTGGTGGTTAAGTTGTTGGACTGATACCTGGAAGATCGGGGTTCGATTCACAACATCACTGGATGCCACTGTTGGGTCCCTGAGTAAGGCCCTTAACCCCCAATTGGTCAGTTGTATAAAAAAAATGAATAAATAGATAAAAATGAAAGAATGAACACCCGTACCTTCAGCTCCATCGTTTACACCTTATCATTATTCGAGAGCAGAGACAACCAAGCAGCAGTGGGAGTCACATGGACAGTTTACAGGAGCAGCAGTGTAAGACAATCCTACAGTTCACATCACAGATACCTGAAATGTCAGTGCTAAACCTGAGGCTACCGAGGCACGTATTAGCATTGCCAGCAACACTGGTCTCCTTGAGAACACTGACACTGTACTGCGGCACGTGGGATCAGGAGACACCACAGAACTCGGACACTGACACACTGAGAAACTCGGCTCAGGTAAAGGACAGCCTTTTATGGCAAAGTCGAGAACCGGAGGAAAGAAGACCAACAGCGAGTCAGTAAAAAACAGCTCACGTCCATGAAGGACAGAAAGAGTGGAGAGAGAGTCTTTTCTTTTTTGCAACCCCATGAACACCGCAAGCCAGAAGTCCTCCACTCCATAGCAACAACCTGATTCTCAAATAGGACCTTATAGAAAACAAAAGCCTGGGTTTGTGGGTCGAGGAGTCTGAGGGGAGTCTGATTTTAAATCTGTCAAATTGTTAACTTATTAAAAGGTGTGTAAAAAAGTTAAAAGTTCACTTTCTATCTCATACAGTACACACATTAAACTTAGGCTTCTGGTTTACTTACTTCCTTTGGTCTTAAATGTCTGTCTTATATACACATGTCTAAATGTTGATAATGTCTGTCTGTATTGTTTTTCACATCTCATTCTCCCTCTTGTCTGTCTGTCTTGTTTTGCATGCCTCTCTCTCTCTCTCTCTCTCTCTCTCTCTCTCTCATCGTTTTGTATGCGAGTCTTCAGGGGTGCCAACACCAATTTTGGGCTCTATAGAAGAATATAAGGTTGGTAAAGTTGGACCCCCTACGACCCCCTACCACACCGATTTAGCACCAAACATACTAGTACATTACTTCCAATACTGTTACTTCTAATAATAATACAAATCTTTGGGGGTCACCTAAAGTGCACTGCCCCTTAAGCGTCGTAATTCTTGCCATTCTTGCCCTTTTTCTTGCCCTTTTGCCATTCTTGCCCTTTTTGCATTCATTCTTGCCCTTTTTCCATCTTTATTACTGTCTCTCATTAGCTCTCTTGCTCTCTCACTCTTTCTGTCTTGCTCTTTCTCTGTCTTATTTTTGTCAGTCAGTCTTTCTTCCTTTTTTTGCCGCTTTCTCTGTTACAATATTGCATCCTCTCTCTGTGTCTTTCTTTCTTTCTTTCTTTCTTTCTCTCTCTCTCTCTCTCTCTCTCTCAACCACAGGGGTACAACTACTAGAACTAATGCGGGAAAATAACAAGAAAACACATGACCAAGCTAAACCAATGAGGCCATGCCACATGGACAGGGGAAACACATGACTAGACATAAACAAACGTTAGGCACATGGTCTAAAACATAAAAAATAAAAGTCTCTTCGTTGCCCTCCGGTGGTCTGGCAGGGCAACGCAGCGGGGCAAGCCAGACAGAGTCTTTTAAGTGTTCATTCATTTTCCATACCCGCTTATTCCCTAATTCAGGGTTTTTTAAAGTGCTACTAATTTTTATTTGAATTAAAATAAAAATATTTAACATAACATGTTTGGCTAGCATGTTCAGTGGTAAAATTTCTAGCTAGTTACTAAAAAGTGTGTAACAGAATACTTTAAATGTCTCCTCACCTAAAGCAGATATAAACACTAATGAACACAGGAATGATAACATTTAAACAGTAGATGTTTAAGCACAGACTGGACAAAAAACATAGTTATTATATTAATTAGATATTATTATAAATAATAACAATATTAATAATAACATGGTGAAATACAAAGCTAAAATAAGCAAAAAGGCTCATTCTAAGCTAAGTTAATCCATAACAAGAAAAGCTTGGCCTTTAGCTATAAGCTAAAAGCTAAGCAAATTTCTAAGCTAAAGAAGACAAACAAGAAGACAAACAAATAACGCACAACATGGCAGCGACAAAACAGCAAGGTGTAAAGCTTTACCAAGTGAGACACTGAGAGGTGGGTAAACATCTGAGCTATGGAACAATCTGTAGGTGTGTTAGTACTCAGGGGAAGCGTCTCGATAGGGACATACCTACTGCCAGAGACAGAGCTGTGACATTATAGCACGACTAAATGACAACATTTATAAGATAGATTACTCAAATGATTACAGTTCACAGTAGGACATATACAAAAAGGTCATGTACGAATAAGCTGTGTTAACATGCCAGTGTCATATCTCAAATCAAGGAGTTTAACTGACCCTGTGTGCACACGTCCTACTGGGAAGTTTGTAGTTATGAATTGGAAAGTGGTAATTAGGATGTCAGGTGACTTGAAGTCACTTTGGATACAGCACCAAGGAGGTGATAACAAGGAACAAAGAGGTTTTTCAACTTCAATGCACATTAAGCACGATTAGCTTTTTGCGTTTTTAATTAATTTCCACATATGTAAACTTTAGCATTATATATATTATATTATATTATATAATATATATATATATATATATATATAATATATATATATATATAATACTTTATGAATTTCTCTCCTGTAGATCCTTAAACATTTAGCAACAGTGTTTGAGACTTTGTGGCACAGTTTGCGGAAGACGTATAAAAGTGTTCTGGTAAAATGTCCACAAACATTTGGCTATAAAGTGTATGTGTTTTAGATTAGATCTAGATTAGCTCGTAACATGGACACACATACCGTAAAGGTACTAAATCTGGAATGAAACTGTGCGATTTTGGCTACGATTTGGTCGTCAGAGCCAAATCTTGAAATCCTAAAAGATTCCTAAAATCATACGCTAAAATACTGAGAGCCAATTAACAGTCGTTGCAATCAAGTTTTTCAGACCTCTTCTATGACGACTGTCAAACCGAGAACCCATAGGCGCAACAAACCTGATGACTCAATTAGAGCTACAACTCATGAGTCCGGTGGACGAAACAGCAGAGATAGGAGTTTTTGAATAACGTGTCGTCACTGCTGTTTATTTGTTGCTTACTACCATTTAGCGAGTGATGATGCACTGGCGAGTCTTCTTCTTATAAATAGGAAGTCCTCTGAGGATGATTCAGAATGCAGCTGCACGTGTTGTTTTCAACCTACCACATCACCCCACTGTTGCGCTCCCTACACTGGCTCCCAGTGGCTGCACGCATCAGATTCAAAACACTGATGTTCTCGGAGCAGCATCCTCCTACCTCCAAGCACTCATCACTCCTTGTATAGCACCACGCTCCCTCAGATGCACAAGTACAACTCGACTTGTCCCACCATCCCCTAGGACACAAGGTAGGTCTGCCTCACGACTTTTTTTGCCACCAAAATGAACTTCTCATCAATGTCAGAACCGCAGAGTCCACTGGCTAACGATTGAAGACCCCCCCCCACCCAAAAAAAGGATCCATGCTGCTCTTTTAACAGTTTTGTGGGTTGTTACACTTTGATATGTGATTTAATGTACCAATATTGAGCGGTTCAATAATTGATGGCTTAAAGCACTTTTGTACATCTTTCTGGACAAGAGTGTCAGCTAACTGCTTTAAACGTAAACATAAATAAAAAAAAAAAAACTTTGTAAAATGATTTAATACTCTGATTTCACATATCAGGAATTGTTTTAGAGTTGAACCTGAACCCTGTAACTGGGTAGATCTTTAGAAACATAGTGATCACTGAGTTGAATCATGAATAAACCCCCAGCAAGCAGTCAGGAAGTGACAGTGATTGACACGCACACACACTCCTCTTTCATTTTGTAGCTATTCACGGCTGTCAGATTAGAAGGTGCTGTCTGTTCTAAGCTTGTTCGATGCCTTTCATTTTCCTGCCTAAATCTATTTTAACTGTACAACATGGTGTCATCATTCTCTGACAGACCTTGAAACAGAATTTATCTCATCATTAATTAAAGCTCGGCATTTCTTACACGCTGGTGCTTAATTAGCGGGAGGTCATTGGGGAGGGCTTATTAAGTGGAACAAATTCACCCTACACTAAGAGAAGTGTGTCTACTCCTTCACACACACAGACGAAAAAAATTGCGTGTGTGGTGCGCTGAGGCTTTTCTGTCAGTGCCTGCCGGTGGTGATTGATAACTGCACCGGCTTGAACTGCATACAGGGGGAACTGGAATGGCGGCTAGGGACATATGCTGGCTTGCAGGCGTGAGGAGAGGAGATAGATTACAAAGGAAGCCATGTCAGAGACGCTGTTTTATCATGCCATCCTCATCCCTCTCTTTCTCTCTCTCTTTCTCTCTCTCGCCCTCTCTTGCTACTGCTCATCACCTGGTATTTTTAGTCCCACCGCTGACGAGTTTGTCAGAAAGGGACTGGAAAGAAATGATTGCATTGGGGAATGTCGCCATGAATTGGCTGCTTCGCAAAAGGGAGAGAACAGGAGAGAGAGAGAGGGAGAGAAAGAGGGAACGACTTTTCCCTGATGGTTCAGGTGACACTGTTTCGCGTTACCATAATTCAAAAAGACAGAATGGGTTTGGCTCGTCGCAAAGACAACAGCTGTTTTGCTTTGCCGCGACATTTGTTGCCAAATGCACACGTATGGGTTTGGAGGGGCCACTGCACGTGTTCGCCGCTGACCTGGCACATGGATTGGCATGCACCAGCCCAGTCCAACCAGAGGGATTATAGGTACGATCAAGCGACAGTCGGTCAGATAGAGTGAGTATGAGAATGAGAAGAAAAAAGAGAGCAAGCAGAGCAGTAGAATTAAAGCAGCAGTTTTCACCACTGGTGACACATCTGGCACATGAGATCCTATTCACACTATCCTTCTCTTGAAATAAAGAAGAAACGAGTGCATAGATATAAAAAACTCACTTTTCTCCCCACTAATAGTTTAATGACAAGGGAAAAAAACACAGGTTTGATTGACAGGTTTGGCCTTGTCTTAATTGGACGTAATTTAGAGCAATTTTCGAAGGTCTTTTTGGAGTGACCAAATAATAACACTAGACCGAACTCAGAACTGTTTTTCTTAGTAATAATAAAAAGCACCCTGCACACCATTAGTTCCATTTACACATTAGAATAATAAGCTTTTTGAACTAATATAGCCTTCAGACTTTCAGCTCATTGTTGGTGTGAAATAGCACCTGGAAGATGTAGTGCTTTGGCACGTAGCAGGATCAAAAAGGATAGACTGCGATTAGGCTTTTCAGAAAGAAAATGTGTTACTTTGCACAGCGTAAGTACATTCTGTACTTCTAAAACTACATCACGGTTCAGAAATATTACAATTCATAGCAGAAATTGAAGGTAAATATTTCAACTAGGTTTTTCCAGATATCAAGGATCCATCAATGGACTCCACAAGACCTCTGAGGACCTGCTGCAAGAGGTTCTCAGCAGATCCTAAGACAAAACTAAGTCATAGTACAAACTGTTACCTATTTTTCTTATAGTTTTAAAAGAAAATCTGATTCTTACAGTGATGGCATCAGAATCCATGAACTACCGCTGCTTAACCAGAGTCAGAAATGTGTGGATATTCAGTAAGTTGGATGTTTTTTTTATATTAGTCCTTCTACATCTTCTTTGTCATACTGATTGACAAAGAAGATGTCCATACTGTTTAGAGGGGTTCTATAGTAAATAGTTCTGCAGTACAGTATAGTATTGTGCCTTTATGAAATGGATCAGATTTTGAGGCCAAACTTGAGGCTAGATCAACCCCGGGAGCTCTATGTCAAATTCCTTAAACCTATCCAGATCAATGTTTGCGATGTGGTAGGAAGTGTTGTCCTGCTAAAAGAGGCTAATACACACTTGGGAATAAGGTAATGTTCTTGGTCTGCTTCTTAAAGTAGGAGGCACATCAGGAGTTATGATTTCCCAGTAGATCATCACTCAGAAGATCCTATTGTCTCCGTCAAATGCTTTCTTTTCAGAGTAAATTCGGATGCCATGTTTTTTTTCCATTGCTCTATTGTCTTGTTCTGATGCTTATATTAACTTTGGGTTGCTTTTCATGATGGACAGGAGTCAGTAAGGGCAGTCGGAGATGTCTGAAGCTACGCAGATCCTTACACAAGAAGCTGTAGTGCACTGAGGTTTCTTACACCTTTTATAGAATAACTAACCAGACTGACTCCAATTCAGTTCAATGAGTAAAAAAGTGCAATTTTGTCTCTAATAAGCAAGCTGGTGACAACTGTGGCAAGGACAAACTTCCTGAGATGAAGTAGAAAGAAACCTTGGGAGGAACCAGCCTCAGGAGGAAACCCATCCTTATTCGTGTGACACCGAATGCTTGTTAATTACAGCTTATTGTAATGAACAAATGTAACTACAGTGAAGCAGAGTGAGTCCCAATCCATCCTTAAAGCTCCTTAAATTCCAGGAAAACAGACTAGTCACCTTAACATTTAACTACCTGTCGCCCTCAGTGCACATCAATGAACCATAGTTGCTCCTGACCTTGTTACTTGTAACATAGTCCATGTTTGCTAGGAATAAACCTCTGCATACCAAAAGAAAAAGAAAAAAACATTTCTTGGGCCTTGTGTCCTTTCTCCTAACCCACATTTCCTTTAAGACCACACAAATTCTAATCCCAGCCTCCAAAACCCCCATAAACCAGATACAAACTTAAAAAATATAATAAACTCAATTAAAGTGCTGAACCCGCAAGATTTTTCCTGCTAACTAGTCCTATTTACGCGGCGGATGTTTTGGAATTGTAGGGAAGGAGGTACACTTTTTCTTGTCTTCATGAAAAAAAGAAATGAAGGTGGTGGGGAGGGGGTTGTAAAAAAAAAGTTAAAAAGTTGAGTTGAAGAGCAATAACATGCAAAAAAGCTGAAGCGTGTGTATTTTTTTTTCATTAGTTCCCCCTGGTTATGAGTGAATTGTTAATTATTAATAACAAACTTCCTTTAATTTTCTTTTTTATCTTTTATCTTGTCACCCCCCCTCCCCCACACACAAGTAACTTCCGAACTGCAACGTAGGGGTATTTTCACAGTTTACTTTATGAAATTTGCACATTTTCACCCTAGTTAAAGTTCAGCAAATTAGCTTTATTGAAAGTTTCGAAGTTTCCCAATGAAATGAGCAACTTAAGTGGGCTTTTGTGGTTTAGTGGCTTAATAACGGGAAAGTTTTTGGCTTCTTTTACATATTTTTTTAATTCTGTTTTATGAAGTAGGCGGGGGTGGGAGGTGTAAACATACTCTACAGCCTAACATAAAACCGCTTTAAACTAAAGGTCAGCATGTTGGACAAATCCACTCACGGGTATTGCGATGCCTCTTCGGTCTATTTCTGCGCCGGATTCCCCTCCTTCCTTTTTTTTTTCTCGTACCCCCGTGAGTACCATAATCATTCCTGTTTATTTTCCGTAATATGTCATACATAAAGCATCAGAATGAGTGATCACGTTAATATCAGAGCTGAAATTAAATGCTAATTAAAAATGTTAGTTTAAAGCTATTACTGTCCATAAAACTTTGATTAGACATACTCCAACATTATCCACATTACATTTTTATAGGTTTACCCGAGTGATTGCTTACAAAGCTCTGTGTGTGTGTGTGTGTGTGTGTGTGTGTGTGTGTGTATTTATAATCGTGACTCAGAGCTCAAATGAATCCCAGGATTTTTTTATTTACTAGTGCTTGAGGTTTCTTCCTAATATTTGCTTTACATATTTATCTATACATAAGCCATTTATCTAATTTTTTTTTTTTTTTACATTTAACTTAAAAAACTGGGATATTTCAAGCAAAAAGTAAACACACCCCCACTCTCATCGCACCCCTCCAAGCAGTGAGAGTTGTTTCCTAAATTACTTAGGGAAAAATTCCTTTTCCCAATTCTGCCTGTCAGGCCCAATTTAAGCGAACAGTAAGCATACGCCGGCCTCGCTCCGCCCCGCCGCTCATCGCCATGGTGACAGCTTGATTAGATCATCAATCGTGGCTTGGAAAGAGCGCTCTTCCTGAACACCTGCTCAGCCAGGTCACACGTGCCTTTTAACTACCGTTGTTCCTGTGACCCCCGATACATCAGCCACGGAGTGTTAAAAATGACCTGGCTTTGCATGCATGCATTAGAGCCAGCGTATGCTGCTTCCCTAACGGCTCACACTCTCCTAGAGTGTGTTTTTATATGCAGGTTCTTACATCCGTGTGTATCTTTGGTTTAATGCTTTAATGCAGATTCAAGTTGTTGAATCTGGGGTTTGGATTTTATTGTTCAGTACTGCACATATAAAAAAGTACTTTGAGTACTTTCTACAGCAAATGACATAAAATAGATATCATTTAAATAGGAAGATTATCTTACATTAAGTTATATTAACAGCTATAACAAGGTTGCTGTGATTTCTGTTTTCATGCCCTCATTTCCTGCCCCTATGACATTGATTGATGATGTAAAGACAACACACTCATTTTTTTTTAATCGCAGGTCTATCGTAAGTGGATCTTTATCATTGTACTGGGATCCTTTGCTTCAGTGGGGCATGTTATAATCTACCAAATTCACAAAAAAAATCAAAGAAGCGATCAGATGCAAATTTCTTATTTTCCATTGTGTTTTACAATTTTGTGAAATTTTAAAACATCTTAGACTGAAATTAAACATGCGGATTTGATGTTTTTCCTAATCAAAGGCACTAAAAATCAAGCAAAGATTGGATTCAGAGCAACTTAAATTTGTTCTAAATCTTGTTCTAGATTAACGCTTTACGATACATTAGAAGTGCTGAACTTGATTCTCGCCGAGTTCCATGATTTGCCTCCATAGGAGTTTCGATAAACTCCTTTCATCAGCCGCTTTGAGTTAGCACTAACTGCAGATTTACTTATTCTTACATGAGGAGGATAATGTTGCTGTGGTTAGCTGAGTTAGCAAAATCGCAACCGATACAGCTTTATGTTATATAATTAATTATTCTGCATATTTAATTTTTTCCACGTTATTCTCTTTCTTCTCTTTCCAAATAAAAAAATATTACTATTCTCTAATTCAGCTTTTTTTTTCAGTCCATGAAAATGAATGTGACTCCTGAATAAATCTGGCCATCATGTCTTACTGAGCATTTTAGCCATAAACACATCTTTAAACTAAGAAACTTTTGGAATTTTTGATTAACAAACATAATTACAGCTAGAAACAATTTAAAACCTGACTTTATAATCTCATAATCTGTAACACAGCGTCGTTAAATTCTTCGATCTGATTGGTCAGGCGCTGCTGATACATTTTTAATAACCTTGCCGGCCACGATGCAAATCACAGGTTTAACCGGATTCTGTTTTTAATATGTTATTATTTTTATAACTACACAGGAATCCGTTTGGTGGACGCTGCATATAATCTAATCCTGTATAATAGAAAAAAACAATTTTGGAAGGAGTTTCCAGTTTTAATAAACAAAGATAAAGCTTTCTTAAGGTTTATATTGACTACAGGATGAATGATGATTAAGGTGGGTGAAGAAAAAGAGGTAAGCGAGGTAACGGCAGGTTATTACAAGCTGCGATGAGTTGAGTGGTAACTGGATCATATTTTTAATGATAATAATAATAAATGTTTTTATTTGTCACTTACAGCACAGTGAAATTATTTTTTCACATATCCCATCTTAGTAAGTTGGAGCGCAGTGTCAGCGCCCCTGGAGCAGGAAGGGTTAAGGGTCTTGCTCAAGGACTCAACGGTTGGTTTGCCAGTGGTGGGGCTTGAACCCAGGTCTTCCTGGTCTTTAGATCAACACCTCAGCATCTTAACCAATGAGCCCCTGATGTTTTACAAGCCATTAAAATATAACATATCAGATAAACATCTGAGTATTCATCCTATGGTCCCAAGAGTATGACAACGTCACAGTTGTTGCCTTTATCAATCACAGCAATACTGGCCAATCAGGGCTGCCTGTGATTGCATGCATAGGGTGGATAGTGCTGGTAAAAGATGTGATTGGCTAATTGGCCATGAGGACAATATTAAGGAATGTTATATAGAAAACAAGCTAGAATGTCATCCTATAACCCCATCATTCACATTTACATTTGTGACATTTGGCCATCTGAATGACTTACATTTATTTCTTTTTTAATACAACTGAGCACTCAGGGTTAAGGGCCTTGCTTAGGGGCCCAGTACTGGTAACGTGATGGTGCTGGGAATCGAAGCCCGATATTCCAGTTCATATTATCAGTCCAACACATTAACCACTGCGCTACCACTACCTCATATCATTGATTATTAAGTGTGAGATTTACTCTGTGTACTAACGCAATAATTGGTTAGAGTTTAATGCATAAAAGTCTTAGACGTCACATGGCTGTTTTTCTTTCCCTTCATGTCCTGTCCTCACATTTCATTAAGCATTGCAAGGAGTTTATGTAGTCTTTCCCTGAATGTGGTTTTGCAGCCTACATTATGATGCATTGCTGATCTGAATTATAACCACACATTACCTAGACGCATTAGTTAACCTGTCATTTCTGGCCTGGCAGGTCGCACAGCTAAATCTTTCAGCTGTTCGCATTTGTGTACTCCAGTTAACAACATAGGCCGCATCACGCGGTCTGAATCGTTTAATACTAATTAGTGCTCTTGCAAATATGCGCGCTATTGTACTGTATACCTCACTGCGTGTTTGCGCTTGATTTCAAGGATCTGCGTGGACAAAAAACAGCTATTAATTCACTGCGTCGCTTGTTAGCCTGCTGGTTATTAATCGCACTTGGCCGGTAATTCACTACCCCAATAAAACCAACAATAGTTTCCCAAATCACCTGAAAAATGAGTCCAAGGACAACATGGGCTCACGGAAGGCGTGGCGCAGAGTTTGAAAAACGATCAGTCGTCCTGACCAAGATGAATGGAGCTCAGATGGATTTTAATTACTACAGCTGGCCTCATTAATTACTCCCCCCCAATACAAATATTGTTATATTTGGGGAAATTTGTGATTTATTTTATTTGGTTGGCCACAGGATGGAGATGAATGGGTCCTGGTTGTAAATGTTGCTGAGACACAAAGGCGGAGCAGACTGAGTAAAAGAGGTGGATTTGCTACAGGGCAGCTGCTTCATTATTCAAACCACAATCCAACGTAACAGCGTAACAATACTTAGTTACAGCTGAAATGATGTAAAACATGCCCCAACAACTTTCAATTTAAAAGTGGGACTTTTAGCTGATCAGGTAATTCTGTCCAACCCCCTTAATAAAACAAGTCCAGCTTAAATTACAGCTGCTGAAAACACGGGACGTCAGCCGTGAGGTGTAACTCCTGTATGTGGGCACGATTCCAAAGTAGTTAGCGAATATGTTGGTATGTTAATTATTTATCTCTATGATTCATTGCTCTTACAACGTCACACTGAGAGGAAACTAAATAGACACGTTTAAATTTAACGTGTCACGAGTCCGCGATATCATTTTCCTCCTCAACCCACAACCCAGCAGGACTCGTCAGCTCCCTTAATAACATTGTCTTTAGTAATTACACTGATATTAATGAGAATATTTTTAATGTGAGAATTATGCAGTCACGTTCAATCGTCTGTATCAACATCATCATCATCATCATCATCATCATAATCATCAGTAATGTCCCCTATTTCTCATCATGGTTCAATTAAAGCATTTGTTGCCACTGTTTTCTCCCTTCTTCTCAAGTTTCGCCAGCATCATCATCATCTTCTGCTCTTCATCTTTGCTTTATTGATTGTTTGGTGTTTTTTTACTACATTGCTCATGTTTTTGTCTGAACTTTCCTTACTATTATTCCTTTATAAAAAAAAATTTTCTCCTCTTTTTTTCTCCTCTTTTTTCAATACTAATTTTTTATTTCTTTTATTCTGTTATTTCTGGATTATTTCTGTTTAGTCTTGTTTGTGTTTTCTCTGTCTTTATTTTCCTTCTGTTTAGCTGCTCCTTGCAGTTTCCTTTATCTTTTGTCTTCTTTTTTTTACTTTTTTAATTGTCATTTTTATCATCTTTTGTTTTTCTTCTTGAATTTGTTTCAGGCATTACCGTTATTGCTACTTTTTTCTTTTTTTCCCATTTTTTAACTCTTTTTCGCAATTTTGTTGCATCGTTGCTGCTGCTGTTGTGCTTTTCAGAAATGGACTTGACTGTGTATCGCCCTCTCTCTCTTCTCTCTCTCTCTCTCTCTCTCTCTCTCTCGCTCTGTCTCTCTCGTTCGTTCACGGTGTCCTGACCCTCCTGTATCGCAGACCTGTTGTAATTAATGTAAATAGCTGCAGTCCACTCAGCCTTAGCATGCACAGCTTCGTCACTATACATCATCCGAATGGGCCGCCATCCTCTCAAATTAAAGCTCATGGATTTTATGCACAAACCCGCAACCTGCATCCGCACACACACACACACACAAACACAAACACACACATCCACAGTGGATGAAGAGGGTCACTTACGTTAAACACCAATCTAATTCCTTACATTATGCAAACACCCTCATGCACGGAAACACACACACTCGGATATATGCACAGATATACCCGCACTTGTACACAACACTTTGTGCGTCTCCCCCTTTTGCTCGTGCTGTTTGGCCTACAATAAATCTCTTTGAAACATGATTCCACACGAGTGGAGTGCAGCCGTGAGAGAGAGACAGAGCAGAAATTAAAATTTCATTATTTACTGCACTTGTGTTGCAGGGCGCAATTAGTATCTACAAAGCATGAAGTAGAGGCATTTGCCATTTCCTCAATCTCTCTCTCTCTATCAGAATAAATGAACAGGGTGTAGTGTGTGGAATGAACCGCCGTTACCATATTGCCAAATGTCATTAAGCGACGCAGTTTTGTGGAGTTATCACACTGAAATACACATAAGGGTTCATCTTCTTCTTCTCTTTTTTTTGCTTTTATTGATAGGACAGAGGGATGAAATAAGGACAATAGAGAGACCAGAAAGGACACAAGCCAGGAATCGAACCAGGGTCGCCAGAGCGCAACAACTATGGTGCCAGCTTCCTTCTTCTTCTTCTTCTTCTTTTCTATTGAAACTCTTGATGAGCCTAACAAGTCTCCATAGCTCGTGCTGTCACTTTTTGCCAACATAAGAAGAAAATGTCTCACTCTGACAGACGTTATGTTTGTGACATAAATAAGACTTATATTAACCTGCTCTTTTTCCTGCTCATTAATTGTTTCCATGGAAACTGCTAATACACAGGGATCTGTTTAGCAGATGAGTTACATAATCTAAAATTATTAATAAACAGATTTAAAAAATTTAAGAAAGGATGTGTAACATTTGAGGTGTTGATGTTTAGCTACAGTTTATAGAGAAAAGTTCTGAGTGTTATTTCATTACTCCTCTTCGGGGTTGCCAGGTCCCGCCGGACCTACCTTAAATTATAATGCAAAATTTAGCATTTTTCTGTTTTAATACAGATGTGTTATATCTATTGTGTGTGTGTTTATGTTGTGTGTGTGTGTGAAAGAGAGAGAGAGAGAGAGAGAGAGAGAGAGAGTTGATGCCAATTGTTTGTAATAGAGAAGGTTTAGGTGCATTTACCATTTCGCGTTCTCGCATATTTACCCACATACAAAAGAGAGAGAGAGAAGAGTAAAAGAGAGAGAAAGAGATAAAGACAGATAGAGATAAAGAGAGAGAAATAAAGAGAAAGGAAAAGAGACAGACTAAGACAGAAATAGAGAGAGAGACAGACAGAGAAAGTGTGAGAGAAAGAGAGAGAGAGAGAGTGTGTGTGTGTTTGTGTGTGTGCGTATCTCTCTCTCTCTCTCTCTCTCTCTCTCTCTCTAAATGTTAAATTTATGACTGTTTTTTTCTTTTATATCTATTATCCGCTTTATTAGTTTATCTTAATTGATGATGAAGAAATAAATGTTTCGAATAATTACAAAAATTTCTACTCTCTATTCATTCTCAAAAAAACCCAAACAAACAAATCGTGTATTTTAAAAAAACTAAAATCAACCCCTATAATTTGGATATACCGCCTCTCAGTGTTTACGGTAGCAGCATCATGTTCCGGCTCAGAATCTCAACCTTCCATGCAGCTCCAGGTGACGTTTTGTGTGTAATGCTTCAATTTAGCGTCTGAGCTTTAAAATATAAATCACACTCTATGGCTTGAAATCTACTTACGGTGGAAATTATGGCTTTGGCCTTGTTCTCGGTCAGCCGTTATCCAAATGTTAGCTTCTTAACAATATTTTACTAAACAGTTTGTAATGTCATTAGCATCGACGTGACTCCTGTCTCAACTCTTACCCCTGTCTGCTGCCCTGGCCGAATCTATCAGCCGGAACCGATTGTCAGACGTCACTGATATCTGTCTGACCTCAACCCCGGCCATCTGTTTATCTTCATTTGGTTAATTCAGTGGAGGCGGCTGGGCTGCTGAATTGATTGACCGTCCTGACTGCTGTGGTGACAGAGGTGTGGGCTGTGGTTGCAGGCCACATGTGAAAGACAGGAGAAGGTGACTTCTTCTGGATGTCTGAGTTGATAGCACTAGACAGGAAATTAATGGTTAAATGTCTTCATGTAGTCAAGCTTCTTTTTTTAGCCTTAGTTTTTTTTAGGTTCAAGTACACAAAGTAAATTTGGTTTCCAATGTATTGAGTTTTAACAGTTGGAGTTTGGAAAATGAGATGAATGAAGTGCCTTCAATGCTTAAAGTTCCTGTTTAGATAGTGTGTAGATCGCGAGAGAGGCAGAAAAGGTAAGTGTAAAAGTGCATTACTTTCTGATTTACAGTTGACGGAGACGAAGGCGAAAAATAAACTACATTTTAAATTAAAAAAGGTACTAAAAACTTAACAGAAGCTACAACAATGAAACGATATACCAGACTGGAACAACAGATGTGTTTAACCCCTAAAGGGCATATTTATTTACAACAGTCAATAAGAAGCAAATGGATTAGTTTGGGAAACAAACACAGAGACACAGGAGACAGGGGCTATCATAGTAGCTTAAGAAGCAATAAACCAGACCTGGAAAGGTGGAACCAGGAAATGCTGGAACTGCCGTCGGAGATCCAGCTGCGGGAAACAGGTGGGAAAATGCGGTGAAGACAGAAGTTGACAGTGAGTGAAGGTAAAGTGCTCTTTTAGAGGGAAATGAGTGATTGGGTGATGAGCTGCAGGTGAGTCGGTAGGTTGCATGGCTAAATGCACGCAATCTACGCAACCTGATTGGGTGGTGTGTGTGTGTTTTACAGTGACAAACAACATCAGCAACAATCGAAAGCAAAAATGAGTAATTAAACAGAAAAAGGCTTTATAAAAACAACTATTATTTTTATTTTTAAGCTCACAGCAAGAAGGTCCAGGTTTGATTCCTGAGCAGGGATCTTTCTGTGTGAAGTTTGTATGTTCTCCCCGTGCTTGCATGGTTTTACTCCGGGTTCTCCGGTTTCCTCCTACAGTCCAAAAACATGTATGTTAGGTTGATTAATGATTCTATATTTTGCCCATAAGAGTGAGTGTGAGTGTGTGAGTGTGTGTGTGTGTGTGGCCCTGTGATGAACTGGTGACCTGTCCAGGGTGACCCTCCTGCCTTATTCCCTTTCAGAGATAGCTGGGATAGACTCCGGCAGATCCCTGTGATTCTGAATTAGGAATATGCGGGTATAAAAGATGAATGAACGAACGAATGAATAAATAAAATAAAAGTTATAACAAAAAAACATCTGTGTAAGGTCAATTAATGTTTTCCTTTGAAACTGTGCTTTAGCTGAGGTCAAATCCTTGCAATTATTATTTCTTTTTCATCATCTCCATCTGCAGCAGTCAGTCTTGAGCAAACTATACAGAACAGTAAAGTTCGACATCCTCCTCTTCACCTAAATCACATCCCCGGCAGATTCCTGACTCCATCATATTAAATACATTACAGCCGAATCCTGCAGTGCCGAGGCTGCTACTGATTACACTAGATCACCAGGAAATCTACTGTACGTGGACTCCAGCGTCTCTGTTTGAACATAGTGATAAATAATAAATCACACAGGTAATGGAGATCAGTAGGAGCTGATATTCCCTCCCTGCTCCTGACTGATGTGTTTGTTTGGATGACATGACAGCAGTAATATGTTAGTACCCACTAACCGGTGAGAGATTGAAGAAAAACAACATTAAAAAAGCATGTGTTTCTGTGTTTCTCTCAATCGCTAGGTTTTTACATCTTGTAATTAATCCTTGACACGACTATTAATTTGCTTGATGTGCGCCGCTTATGAGCTGAAGCGCTGACAAGCAACACGAAAATGAGAACGCAAACAGGCTTTATCCTACAAGTGGGATGTCTGAAAAAGAAACAATGTTGTCTGGCCTTTTTTTTTTACTGTTTCCAGTCTTTGTCAGGAGACGCAGGGTGTGAACATGTCTGCCTGAGTGTATATGTTTGTCTAATCAAAAGCTGCCATCTGATCTTACCAATCCCCATTAAATATAACCCAGACTCAGTGCCCAACGCATCGATCCCAGGAAACACAGGGAGCTTTTCCTAATCATTTAAAAGCATATGAAAAAATCATCAGGAGTGCCATAAAAGTTGCATGCTCTCCTCCCGGCAAACGATCACCTGCTTAACTCGTAAGGCATCGTACCTGATGTGCACTCGAGCACATGGCGTCGTACACGTTCGGGGTTGTTAGGTTAGGGTTCGGTTTGTTTCACCCCCTGCAGATGAAGGCAGAGAAGTGTAACTTTTTAAGAAAATAAAGCTAGCAGGGAATGCTGCTCTGGCAAATACGAGCCCTTCAAAACAGGAAATTCAAGCAGGGGGCAATTCAGCAAATAAAAGTAGAGAGGAAAGAGAGTGTGTAAACAACTGACACACAAAATTTCCTTGCCTAAAAAAAAAAAAAAAACCTGAAAAAGAAGTTTCAAATCTTTTGAAACATCCGAAACACATACAATATAATATCTTTTTTTTTAATTATTAAAATGACTTCCATTTGTAAACGCACCCATTTACATTTCACTGCGTTTGGCAGATGCTTTTATCCAGAGCAACATTTAACTCATTTATACAGCTGAGAAATTGGGGGTTAAGGGCCTTGTTCAAGGGCCCAGCAGTGGCAACTTGGTAGTATTGGGAATTAAACCCACAATCGTACGCTTAGCAGCCCAGCATTTTAACCACTGAGCCACCACCACCACCTCCCACACTCCTATCCCCAGTATCCCCTATCAGTGGCTACACCTATTTTTTTGGTTCCTACTAGTTCCACTTTGAGAACTGAGCGCTGCTTTAAAACGCTTCTAGTGACCGGAGTCATGTGCGCAATCAGTCCAATCTGAGAGAGACACGTCACTGGTGGGTGACGTCAACAACCAGGAAGCATCAATGGAAACAGCAATACTACTTAAAGGATCTTTTATTAAAGTGTGTGTCCATGCTTCAAAAAAAGAACAAAAAAAAGGGGGAAAAATTCTTACAAAGCAAAAAAAGGGAATGTGAAGGAATAAAGAAATGAATAGAGAGAGAGAAAGAGAGAGAGAGAGAGAGAGAGAGGGAAAAGAAATGAAGGAAGGAATAGTGGCAGTAATGTTGGACAAGGAGGTCTGGGGTTCGGTTGGTGTTCCAGTTCATCCTAAAGGTGTTTATTGTGGTTTTCACCATCCCGGCGAGACAGTGAGTCAGGGCAGTGGTGCCCAAATTGTTAAGGTGCTGAGTTGTTTATTGGAAGAATTGGGTCCTTGGTATGGTGCTGTATCATAGCTGATTCTGCACTCTGACCCCAACCTTCTAAGATGGGATATGTGAAGAAAGAATTTCACTGTGCTGTAAAAATTATATGTGACAAATAAAGACATTTACTTTACAGGACACATGAAATTTTCCACTCCAACTATTAGACAGCATGTCTTCAAGGAACTCGTGGTTTTTTGGCATTGACATGCTGGAACAGTGTTTGGACCCTTTAGTTTAAGTAAAAGGATTAGACATACTAGACAACTGTGTCCTTCAGACAAACCTTTGACTATATAGTTTATATAATTATAATAGTTCTTATAATGTTTTATTTCTAGAATATATGTTTGTTTCCAAACATTAAAATAACATGTAAACAAAATGTTGCTTATATATATGAACAAATCCAGTAGACTGTATATTTTAGTGGTTTTCCTAAGGATTCTGTGACTTTGTGACTTTAGAAGTCTCTAGAAGTCTCCACATAGTTTAAAAAGTATTTTTCACACAGAGTTGAGTGTCACTATATCTCCCACACTTTACCCAGTTTAGTTAATAAGTACGTTTAGACAGGCTGGCACAGTCAGGGAGCTCACGACTGCAGCGTTAACTGACTTATTCCAGCAAGTTTCTGAGAGGTTCCACCAGTGGCCTGCAGATCTACAGCACGTTTGAAAAGCCATATTTTTTGACAGTACAGTTAAATGGTTTAGTTTCACCAATGATATTGGACAGGAGGAGTAAATCTGATGTTTGCTTTGGATCTGGCATGGGTTATTTGTCTTAGATCAATATGCCATGTGGCTAAAACAGTAATGTCTTCTGTGGCATTTTACCACCTAAGATGGATGTATTAACCACTAGCTACCGCGGGCTAACCACCACATTATGGTGTGAGGTTGCTGATTAGGCACTGATTCCTTAATCCACCTCAAGATGTCATGACATCAGGATGTCCAGGATAGGATAGCAGGGGTGGGTGATCTGATTTGTATAGAATGAATGTGTACAGGATGGCTTGTGAGCTTGTGTTATGGTAATTCTATTTTATTCATTTTTATTTATAATTTGAAATGACACAAGAGAGCAGGATTACGAGTAATCAAAGCACGTTGGGTGTTTCTGATTCCAGAAGCAGGTGAGATGATCATTCATTTATCTTCTATAGCCGCTTATTCCCTAATTCGGGGTTACATGGATCTGCTGGAGTCTATCCCAGCTGGCGAAAAGGACGAAAGGCGAGAGGGGTACACCCTGGACAGGCCGTTAGTCCATCACAGGGCCACACACACACTCACACTCACTCCTATGGGCAATTTAGAATCATCAATCAACCCAACATACAAGTTTTTGGACTGTGGGAGGAAACCGGTGTACCCAGATTAAATCCACACAAGCACAGGGAGAACAAGCAAACTCCACACAGAAAGACCCCATCAAACTCGGGCCTTTTTACTGTGGAGCAACAGTGCCAACCACTAAGCCACCATGCTGTCCACGTGAGATGATCAAATTATTTATTTATTTAGGAAATAGTTTCCTCTATTAGCAGACTCAAGTTGTCTGGTTGCCATGAAGAAGAAAGTCATGAAGTGCTGGCTCATGGTTAAGGTGTTGGTCTACCAACCTCAAGATTGTGGGTTTGTTTCCCAGCTCCACCAAGCTACCACTGTTGGGCCGCTAAGCAAGTCCCTTACCCCTCAATTGCTCAGTTGTATAAATGAGATAAATGTATGTCGCTCTGGATAAGGGTGTCTGCCACATGCTCTCAATGTAAGAAAGTTACTACTCGTTGGAGTGGTAATTATTCCAAACTAACTAGTAATTCACTATTTTTTAAGCATGTAAAATCTCGTATGTATCAATTTCACTGTTACTGTATCACTTTCATGACAAGACATTCCTCGTGTGATGATTTTTACAAACTTTCTTGTAGATTTGTGTCTCCTGGCTTTCAGGATCAGGACAGAAGAATGGCAGAGACTTGCGGTGCACCGCTGATTGAGGTTATTATGCTGTTTTAACCTCTCAGTCTGTCCATTTGGAGCTCCAGTCAGAGTCTGACAGTCGGAGGTGGAATGACACAGCTGTCTTCTCTCTCTCTCTTCCTGTCTGTCTGTCAGTAAGATGATGTGCAGGCCCTGCAGGCAGCCTCAAATACCAGCTGTGCCAATGAATCGCACTGTTCACATCTGACAGACACTGACACTATACGTCTGTCCTCTGTCCCCTTTCCTTCACTTATATTCACTCTTTCTCTCTCTGTGATTTTTCTTACCCTGTATCTGTTCTTTCTTTGACAGTGTGCTATGCACCTTGATCTATCTGAACATTTGGTTTTTGTTTTTTTTTGCTTTTCAGCTCAAGTATTCTGACTATAATCACATGACAATGGCTCGGCTCTTAATTAGGTACCACATTCAAGTAAGTATGTGTATCCTGGCTCTTGAAAAAAGTGTGACACGTGATATATGATGTTACGGCAGTTTGACTTTAACGTTTGAATCCTGTTTTGACTCGAATGATGTTTAAACGAGTGCAATTTTAACTACCAGGAACAATTTTTCTATTTTTTTTTTTTCTTAAGTAGTGATGCGTCAACACTTTCCACACCGCTTCCTTCGCATATGACAAGTCATCCTTCCTGTTGCCTTATAGGGATAGTACAGTGTCCATTATACGCATACTTCAAAATTTAAGTAGTAGGTTACCCAGGAACCTTTTCCATACTCCTTAGTTTTAAATACTATATAGTATAGAAGTATGCGATTTGGGGCAAAGCTGTCAACTCTGTCCTTTGGGTCACTTTAATCGCTCACAGTTTCTTCATGTTTGCTTCACATCATGCAGTTGATTTAGTTGATTCAAAGCAAGAAGGTCCGGGTTCGATTCCCATGCAGGGGTTTTTCTGTGCGGAGTTTGCATGTTCTTTGTTTGTATGTTACTGATTGGTGATTCTAAATTGCCCATAAAAGTGTGTGTGTGTGTGTGTGGCCCTGTGATAGACTGGCGACCTGTCCAGGGTGTACCCCTCCTGTCTTTCACCCTTTCAGAGACGGCAGGGATAGACTCCAGCAGATCCCTGTGACCCCGAATTAGAAAATAAATGGGTATAGATGAATGAATGAATGAATGAATGCTCTGTAGTTCTGTTGTATCTGTAGCTCAAACCTCTCTCTCTCTCTCTCTTTGTTGTTTCAGTTCTCACTCATGAACGAGTGCTGTGTTCTCACCTGCGTAAAGTATCGTTAGATGCAAAAATGAACAATGGATAGCTGATAAGGCTGCTATAGATATAATCAAGTCTATAAATAATTAAAAAAACCCTCTTCTGTGCAAAGATGAAGAGCTCTCAAATTGAGTTAGTGGTAAAGTCTTTTAAGATAAAGTCAATTAGGGAATCAGGGTTTGGTTCAAACATAATAAACACCAGATAATTAAAGCATTCTTAAGGTTAGAGAACCTTTTATATTTACAGTAAATGCACATCACATAGCATTATGTGATATGAAACGTAATAGGAGACTTCACTTTATTAGTAGCAGCCATTTATTATTATTTATTAGTAACCGCCATTTTAAACAGTAAAACCCCAATCAGGAGCATCGGTATTGCTCTTATTTTATACACTGTGATGATTCCGTGCACAGACGTAGATGACAGATGTGATGTTTTATGTACAGCACCAGATAAAATGAAATTATGTTTTCAACATCAAGCCAAACAAGCAAATGAATTTATCATGCGAGCTTTAGGTTTATGCCGTATGCAGAAGCAATACCGTCTTTGGCTGAGCTCCAATTTGCATGTACTTTCTATTTATGGGAGAAAACCCAGAGGGCAGCATATCGATCTTGCCTTATTATTGTAAAAGGAATTGCAGGATCCTAATTAATAAGATAGAGAATGTGAGCGATGACTAGATTAGCCGTCATTCTGTGGATATAATGCTTTGTCGTACAATTGTTTATCAGGGTAATCTAGTTGCACCATGGACCCAAGTGTGTATTGCGTCTTTGACCGATTTCTGCAAGGAAAAGTCCTAAATTTGCAGTGCAAAGTCCAAAATCTTCATAGAGCAGTATTATTATTATTATTATTACTATTATTACTATTATTATTATTATTGTTATTATTATGTATCTATTATTGTTATTATTATTAATTTATTATTTATTTGTTTATTATTATTATTGTTGTTATTGTTGTCAGTTCAACATTGTCTAGTTTTATAAGCACTATGTTATTATTATTTAATAATAAATAGTAATAATAATAATAATTGTAATAATAATAATAATAATAATAATAATAATATATCAATTTACAATGTCTATTTTTTAAAAGCACTTTGCAAATAAAATTATTATTAATATGATTATTATGTTTATCGATAATAATAAAATTAGGATTATTATTATTTTTTTTTATTATGATTATTATAAATGGAGCACAGAGTCTTTAACCCCCCCTCCCCCCCCCCCCGAAAAAAAAAGGTATCATGATATTAGGAGTTTGCACCCTTTTGCCATGTTGGCTTTGGATACCAGATTTTTAAAATGTATTTTTATTTATTCTGATATTTTTTAGTCTGTCTATACGAATATAAGAAATAGAAATCATATTTTAACTATAACATTTAATCGGCTGTTGCGACTATTACATTTTCTAAGGTGACTTGAAATGAATTTTGCATATAATATTCACTAAAATTAATGTATGATGTTAATATTTAACACCCTCACTACTGAATTCAACAGGTTGACTATAAGATCTCTTTTAATCCCACCTGATATCCATGTCCGGTTAAGGAACACGCGTTTAACTGTAAGTTATGTGTGAAATGAGGACAGGGTCTTACTGTACGGTATCACAGACACTGATTGCATATAAATGAGTCGTGTTACAGAGCGAGACATGAATCTCGTTTAGCAAAGCAGGCAAAAAGTGATGCGGTACGAAGTTTTCAGCGTCCTTGAAGTTTCCATCCTTGTCTCCGGAGTCCCGCCATGTCACCTTGACTTCTGAAGCCGCTTTATGTTGATGAGCTATCCAGGCATGTCTGAGTCCCCAAGTCCAGGCTGTTAGAGGTCCATTGAGGTGAGATCCATAGTAGCACATCTTAGTGTGGAGCTTTTCATTTAGTGGCTGCTTGTGACAAGGCCTCTGCCCCAGATATGGTACACAGAGCCTCTTTTGCTGCTGAAATCTATTCTCACATTTGCCTCAGGGGTGAGTGGACTGTAACAGAATTTCTCGGCCCCTCTGGGCGCGACCACAAAGCAGAGAATAAATGGCAAAGGTGGCAGGGCTGGACAGAAAAATCAATGCCTGTTTATACAGACATGACAGTCCTGGAGCCCCGACCATTGGCCACCCTCTCTCTCTCTCTCTCTCTTCCGATTTCTCTATCTCTATCTCTCTCTCCCTCTATCTCTATCTCTCTCTCCCTTTTTCAGACGAATGCTCAATTTTGCTTTAAACTAACACACGTCTAACCTTGTGAAAATGGCCAGGGCAGGGCAGAGGCATCAGGTTTTTTCTGCTGATGTCTCTCTTTTCACGCAAGTCTAATAGTCAGACTCGCCTCCTCATGCTCACAGGGGCGTCTTGATAGAATTCAACACTTTAAAAATAATGAAAAATCCACCTGACAAATGATTTGATATGTGAGCAAGCAACACGGGGTGTGTGTGTGTGTGTGTGTGTGTGTGTGTGTAGAGGGGGGGTCGTAAGCACGTTCGCACAAATGTGTTTAACCGAACACATGATCGATAACACTAAACATGGTGCCTGAGGAATGCAGGTCTGATAGCGGGGAATAGAGTTGCGGCGTTCATGCCGTACGAATCGGAGCTAATGCGCTGCCATGCTAAATGCTTCTCTAAATGCATCTGAGCAGTGATGCAGTACCAGGCAGTGCTGCCATAATTAGGCTTTTTATTTTCATTTGTTTAGTGTTCCATCATTCGGATGAAACACTTTGTGCATTGATGAGATTGACTCTCATGCATGGGTGTTTGGGTGTATTTGTGTGAGTGTGTGTTTGTGTGTGTGTGTGTGTGTATTAATATAGAAGGTCATATTAAATCAGATTTTGGATTGTAGATTGTAGCTTTTCTAGCAGGACCATCCATTATTATTAATAAACAAACGGCACTCTGGTTATTTATAGATATATTTAACACTGTGGAACGCAGTCTTCTTCTTATTTTATTTTTAATTTTTTTATGTTAAATAAATCTATTCTAGCTTTTTCTTTTATCTTAACAACACCATTTTTATCAGTTAATTATTTTCCCCAAAAAGCTTCCAATCCACCAAATATTCACTGTTGCTAATGTAACAATAAAGTGGTAGTGACATAGGGGTAGTGGGCGCTTAGATGGTTAAGTTGTTGATCGAAAGGATTGGGGTTCAAGAACCCCCCTCCCCTCTCCCCAGCCTCTCTCTCTCTCTCTCTCTCTCTCTCTCTCTCTCTCTCTCTTACCCTCACATCATGTCTGATCCTGGGTTTCTGACCCCATATTTCCAAGCTGGGTTACAGTATGTGAAGAAGAGAAAAGTGTGTAGTGTATATTGCCAGAGCAGCTGATGTGGAAATGAATTAACACCCAATAACCAATCAGATACCAGAAATCCTTAGACTAGAAATAATTTATATAATAATCATACCCAATAAACAGAAACTTAAAATAGGAATGTTTCAATAACCGCAGAATAAACAAATATAGGAGGAATTATATATATATATAACTTGACCTGTCCAGGGTGTCCACCCATCCTGCCTTTTGCCCTTTCAGAGATGGCCGGAATAGACTCCAGCAGATCCCTGTGACCCCGATTTAGGGAATAGGCGGGTATAGAAGATGAAATGATTAAACGAATTTATAATTTATTAGCAGTTGTTGTAAAAGACCTATAATGCAGAATTTAGTAAGTTTCTTTTATTCACACACTGTAACAACTAAAATTACAACTAAAGGTTAATTTCTAGTTTTTACCTGTAATGAAGTCTCAGCCTCAGCTGTCACAACCACAGTCCGCTGACTGAACATCTGCTGCATACGGCACTCAGCTGTGACACTTCAGGGATTTCGAAGTCGTCTTCTGATTGGTTGATGTGTACAGGATGTCCGGGAGATGTTTGTGTTGCGTTGTTTAAAAATCCACCTGGAAACAACCCAAAGCCGTCTAATGTGTCGTAAATGGGATATGACCCACGATTGTGTAAGCAGGAAAAAAAGCACATGGATTCTGATATTTTTAGATTGGATTCATGTCTCATTTCTATGTGGAAATAAAAGGGATATAAATCTGATCCTTGCATGTAAGCAGACAGATCCGATTTTCACCTGTCGAATGAGGATAGAACGTCATTGAATAAGTGACGTTGGCGCATGACGTCAACTCGTGTGGACACCAAACAAAAATATACAGTGTATTTAACTTAGTGCAACTCTGTATTTAAATATGTATTATTTTTCTTTACTTAAAATCTGCTTTGTCTGTGAAAATAAAAAAACAATAAAGCACTTTTAAAAAATAATAATAAAAATAAAAGCTTTTTATAACTTAGCAGTCAATGCTACATTTGGTCAGGCTGCAAAGAGGTCTTTTCTTTTTTTTCCCCCTCTGTCTAAAGAGAGAGTTGTTTTGCTGACCTTTAAACATGATGCGGTCGTAACATACTGAATGATCATTTCGTCTTCGTCCAGTGCGTCCATTGTACAGAATAATCATTTAGTCTTTGTCCTTTGCATCCATTGATTATCGTGCTGTTGTTTTTCCTTCTGTTCTCGGGCAGTGTGTCATTTTTCCATGTAAAGTGTAAATGCAGTAAAAATAAATAAATAAATAAGCTCATCAAATAAATCGGATATACTCATTGAATCGGAATTGGGCATCAAGACCTGCAGTATAAATGCAGCCTAAATGACCTCTCTAATTGTCTAACCGTGTACTAGTATAAACAGACAAACTTTGCCTCGGCCCTTAACATATTAATTGCTCAGTGGCAGAAGATGAGTTAAATGGAAGTGGAATGAAGGTGATGGCTAAATGCCATATATGTCAATTCCCTTGAATGCTATTGCTAGGCTAAATAATAAAGACCTATTAGTTCCCCCTCTTTGGTCTTCCTTTTTGCCCTCTGCCTGGTAGCTTCATTTCTAACATCCTCCTACCCATATATATTCACTATCCCAAACCATGTCCAAACCACCCCAATCTGTCTTCCCTGACTTCCTCCCCACAACATCTAACATGAGCCGTCCCTCTAATAAACTCGTTCCTAATCTTCGTCACCAAAGAAAACCTCAACATCTTCAGCTCTGCTACTTCCAGCTCTACCACCTGTCTCTTCCTCAGCGCCACTGTCTCTAAAGTTAAGATGGAATTTGAAGGTTAAATAGACTAGATGGGGTAAAATATTTGGTATCATCTTTGCGAATTTGTGGAGTTTTCTTTTCTTTTCTCTTTATAGTAATTTTATTTAAAGTAGAATTTGTTTTTATGATTATCAAGTTTTCTTTCAGCACCTCTTTCCTCATCTCCATGGTATAGATGCCTCCATTCCCTAGCACCTTTTACCTCTTTATCATACATGAATAAAAATCTTCGTTGATGATCTATAACCTTGTTGGATCAGATAGTAAAACGAATAATATTGAAATTGTTCCAAATCCAGACAACATTTCATAACACCCCAGGATCACAGCGGTTACAGCGGTGCTGGTGGTAGTAATCTGTGTGTGTGTGTGTGTGTGTGTATTAGACTGTGCATATGTTTGCGTCTCTGCCTGTATGTGTATGTGAGCCTGCTGTGAACTCGGAGGGTCATTTGTAACTCATTGTGATTTATGGTCATCCGAAATGAACAAATGGCTGTTCGGCAGCGAGCCGTCGGCACTGCAGAGCACCCGCAGCTCCTCTCATCAGGGGTGGGGGGACAACTGGCTGTCCACAGCTCCTACAATTGATTTCCTCGTCGCTTCAATTTGTCTCTTAATGTACTGATATGCTGATAAATTTTTCTCACTTTGTCAATTAATTTTGGTGAAAAACGACGGAGTCCGGCAGGATGCCTGCATCGATACAGGCAGCCGGCGATTCGGTGACAAAATTAAGTGATGAAATTAATTGTCCTCCATCTCCTTTCTGGGGGAAAAGAGAACTAATGAGAGGTGCAATTAAAGATGTATATGATTGCAGCAGGGGGGAGAATTGCTCAAAAAGACATGACAAATATTAGAAAAGGCAGTTTGGGCTGCTAAAGCGGTGTGTTTTCCGATGAGCTCCTGTTTTTGTTAGCGTCAGCACCATGGAGGGAAGAGAAGGAGAAGAACACAAGGACACTGAGAATGATTTAAACCAGACACTAACTGAGACCTCGCTGCACTCTTTCACTCCTGCCACCGACTTTCTGCTTTCTACCTTTTACTCTGTTGCAGTCGTGTGGGCTGAAAGGGTGCTGCTGGACATACATGTGGATCAGGACGCTGTTATGATTATGAGGTTAAAGTGCTCACTACTGGCCGTGATTCAAGGCTGTGTGTGTTTTTATCACATGGTGGTGCTTTTGAGTTTTCGATTTCGAACCGTCCGAAGGTGTTGATTAATCTTCTGGGGCTTTTTTTGTCCGCTCTGACACTAATGCCAGCTATAGGTTCATATTAATGAGCACATTAGGGTTTCTATAGTAACAGCGTACACTGAAATCTGCATGGCGGAGCCACCAAAAGACATCAAAATATCTGCAAATGCTTGTATGTATTAAAGAGAGAGAGAGAGAGAGAGAAAGAGAGGGAAGAAAAAGAGAGGGAAATGGATAGAAATCAATAAAATTGTTAGCATTTTTGGTGTACACTAGAGGGGCAAACTTCAGGGTGGTAACAGTACATTTATCTTATACCTGGATGTATAGTTGCCCCCCCCCCATAAAAAAATTAAATGATGTCATGTTCATATCTTATTTCAAAGATTTTTGCACACAATTCCTCCATTTGCGGCGAGCGTAAATAATTGGCTGCTCGGGTGTTTCTCAACCAGCTGTGTGTTATTTCATGCACAACAAAGTACATAAATTTCTTACGAGTTCTGCTGGAGACTCTGGCTGCTTCTCATAATATGGCTATTTAAAAAAAAGGGCAATAAATACAGAAATTGGAGCAATTATTTTTAAAAATGTCAAAATCAACCGAAGTGAGAAAACTAACATTCAGGTCCATAAGGACAATTAAAAAAAATGTCTTTTACGGAATATATAAATACATTTATATGATTACATTTATAGCACTTAACTTAATGATTGCTATCGGGATGTGAAGAGTCTTTCAACCAGCAGAATAAAAAATGTTTCTGGAGACAATCATCCATTCTGTCTTTATCCGTAGAACACTTCAGAGTGGAAGCAAGAAAACACGTACATCTGTTTAACCTTTAGGTATTTAAAAGTAGTTTATTCATTCATTTACCTTCTATACCCGCTTGTTCCTTTATTCGGGCTCACAGGGACTCACTCCTATGGGCAATTTAGAATCACCTATCAACCTGACATACATGTTTTTGGACTGTGGAAGAAAACCGGAGAACCTGGAGTAAACCTACGCAAGCACGGGGAGAACATGCAAACTCCACACAGAAAGACCCCTGCCCGGGAATCGAACCCAGGACCCACTAAGCCACCGTGCTGCCCTGAAATAAGTTATTTGTCAAAAATTAATTAATTAATATCTAGATTGTGTTAATGATAATGTTGATTATTATTATTTTATTTTCTGGAAATTAGTTTTCATCAGCAATCATGCAAATGGATGAAGTTGGAATAAACAATATTATTAAAACATGTGATTAGATGCAATGCTGGGATGGCCAATCGAAAACATTCCTTTTTCAAGTGGTGTTTAAATGCTTGCTTAAGACAAACAGCGCTAAAATTCTCTGCTTACCGTTACAGAAATCAAACCACTTAACGGAAATCTCTGACAGACTTTATTTGCGTATAGTCACAAACACAAAACTCCATAAAAGTTTAAGTGCACAGAGAGCCGGGGCAAAAAAGAAACCACAAAAAAACCCCTCATAAATCAATATTATTTTGATTCATGCCGATGTCTCATAGCATATTTTCAAATGGTCTAAAGCCTAAAGCCTTTTCCTTTAGAGTTTAATGAAGAGTTGGTTTGGGAGTCGATCCCAGATATAGGAAGTGCGGTTTGAAGGCACATCCTGGGACACGCCCTATCAACTGAATAGGAAACAGTTACAGGGCACGGACAAATTCACACACTCATTTAACCTTAAGGGCAATTTAATATAATTTAGAACAACAATTCAACTACTAGAGAACACGAAAAAAAAACTACGCAAATAATTAGATGCAAAACACCTATGAGACTCTAACTGAAGATCAGGATTAAACTGGTTTAAAGGATTAAACCAGTAACATTTCAGACCTTTATTTTATTTCAAATACACTGAAATCATTTTAACACACTGTTCAACGAGCAAGGTTGAAATTCAGCATATTAGAAGACAATATGAGAGACTTTTGTATGTGTGTGTGTGTGGTGTGTGTAAGTGTGTGTGTGTTCATTCGAGAAGTACAGTGACAGCCCACCTGGCTCACAAAGAGATGGTCGCTCTATCGAGCGGCAGCTGAAAAGCCTGTGCACGTGTAATTTATTGTCAGTGTTTCCTTCAGAGGAATAATTGTGGCGACTGGCTGCAGATCAATAGCGTATAGATTTTCAGACGTTGGAGCTTGTAGATGTTCGGCGAAAATGTGGGGAGAGGAGACGATGCGACTGCACTCTAATGGAAAAGGGAAAAGGAGAAGAGTCGCTTCTGAATGCATAACCCAGCGCAGGGCTGTTTATAGTAGATTTGAGAACCACAATGAGTTTAACACTGACATGATCAACACATACGGCTTGCTGAATAAGCAGTTAAGAGCTACACACACACACACACACAGAAATAACAAAGAAGATGAATAGTAAGACAAGTAAAACAATTTTTGGAAAATGATGATCTCAAAATACTAAAAAAGTGCAAGAATAAATCAGAAAGAAACAGGATGTACGCCAGGATTGGCACAGCCTACTTCTGGTAGCCCTATTCTTGCTGGCTTGAGTATTGTTCTACGAACATGGTGTCTCTTTGGACAACCATACGTTCCAGATATCTGTAAGAAGAGACCTCGTCTCGCAAGCGGCAGGGAGCCCTGATGCCCCCATCCAGAGTTATAAAAACTGTGGGTGTGACCCCTGAGCCTCGGTAGGCAGAGCCTCTCTAATATCTAGGTTCCTTCATGGCACAATGAGGCTCAGGCCTGCACGGCATCTGAGGTTTCTGTCATGGAACCTAACTATGGTGTTGGGAAGATTATCCCTTAAGAACTGCAGCAGGAGGCATCTGACATACATGTAAAACTCCAAACAGTGGTTTTACTGGCCGTCTCCTCCATCAGGAGGATCTGTGATATTCAGATGATGTTCGGCTTGCCATCATCCCTGGGCTTTACCCTGGGCATGGTAAAATGATTCCTCCACCCATGGCCCTGGTATGTCTCCAAAGTGCCATCGGTAGTACTGGGTCCTATTAAGCTGTATAAAGGGACTTATACCAGGAATGTCTAAACCTTCCTGATGGGAAAAGTCTATAAGTTACCTATGTAACCCCGGTTTCCCAAGGAAACCAGACGCTGCGTCACATGCTATACACCCCAGCATACCCCCATGGCATCACCTGCCGGTGTTGTATTGCTTTCTAAATGGTCGGATTACACACATGCTTCAGGCCAAAGGTTATAAAAGGGCATTTCCAAAATGTTTTGACATAGGATCTTGTTCCATCAGGAAACTATGGTTACATAGATAATCTGGAGATGCTTTGCCTAATGATGACACCTAAGTTATGCAGAAATGATACAGAAATTGAATATGGTCATGGCATGGTTTTGCCTCAGTTAACAAAAGCACCGAATCACTGAATTGTTACAATCATGAAAAAAACTTTCCTGCAAACCACTCTTAAAGTTTACAGCTTTGGCTCCCTCCCTAAATTTAGATTAGTCTAATCATAGCAGCTTAATGCACTGAGGGGTCCCAGTAGGAAAAGGATACAGGAAAAGCGCAGCGGGTTTAAGGGTTCCCAGGTGGTGAGAACAGCCTGGAAAGCATTTGTCCTCAGCAGATTCAGTTTTCAAGACTCACAAACCCCAGTAAAAAGAGCACAGCTTGCACAGACAACAAAAAATACTGACAACACAGGGTCTGTCTATGAGGGTCAAGCAAATAAATACCTTCAGAGCAAATTGTTTTTGGATATTTTCATCAATCCCATTTTGAAATATATTTTTAAATGTGGACCAAAATTCTGCTGAAATATATTTTTAAAATATATTTACAGTCATAAATAGATTTTCTACAAATAAATTGCCCATTTTTGACGGATTCACCCGGGAATGTCATGGTATGTGGATGTCTCTAAATAATTTATGTGATATATAGAAAGTGGTGGCTCATGGTCAAGGTGTTGGACTACCAACCCGAAGTTTGTGGGTTTGATTCCCAGCTCCACCAAACCACCACTGCTGGACCCCTGAGCAAGGCCCTTAACTCTCAATTGCTTAGTTGTATAAAAAGTCGCTCTGGATGAGGGCGTCTGCCAAATTTTTATAAAATCCTTATTATATGAAATATATTCTATGCTTGATTTGTAAAATGTTTTAGACATGAAATTTTATATTTATATATAACACTGTTTTTATGTCTTTTAAGCAGTCTTGCTTCCCCTGCAAGTCTTCCCTGGACACCAGGAAGTCCTTTCTTTACTTCCACTGTAATAGAGAAAAATCACAGCTATAATTTAAAGGGGTGTTTCACTTCATATCCACATATACTGTAAACATTAATTAGTCAGGCGTTCTTGCTTGATGTATCAGGATCAGTGCCCATTTTTTGAACTTCCAAAATTTGTCTCACAGATCAAGCAAGTATAGTTAAGCTTCGGAAGTTTAATCAAAGACAAAAGCTTAAATTAAATCTGTTTATTCGTATAAAATTATCAAATCCGTGAGGATTTTTTTGACCCTGATATATATTTTGAGATATTTTATAGATTTCAAAAATAAATATTTTAAAGAGCAGAACATATACAACATATATTGACACATATATTCACACCTCACATCATTTCCCAAGTATGAACCAGCCACACCTCCAGCTCATCAACCCATTACAATCACTAACCCTATTCACGTGTACACCATTCCTTCACTCAGTCACTGTCTGGTCTCGTACTTTGCACATATTTTCACAGAGAAGCATCCTGGTACTCACCTGCTCGCAAGGCTCTCCGAGTTCCAGCAGGATCTTCTACGCTCTACACTGCTGAGTCGTTCTACATATCTTACGTGCCTCTACTCCATGACTCAGATGCTGTCTTTGGAGCTGGTTCACCCCGTTATCTCCTGCGCTAGCACCAGAGCTATTTCTCTCCACTATCTCTGCCAGCCTTCCGCAATGTTTTGGCCTCAGACCTCTAGGATTTTCTTGAGAAGAAGCCAGGGTTTTTAGTAGTCTCTGGATTACTGGCTTTTACACCCAGTCACATGACTTTAAACCATGTAAAAAAATCAGGGATAGAAAATGCTGACTAAAAGAAAGCACTTTTTTTAATACAGTCTTGGGTTTTGTACTTTGATGCGCTTACTGGTCCTCATAGCAGCTTTTACAATGCTGATGATTTATTCAGTCTATAAATAAACAGTGTTTATAAGGTGTGAAAGCTCCTCAGATCAAGATGCTTCTTCAATGACCTTTGTGAAAAGCAACACCAGCAAAAAAAATTATCATTTTTTGAGTGTGAACAGCATTTTATAAGTGCTTACATTCACATTTACATTTACATTTCTGGCACGTTGGCGGACACGCTTATCCAGAGCGACTTACCTGTTTCTTTTTTGTAAAAATTTGCAATTCTGGGTTAAGGGCCTTGCTCAGGGGCCCAGGAGTGGTAACTTGGTGGTGCTGGGAATTGAACCCAATTAGCAGTCCAACATCTTAACTGCAGCGCCACCACTTAGTGCAGTCGGGGCAGTTTTAGTTCAAATGGTTAAGGGTCGGGCTTCGAGCCCTACCACCAGGCTGTCACTGGTGAACTGGCTGATCCTGTGCTTGGATCCCTAATCAGATCTAATTCCTACTCTGGGCTATGTGAAGAATTAAGAATTAAACTGTGCAATAATTTGATTTTCCTACATTACCCACAATACTGTTTGTTTGCATACTGTCATGTATTGAAGGATATACTAGCTTAAGTGTCTAGTGAGCATCTCTCCTCGTCTTATTGTGTCTGTTAAAAGCCTTCATTAAGCATTTAAAATCGGAGTCCCCAGCCTCCCGCTTGGGCTTGTTCCCTTAATAATTAAGAAGCTATGCAAGGTGCATTATGGGTTTGATGTAAATGCAGTATAAATGGAACTAAGACAGGACTGAGACAGACATGTAAATGATATTTATGATAATAGGGTGATGATGAAGTGATGCAGGTGTAAACTGTTTGTGAAAGTGAAGTAACCACACTGCTAAGGTACCATGGGATGTGGAGACGTCGCTATTCCGATCGAGGGCAGGATCATGCCTTAGAAACTAACATTTGAATTTATTAATTGTACTAAAAAATTCTAAACAAACTAAGAATTTGTTCCTCTGAACTTTAATGTGAATTAGCGAATTATACACTTAGCTGGCAGGGGAGATACCATGCACAACATGCGCTACGGTGGCTTATGTCATTGCTAAGCGACTATCAGCTGTGCTCTTCATTACAACAAGAAAACCCCAGCAATGTTGTTCCACCCTTGCTGTAACTCTGCTACAAAAGGTTTTTACAAATAAAATGTTTCGGACTACCAACACAAAGATTGTGGGTTTCACAAAGTTATGACTGCTGGGCCCCTGAGCAAGGCCCTTAACCCCTAATTGCTCAGTTGTATGACTGAGATGAATGTAAGTCGCTCGGGATAAGGGCGTCTGCCGAATGCTGTAAATGTAAATGTAAGAGAAAAATGATAAGCGGCTGTAAGCGGTGTAACGGAAAAGGCGATAAAGCTGATTGGTTGGTTCTTGTCAAATGACCTGCAGCGTAATTGCTGCCTTCTTAAAAAGTGTTGTCATATTGCGGTGTTGCGGAGGCGAGCGCAGCTTGCCGTGCATCTACATCAGAAATAATGGTCAACTCACCCTGGTTAGGTGGAGGATGTATGGTGTCTAAAGTCTAAAACACTTTCACGTCCACTAAATAAACTTTAGAGCAGCACTGCAGCGTTCGACTGTGAAAATATATATATTTAATAACCACCAAATTTTGGAGAATTGGGTTATCAAGAGTTGTTAATTTTAATGTAGCCTTTCTCATTTTTGCTGTTCTACACACACACACACACAAAATAATGAATATGTACATTCAAACAGCATGTTAAAGACATGAAGGACATCTCACCACCGAAAGAAACAATAAAATAAGGCCATACACAATACAAAACAATACACAACCTATAACACGAATAAACCAGGACATTTAGGCTGTGTTTGTGCTGATAAGAAACAGATTTTGGACCAAGGTGAAGGTGGGATAGAGATTTTGAATACTAAACTGCTGTTACACTCTTAATTATTCCTGGACATGAAAACAGCAGCTGGCAAATAGAGAAAATAACTGGCTTTCCCCATAACCAAATGAGCAACAGACTGGCATTAGAACACTAACTTAACTTTTATGAAAATAAGGCCTTATTATTTATGCCACTTACACTATACTATTGTAATTATCCACTTAGACAAAAAGAAAGTGTTCCTCAGGGCTAATTTGGATGGTTAATGGTTCCAGATAAAGTGGGTCACTTACTCACACACACTAGTGTCTATTACAGGTTTCTATAGAGAACCCAAAGAACCATTTAAACTCATAAATAGTTCTACATGGAGCCCTTAGAGTTCTCTGCTTGGAAAACTGATTCCCTTTACCATTTTAGGAGGGACTAAACTTTATGCTTAAGTCATTTTTTTTTTTATTCTAAACTTTCTTATTTTCTTTTTCAATGTTTGGTAAATTAATTGACATAAACCAACAAAAAAGAGGGGGAGGAGCCCTCGGGGCAGCACGGTGGCCTAGTGGCTAGAACTATTGCCTCACAGCAAGAAGGTCCTGGGTCTTTCTGTGTGGAGTTTGCATGGCCTCCCTGTGCTTGCGTAGGTTTACTATAGGTACTTTTACATGTATGTTAGGTTGATTAGTGAGTCTAAATTGCCCACAGGTGTGAGTGTGTGTGGCCCTGTGATGGACTGGTGACCTGACATCTTTGACTATAGTATTTCAGAAAATATAACCGCACACACACCTTGAGTAAGGTGGCTTAATAATAACTAGTTAGCAATGTTAGGACAACAGACGTAGCCAAAATACTGCTGTTAACAGGGCTTATAACATGTAAATTTTTTGAGGCTTCTGATTGGCCAACATGACTGTACTTTTGCTTAGCATGCACTTGACACTGCTTTATAGGGTGGTTTTAGATTTTTTTTAAGGACGTAGAGATTTAAAAAAATTTTTTTTACTATAGAAGGAAAAACCTCCGTTTATAAAAATGTGCATGTGGACATGGCCTAAATGATCACCCAAAAATAAAATCCTCTAACCTGTTTAAATAAACCCTTTTATTTGTCTTAGGAACGCTCTGCAACTCAGTTTGGGTAAATGATAGCTATAATAAGTAAAAGTGTGTATTTTTAACTGCAGCGCTGCCGTCAGCCTGCAGTTTATTGCGCTGTTTTATTCACCTGCGTACGTACGCTTGTGTAGTCCTTCTGTTGTGTCCTCACACTGCAGGTGTTCCAGAGTGTGAAAAAGCACCCCAGCTCTGACAGAGCTAATGTGGCATTCAACATCAGCCCCGTGCTCTTTCCCTCTCTCCACCCCCCCCCCCCCCCCCCTCCTCGAGCAGACAGATGTAGAGAGAGAGAGAGAGAGAGAGAGATGAGTGAAAGAGGAGAGGGGGAAAAAAAAGTCTGGATCTGCATAAAAACTGTTCAAGTGCGTAAAGTGGCCCCATCTGGATGGCATCGAACAGAAATGAAGTTGTACAAAACCATTCCGTTGATAATAAAGCTAATTTTTATGGCTCTGACAAGTATGTAATTATGTTCAGTGGCGCTTTTCAGATTTTATCACAGTCAATAAAGCGCGCTGGTAATTTCATTCCCATTTGACATATTTACATGGCAACATTTGACTGCAGGAATTACTAACCCTGAAAGACTTGATAGATATCTTCTAATGATCTGTGACCTCACATCTGTTTTCTGTCTCTCCCAACAGAACAGCACTTCCTGTTTGACCTCTGGCCACATTGCGTTGCAGACAAACCGCCATCTAGGCGCAGGTAAATCACCTGACTTCTCTCAGCCAATGAGTGATGAGAGGAAGTCTTTTTAAAAATGCAGAACTATCAGTTTTGGTCCATCTAAATTGTCAGCCCCAGTAGCCATGTTGGTTTCTTCTTCCTTTTCTCGGCAACATTAGCGCTAGCTCATTGACCCCCACCTGGGGAGGGTACCCCAAGGGTTGATGGCAATGTGGAGACTTGTTCGGGTGTGCGGCACGTGTGTGTACAGAGTGTGCGAGATGATCTGGCGGCTCACCGCTGAGAGACAGAGAAAGGTCCCTGCCGTTAAAAGACCATCAAAAGCATCAGTAATTACGCAGGAAATTGGCAGTGAAATTGAAAAACTTTGACCGGTGTGCCACTTCCTCTCTGTCTCCTCGTTTCATGAGATTCCTCTTCTGTGACAATCGCATTTGAAGATGCTGAGAAAGGCACAGTTGGACAGCACAGTGCCGCACAGCAAGGTGTATTTCACACCTTTATTTTTATTTTATTTTTTTTAGTTCTTTTCATCGCTTATTCATTATTGCGTTCCATCGATTCTTCATTTGGTCCTGATGGATATTTCGAATATTTACCAAACCGACCATTTGCCAGGTCTCACATCCACATGGCTGACTGGACGAAAAAGATTTGAACAGACATCATCATCATCGACATCATCATCAACATCATCATCAACATGCTCTCGGCTTTATGATCATCTCGGCCAATCTCTCTAGCTCTTATACACACCAACACACACACATAAACGCACACGGACAAAACGCAATGTTAATTTTTACACCAGCACAATATTTGTCTGATCTCTGTGTTGTCCACTCAAGCATAGTTTATGTGCATTATGTCTGTCGTATCCAGGGACACTTAGGCCAGCTAAGTAATGCAGCATGTCAATAATAATGAAGCAATGACATCCTCAGGAACGCACACGCTCTCAAATACAGCCATTGTTCTAATGACCTAACGTCCATCTCCATAATCAGCCTGAAGCCCCACACTCCGCCCTGCCCCGGCCACCGCTCTCCCGCACTTGACTGATTGATTGAATATGAAATAATGAGGGGTTTCTGATGCTCATCTAAAATTCCCCGCAAAGGACGGGTGAGAAAAAAAAATCAAATGGAGATTTTATGCAATGAGATGGATTAATAGGATTCGTCATGCATTTTTAAGTCTTAATGTACAGCAATAAGCCCCATAGGTTGTCCTAGAAAGATGGAGAGTTGTAGCTGTTTATGGGCCATTTTGGTGCATTACTGTCAACGTGATAGACGTCACGCAATATTTGCGCTTCACTACAATTGAGCTTAAGTTTAGAGGAAGGTCCACTCGGTCCCGTCACTGCCGCACTCATGGAGATCACTCTTGTCCAGATCGCTTCGTTTGGACACATTCGTCTCACGCGCTGTCTCCAGACAACATTCTAATGCACGTGTTGCCCTGCACTTGCAATATAATCAATCCTGTATGTATTTTCGATATTTTCTACTTACTGTTATGGAGTTCGTTTAACATCTTTGCTTTTGGTATGGAAAAGAAAATAGTACATCATTAAGGTCATCATGCAGGGCCAAATAGCTCACAGTGCACTCATTGTCGAAGAAAATCACTAGGAAAGGAATGTTCCTCAGCATAGCAGCAAAGCCAAAATGCCTGTGTCATTGGCGCTATTGTTTTTCTGTTGATGGTAAGTGATATTTACAGATTGTGGCAAATAAAATAGCATATTAGAAGCCCAATTAACATTTTGCTAGCCCAAGGCTGTAAAGGGCCCAGCTGCTTAGCTGCTGCGGTGTGTGTGTGTGTGTGTGTGTGTGAGAGAGAGAGAGATAAAGAGAGAGAGAAAGAGTCTTGGATTTAACATGGGTACAGACAGTCTGGTCATGTGATCAGTCTTCTCTGTTAATCTGCCCTCATTCATTTTAATCTCATTTTAGGCAGACAATCAGCGAAGAAATGATCAGAGCTGAAAAAATATTGTTTCGATTAAAACAATTTTTTTTTGGATTGTTCTGCAAATAAAACGCAGATTGTGAAACACCAGACATCTTTTTTTTTTTTTTTGACCAAAAAAAGCACAACATGCCAATAATTACCCAGAATAATAAAAAACAGACCTTATAAATATTCAAATAAGCCCAATAATATGCGGCCGGCGATAAAATGGACTGGATAAAAAATCCAATATGTTTTTCTAGTGTAATTCTGTCCACAATCGCAGCTAATGTGCATTTTTGCATGTACCTCTATTTCTCCATCTTTCTTTTATTGTATCTATCCCGTCTGGTAGAGCCACTGGTACTTAAATTTAAATATGCATGCCTTTTCTCCGGATAATTAGCATGCTTTTGATAAAATGTGTACACACAAGTCCATGATATTAGACCTCATGTCCTCTCATTTGAAATGGTTATGCAAAGGTTATAGAATGTTTAGATAATTGATATACCATATAATACATAAATTATTTATTCGTACATGAAAATGCATGCAGGATATATATTTATATATATAAGTGTATCACTGCACTGCTATATTCTGATGAGGATAGATTGTCTTTTGAGGCTGGTTTCTCCTGAGGTTTCTTTATTACACAGTCTCGGGGCATTTTTTCTCAGCACTGTTGCCTCTGGCTTGCTTATTAAAGTTACAGGTATGCATTTCTAATTTATATTCGAAACTGGTGGTTTTTTTTGGTTAAGATACAACGCTTTTCGTAAAACACATTAAAACACAAATCAAATTGACTGATTTGTTTTTGTTTGTTTCAGAAAGAAAAAGAAGAAGAAAGAAGAAAGGGAAAGAAAGAAAGAAAAAAACTTCAAAAAGAGGAAAAGAAGGAACAAAATGAAAAAACGAAAAGAAAAAAGAAAAAAGAAAGAAAGAAAAAAGAAAAAAAGAGGGCAGAAAGGAAAGAAAAAAAAAAGAAATAAAAAAGGAAAAGAAAAAATTAAGGAACGAAAAGAAAAAATGGAAACGGGAAGGGGAAAAAAAAAGAATGAAGATAAGGAAAATGAAAAGAAAGAAAAAAGAAAGAAAAAGCAAAGAAAGTAAAACAAGGAAAGAACAAGAAAGAAAGAAAGGAAAGGAAAATGGGAAAGGAAGAAGGAATGAAAAAAAAAAAAAAGAGAAGGAAAACAAGGAAAGAAAGGAAGAAAAACAAAGAAAGAAAGAAGAAAAAACAAAAAAGAAAAAAATAAGAAAAAGAAATGAAAAAAAAAGAAAGGAAAGAAAAAAAAAACAAAGAAAGAAAGAAAGGGAAAGAAGAAAGAAAGAAAAGAAGAAAGAAAAGAAAAAGAAAATAAAAAAAAAAAAAAAAAAAAAAAAAAAAAAAAACAAAAAAAAAAAAAAGAAAAAAAAAAAAAAAAAAAAAAAAAAAAAAAAAAAAGAAAGAAAGAAAAAACGAAAAAAAAGGAAAAGAAAAAAGAGACAGAAAGAAAAAAGAAGAAAAGGAAGAAGAAAGAAAAAAAACAAAAAAGAAAAAGGAAAAATAAGAAAGAAAGAAAAAAAAATGGGAAAAAAAAAGAAAAAAAAAAAAGGAAAAAAAAAAAGAAAGAAAAAAAGGAAAAAAAAAAAGAAAAGAAAGAAAAAACAAAAAGAAAAAAGAAAGAAAAAAAAAGAAAAAAAAGAAAAAAAAAACAAAAAGAGGAAAGAAAAAAAGAAAAAATAAGAAAAAAAAGAAAGAATCAAAAAAAAAAACGAAAGGAAAATAAAACAAAAAGAAAAAAGAAAGAAAGAAAAGAAAGGGGGGAAAAAAAACAAAAAGAAAAAAGAAAGAAAGAAAAAAGAAAGCAGGTAGAAAGGAAGGAAAGAAGGAGGGAAAGAAGAAAGAAAATAAACAAAATCGTTTGTTAATATTGATATACAAAATAAAATTGAACAGACTGTGTCACTGCTGGGCCCTTAATCGCTCTGCGGTGAATAATAAGATTGATAGTCTGTCTCATTCTACGATTATTGATTTCTGTAAAATTAAAATAGCATTTCTATAGAAATCCATCAGCTTCGAGGTTGGTGTTTTGTGCACTTTGAGATGCTGGTCTGCTCACCACGCATGTAACGAGTGGTTATTTGAACATTTGTGCTGATCTTCTGACTTTTCTCGTCTCCGACCTCTCACATCAACGAAGCTTTATCATCCTTAAAAGCACAACCCTTGCTTTTATCTCTCAATTCAATTAATTAATCATTTATTTATACAGATCAGCCCAGCCTAATTTATACAGCTTTCCAAAAAAAACCCAAAAACACTTGCATAGGTTTACCCCACGTACTCCAGTTTCCTCCCACAGTTCATGTATGTAAAGTTGATTGGTGATTCTAAATTGCCCATAGGAATAAGAGTGTGTGTGGCCCTGTGATGGACTGGTGACCTGTGCAGGCTGGGATAGACTCCAGCATATCCCTGTGACCCCGAATTAGGAAATAAGTAGAAAATTCCACATAAAATACACCGAAATGTCACAGCATTGCTAGATATTAAAGCTGTAAAGTATTTTTTTAGGCCCTTCTGGGACCTGCAGTATCATACAGCATAAATACATAAACATCTCCTGGACATATGGACTTCTATAAACTTATGTAATTATTATAATGTTTATTCTGAACTCTTTTGTGGTTGGTTTAATGGTGAAATGTTATAACAGGGACAGACCTTGTTGTGACATGGTGGTGAAGGCATGCAAAATGCAAATGGACTCCGCACATCTAACGTTTCTCACTTCACTGATTCCCGAAATTTAGAATCTCTTTTACAACTCTAATTAGTGCCTGCACTTCCATCCGAACGGAAGGAAAAGGAGAGTGAAATCCAAAGGGGTTCAAATGTAAGCTTTTTTCTTTTGTTTCTTTTTCTGTCATATTCAAAAGAGACGGAAACGAATCCTGGCTGTTTGCTTAAGGAGCAGTGAGGAGTGGAGAGCTCAGCTAGACCAATTAATATATATTTTTATGACTTTTACGCTTTCCTTTTTTTAATGATTCTTGCAGTCTTAGAAAAAAAACCCCCTTAAATATATATATTTCACTTTTTATAAATATGACAATTCCTGTATTTACATATCTGAAACCTTCATATTTAAGAAAAAAAAATGCTTAAGACTTTAGTAGTATATTTTTCACTTTACACACACACACACACACACACACATACACCAATCCATTCCATACATTCATCACCTTCAGCGATGGGATCCTATGCGTCCAAACCAAAGTGCTGGAATAACATGTGACAAATAAAAATGGTCGCAATCTCCTACTGGAAAGATCTCCATCATGTTCCTCTGATAGGATACCGAATCATTATTCTGTCCTCAACCAACATTTGTATGTCCTTCAGGAACTGTACTGTTTTAAATACGGCTTTCTTAAATCTTCTGGGACGACCTGGATTCAGTTGCCTGTTTCCCCTCTGTCTCCAACCCCATTATCGTTCTCTGATTTAAAGCAGGCCTGAGGGAGCACCTGTTTATAAGAGTGCAGAGTCGAGGGAACCTGTTAACTTTAACTGCTCGGCTGCTGCAAAGCCAACTCTAATGAAGTCATGGAACTGCTTTGCGAGTGAGAAACAAGCTTCACGCAAAGTCGTGTGTTCGTATTCTTTTGCTTTTCTTTAAAAAAACCTCAAAAATATAATTCTTTTTTTCCTTTTTTTTTTAGTATCCGATGCTGTATGCAATGTTTTCTATAGTCTGCTAAGCAATTTTTCCGTTTAAAAAGCAAGCTCTTGGGAACGTCCCTAATAGTTATGAGTGCTCCTGGACATTTTGTCCCTAAAACACAACCGTGTGCATTTATTGTGATTTTTTTTTGTTCTTTACAGACGTGACCTCATTAGCTAAAAGTACAGCTCAACTGTGCTCCAATTGCAGGGAAGTAGTCATATGTTTGCGTTGTACAAAGATTTTCAGCCTGCTGCAAGTTCTTCTCACAATGGACCACCATCCTGCCAACACTCAGGCTCTTCACCGGAGCCCAATGATAAGTGTGGTGTTGTTGCAAAAGTAAAACTAATTCTGCCTTCAGTGGCGTGAGCTATAGTTGGGCTGGGAAGCTTTATTGTTGCTGGCAAGGTGATAAGGGAGAGTAATTGTATATTATACTGTCCCTGACCATCTGCCTGCACGCTGCCTGGGAGCTTCATCGATCATCGTACAGCCACGTTTTTACAGAGCAAGAGAGAGAAGCAGAATGTGGATACAGGTACAAAGCTTGCAGTCTGTCCCTGTGGCTGACCTATGGGCCCATTTGTGTGTGTGTGAATGTGTGTGTGAATACCGTATGTATCCTCTAGTAGATCTACTGTCCCACTCAGCTCCAGCAGGTACATCTATAGTGGTTCTATGTTGCTCAGATGTTTTTTTATAGACTGCGTGATGTCTATTTCCACAAGAAAACTTTTAGCTACTTTTAAACTGCTGGCAGACTAAAACCCGATACAACTTTTTTTTATGCTTAATGTAGAATTACACACAAGGTCACGACTATAACTATAAAATAAGTAGTTAAAAATGTTTCATTTTTTTATTATATTCTTCTTCATCATAGGCTGTTCAATTTAGGGGTGACCACAGCGAATCATCTGCATCCATCTAGCTCTATCCTCTTCATCCTCTTCACTCACACCCACTCAATTCGTGCCCTCATTTGTAGCATCCATATAACTTTTCTTTTTTCCCATGTCTAATATCCTTCTACCGATATTTCCACCACACCTTAATTCCATTTGATTCAATTTTATTTCTTTTGCGCTTTTAACAATAGACATTGTCTCAAAGTAGCTTTACACAGACTGCAGTAACAGTGAAAAAGGATATGTTTGTCTCTAATGATTAAGCCGGTGGTGACTGTGGCAAGTGAAAACTCCCTGAGATGAAGTAGGAGGAAACCTTGAAAGGAACCAGACTCAGGAGGGAACCCATGCTCATCCGGGAGACACCGCATGTTTTTATTAATTATAGCTTATGGTAATAGCTTTGGGTCAGTGGAGCAGAGTGGGTTTGATTGCATCCTTAAAGCTCCTCAAATTTAAGGAAAGGCGCAGGAAACTGGTCACCGGTTAACCCGCCCTCAAGAGAAAGAGAAAGAGAAAGAGAGATATAAAAAAAAAGGAAGATATTTATTTACATATTTGCTTTTATTGGTGAAAAATATATGAAATTCATTTATTCATATTCTATACCCACTTAATTCCTAATTCAGGGTCACAGGGTTCTGTTGGAGTCTATCCCAGCCGTCTCTGAAAGAGCGAAAGGCAGGAGGAGTACACCCTGGACCGGTTGCCCAGTCCATCACAAGGACACACACTCTCACATTTACAGCATTTGGCAGACGCCCTTATCCAGAGCGACTTACATCTTTTTTATACAACTGAGTAATTAAGTGTTAAGGGGCCCAGCAGTGGTGGCTTAGTGAATTCACAATCTTTGGGTTGGTAGTCCAACATCTTAACCATAAGCCACCACTTTCAGTCCTTTGGGCAATTTAGAATTACCAATCAATCTAACATACATGTTTTTTGACTGTGGAAGGAACCCGGAGAACCCGGAGTAAACCCACACAAGCAAGGGAAAAACATGCAAACTCTACACAGAAAGACCTCTGCCAGGGAATCAAACCCAGAACCTTCTTACTTTGAGGCAACAGTGCTACCCCTGTATCAAATGCGTAGAAGGGAAAAAAACTGTAAGCTTTTCAAGCCTGGCAATTAATGACATCAAACACTCAGCTACTCCGGAAGTGCAAAAACAGTCAAGCACTGCATCGCTCTGCACTTCACACAGCAGCCAAGTCGACTTGCTACCAGGAAAGAAAGCATGAGCTTGGTACAGTAAGCTAATTAAGCGCTCGTGAGTGGAAACAGGGCCCGGTCTTGTGACCAGTAGCCTTTAATTGCAAATTTGTGATTTGCGTGCTTGTTTTCTTTTTCCTATGGCATCAGTGTGGAAACTGAGGAGAGTGTGATGAAGATGTTGCCATTTGGAGTGCAGTAATGAGGAAAGGCCTGCAGTGAAGAAAAACAAAGGGAGGAAGTTTGCTGAATTTGCCTCTATAACCCTGACTTTATTCTGTATAGCATCTTATAGGGTCAATAAACCCTAAACTAAATTTTCTGAGATTGTAAGACATTGTTTTTATTTTCTAGCTTTCACTGTAGGGAAAAAAAGAGCTAATATTGAGCTTTTCTCTGCTACTTCCTTCTTTCAGAATTAAAATCTACATTGTGGCGATGTCACAGGTTGTGACATGGCAAAAGACTGTAGTACTTCGAAGACGTGTCGATGTCTCATTATTATTTATAAGACTGAATTTTCTTATTCTATGAAAAGACTATGTTTGTTAATTATTTACAACATCACATCAAACTGTGGGACACTGCATGGGTCAGGCGATCATGGGATGCCAGCAGATTATGTGAGCGGACTGAAGCGGCAGAAGTTTCTAACCCGCACTCAAATTATTTTATAATCATTTTTCTCCAGTGCCACTTTGGATTTTCATTGTCTCGCTGTTTGCGTTTTTCTCGGAAAGTTATGAGAAATGATTTTGTCGTGTTTATCGATGCAGTTTGTGTTCGGTGAGTGATACTGATTTTTTTTACTTTGCTAGCTATACGTATCTTGCCTTTACTTACATTTTTCACCCACGATGTTTAGTGACAGTTGCTTACCCTCCCACTTCTGCCCTGCCATAATACACACCCTTTTACAACGCATATCTTCGAAAAAATACTGAAGTCTACTTGAACTGGGGGGGGGGGGGTTCATGACGACTAGCTTTTACATATATGTATTAGGTGGCAAAAAAAAGGATTTTTGGTCTGCTTGACAATGATTTGTATTATTTCCGCTGTCTAATAAATGCTGTCTAATCCGTTGTTACATGATTTAACAGTTTTATATTCAAAATCATTGCCTTTTCTATTGGTTTTGGTTGCCTTTGCCTACAAAATTCAGCAAAAATATTGCATCTTTATCTGTTTAGACCACGAAGGCTTGAACAAAGTGTTAAAAAAATTTGACACTTTGCCCAAGTATTAATGACTATTTACATTTCAAGTTGGTAGACACCTTCCCACCACCCCCATTTGGCAGACGCACTTTTTTACATTATTATCTGTTATACAACTTAGCAATTCAGGGTTATAGGCCTTGCTCAAAGGCCCAGGGTGGTCGCTTGGTGGTGCTGTGAATCGAACCCCGGTCTACAAGTTGGTAATCCAATACCCTAACCACTACGCTACCACGTCCACCAAAGCTAAGCGTGTCTTTTACAAAGGTAAATGCATTAAGATTTCTATTATCTATTTGTATATTGTAGCATTATGCTACATTATTTCTTCACTGGAACTTTAAGGCCAATTAAGAATCACATGTTGCTTTACCTGTCCTACAAGATTTAAGGGATGCACCATCCTCTGCTAAGCTCTAAAGAAGTTATCTCCGCGTTTCAAAGTCCTCGCCCCAATATTGTGGTAGTAAAAGCGACAGGATAACAGAACGGACGCTGAATTAACCTGCGTATGATTGCTGGTTGTCAGAATAAGAGCGAGACTCCTGTAGAGAGGTAATGATTTCTGATGGGCGCTCTTCACTCCGTAGTCCTTTGAAAGCCGTAGATCAAACGAGCGCATTCCCGTCAGCTCTTAAGCGCAAGGCTCTCGGGCGAGACGAGACCCTGATTGACAGGGAGACAGTGAGCTTTTTTTAATTTTCCTCATCTCGTTCTGAATTAAACCTCCACCTGGGATGAAAGCGAGAGATGGACTCAGCACTCCGAAATTACAGGGTGGGGTGGTGGGGTGTGTTTGGAGGAGGATGAGGTGGTGGTGGGTGAGTGTATGTGTGGGTTAAAGGAAACGGGGAGGGGGGGGGGGGTTGATTAGAAATGATGAGAATCAAATTAATTTCGGATCTCCGATATTGCTGAGGGCTCAGCGTTTTGAAAGATAAAATAGTGATGACAATTGTCTTTTTTTTTTCAGGCGGAGATTGAAAGCAATTCTGTTCCGCTCACACTTCAATCCTGGAAGGACATGCTGTTATGCCTCTCAACTAGAATAAATTTGATGACCTCTCAAGTTTTTAATTGAGAAACATTGTTGCGCCCATGGCCACACTGTCACGAAAAAAAGCCCCTCGATATCCTACGCATATTATCTTAGTTGCAGGTTGATGGGAATTGTAATATGTTTATATAAAACAAGACATTCATCAAGCTGTTTGTGTATCCCACCCCTACGGAAGAGCTTGTTTTTAATGCATAATACAGTAATTATCGGTGTGCAATAACAATAATGAGCTGCAGAGAACGCTTTTGAAGGCAGGAACGCTGTTCGTTTGATCTCTCCGCATGAAACTACAAGGGCCTATATGGATATAATGTGAAATAATTAAAGGCAGAAAGTGAATGTGACACGACGAGGCTGTCCTCATTGACGATGTGTTAATAAATGTGCCGGTGCTTTAGCTGCTCGCCTCTTTTTACGAGACAAGCGGCATTAAACCTTGCGTTGTAAACAGGGATGGTAATCACAAAAAAAGAGCTTGTAAAGACAAACCATCAGGAGCTGTTTGGCAAAGAAGAGATCCGAGCATAATAACACCTCACAAATGGGTGATGAAAGCAACATTAAAATAGACGCATTTCTGTCTTACAATGGTTCCAATAATTCATTACTTGCAAATATCATTATGCTAATTTGGAGCTACTTGCATCCTTTAAAGAAAATAAAAATATAGGGGCAGCACGGTGGTTTATTAATAACTACTCTTGCCTATAAGCAAGACGGTCTCAGGTTCATATCCCCTGCAGGGGTCTTTCTGTGTGGAGTTTGCATGTTCTCCTTATACTTAAGTGTTTTTACTACCACAGTCCAAAGACATTTGTTAGCTTGATTGGTGATTCTAAACTGCCTATAGAAATAAGTGTGTGTGTGTGTGTGTGTGTGGTTGTTTGTCTGTATGTGGCCCTGCGATGGACTGGACTGGGACCTGTCCAGGTTGTACCCCTGCCTTTTGCCCCACTGACAGCTGGGATAGACTATAGGAGAACCCTGTGACCTTGATTTGGATTAAGCAGATAGATGGATGGATGGATGGATGGATGGATGGATGGATGGATGGATGGATGGATGGATGGATGGATGGATGGATGGATGAAAGCATATAAGGATATTCAGTAACACAGCCTGGTTAATTATGCTAGGACCTGTTTGGTTAAAAGATTTTAATACATGATCTCTCATTGTGGTCACTTCAAAAAAGTTAATTTAAAATATCTTGGTTATAAACCCAAAATAAATGTTATTATCAGTTGCGATGTTTGGATCATTTTTTTAAAGTATCAAAAATAAATAAAATATTTCAGAAATAAATAAATCAGAAATGAACAGAAATAAAATAAAAAAAGTTTTTATTGCAAAAAAATATAGATGGGAAAGTTTTATTTATTTACTAACAAAAACGAAAGAGTAAAAATTCTTAAAATGATATATGTGAGATGTGAAATTAGAGATTAATTATACTGTCTGGAGTATCAGATTGACTAAGTGTAAAATTGTTTCCTAAATTGTCTTTTAGTGTATATAAAAATCCTGGTTCCCTACGACTATTGACAAGGATCAGAAACGCAGAAAGTGCTGATGTGGCACTGATGAACAAGGCATCCACAGTACTGTTCATGGCAGCCATCACAACAATCTCAGTCCCTCCTTAACCAGCCCTTTATTGATCCCATCCAAACAAGACTTCCCTAACAATCTATGAGACGAAGCTATGAAATCCTCCGCAGTGCTACAGTAGCGTGATACCGGAAAGGCTACCGAGAACCCTATTTATTAACAACCCTTTAACCCTTAAAGATATTTTCTTGAATAAAAATGTTTCATTTATTCATCTGTGTTAATAACCTAAGGGGGAATTGTTGTATGTAATTATGAAGTGATTACAGGATTAGGGGAAATGGTGGCACAGTGGTTAAGGTCGGGAAACTGCTAATTGGAAGATCTGGGTTTGATTCCCAGCACCACCAATCTGCCACTGCTGGGCCTTTGAGCAACCCCCTGTTGATCAGTTTTATAAAAGGGATAAATGTAAGTCGCTCTGGATAAGAATGTAGTTTTCTGTTTTTCTATAATAAAGGACGATTAAATGATGCTACATGACACCATAACCAGCACACTCTAGAACAAGGGTACCCAAACTCGGCCCTGGAGGACTGGTGTCCTGCAGAGGTTAGCTCCAACCCTAATAGCATTAGAGAAGCGAGATCAAACACACCTGAACCATCTAATCAAGATCTTGCTAGGTCTACTTAAAACTTACAGGTAGGTGTGTTATGGCAAGTTAAAAGCTAAACTCTGCAGGACACCGACCCTCTAGGTTTTTTCCCACCCCTGCTCTAGAATATTGTCCTTACTAACTAAACTTTTGTCCCAAGAGGTCCACTGTCCTAGCATGACAATTCCCCTGTGCACAAAGCCCATAAGTTTTATAAAGACATGGTGTGTTCTGGTAGGACTCCCCACTGGGATGAACTGCAACACCGACTGCACCCAGGAACCCCTCACCTCAACATTAGTGTCTAATCTCAGTAATACGGTTGTGGGAACTAGTGGTTAAACCTTTCCAGCAGGTTGTTATAGAAGAAAGGATGAGACTAATTCGAATAAAATGTTTAAAAACATATATGGATGTGATGGACAGAAGGTTTTCTGCAAAATCTATTATATAACTTCCCACTTAAATCCACAAAAGCTTTTAGAAGTGTAATTATATTTCAAAAGTAAGCCACTAAGTAGGTTTATATTGTATTTATCTCGAAATAATTGCTGTGTATCTTTGCCTTGTCTTCATGTCTGCAGTTCCACAGCTGGAGGATGTACAGAGGGTTCTGCTATATCTTCATTTATCTCCATCACTGCTGGATGGCAGGAGACTCTCTAAAAAAAACAACACTTTTGCTCGTTCACAAGCGGCCAAAGAACTCCGAAACACACTTTTCTCTCTCTCTTTCTCACAACCGCTTCCTCTTCTTTCTGTAAAAGCTTTTAAACCACTCACCACATCATCTCACTTTACACCTCCCAAGCTCAGCCAAGCTTACCCTAAATACCACATACACACTGTATTGCCAGAATCTCTGGTATACAGTACACAGTAAACTCGTCTCCAGAGGCTCAGATGAGATTAATTTGGGCGCTGATGAGGCCAGTGTTATTGGGAAAGCCATTATTGTGTTGCATTATCGTTATGACCAAGCATTTATTAGGAACGCTGATGGTATCCCACAATCTCCAGCTTTAATTGCACAGCTTTGGGGCATAATATACACAATGTTAATTATAAGCGAAGCAAGAAGCTCAGCTATGAAGGAGGAAACGCATAAAGCTAAGGCGTCGCTCGCTTCTCTAATGCTATTTGGACCAATCACTTTTGATTGATGGCAGGCATCGAACACCAAAGAGCCACAACTTTTAAATGAGGATCATTTTACACCAGCTGACCGCAGGGTAAGCGGTCTTGTGTGTATTTATTTAATAAAGACGTGTGATAAAATTACCTTTTTGTACCGCTTACTGTTCAGGTATTCATTTTTTTTTTTCTTGCAACTAAGCGAATATAAAGAAAAGTTTTTCAGATTTTTTTGTTATTTTTTTTAAGCCATTACTTACTGTACTTTATACAAAGCAGTGGGGACGTCAAACTTTCACGGGAGGCTGTGTGGTGCAGGATTTAATCAAATATCTAATCAAATCGAATACATTTTTATGACTGATATAAGTTTTTTTTCAGTTTTAAAGATAATTTTTGCCTTTATTGATAGGACAGAGGGATGAAATAGAGAAAGCAGTGGGACTGGAAAGGACCCGAGCCAGAATCACGTGGGTGCCGACGCCTTAACCCACTACAACACAGCGCCAGCCATGACTGATGTAGTTTTATTAACACTTACACTATGGACTTTTTCCCATGCATTTCCATTTAAAGCACTTTGGCTTCTCTCCTATTCCTATCCAGTCTGTATCCGGCCCTAGTTGGCGGATCAGCACTTAGAGACCATAAGCCCCAGAGGCAGTTTCTCAGTGATGACCTTGTCTTCTAGGTGGCCATCTGGACAGGACCATGGAAACATTGCTGCAGTATGGAATAACTGCTGGTTCGTCTGGTCAGAGGAGAACTGACCCCCTGTCTGCGCCTGGTTTCTCCCAGGGTTTTTTTCTTCATTTTGTCACAATGGAGTTTTAGTTCTTTGCCGCTGTCGCCTCTGGCTTGCTGGGTTGGGTAGAGATATTAATTAAAGTGAACTGAGTGTTTTCAGTGAGTGTTTTATTGTATTGTCTAATTTAATTTGATTCTGTAAAGCTGGTTTGAAACATTTTTTTGTCTTTATTGTTATAAAGTGCTATATAAATAAAGGTGACTTTTCTTGACTTGACTTGACCTGACTTTGGCAAACACGCTCATCCAGAACGACTTACATTTAACAGTTGTTTTTTATCCAACTGAGCAGTTGAGACATAAGGGCCTTGCTCAGGGGCCCCAATAATCTGTTTTAACCTGTACAAAAATTTACAATTTTATTTAGCATGTTAGTGAATCAGTAGTTTATCGAATCTAGACTTCAGTAGCTACAGTTTATTAACACCAGGTATAAAAATCATCAGAGCTGGCTGACATTTCCAAAATAAACCTTTAGAGATGAAATATGTGCTTTATAGAGCTGAGGATCAGGTTCAAAGTGTACGATACAGGAAGTATTTGGAGCTGGCAGTAATTTCTGCACGTGCCATTTAACAATCTTTGGCTGTGAAAGCATACACCGGTGTGGATGTCTGTCAAGTGTGGAAACTGGCACTCCCTTTTACACGGTGTTCTGCCAAAAGGCCTGCAAGGTTCCTCTCCTCTGACAGTATTTGATTTGCCGCACTTTCACAGCACACACCCACAAACACACACATGCCTCAGATTTTGTGTGTGTGTGTGTGTGTGTGTGTGGTTATAGGGTGGATGAGGCAACTCAAAGCAGTTTATGATTGATGCTGTCCAGACCCACATCGCTTCACTCATGCAGCGCCAACATCAGCACGCCGACGGAGGTTTGCTTTCAGAGCTGCTTTATGTTCCATGGCGTCCCTTTGAATGGTATTTGTCAGTCCAGGAATTCCGACATTCAACTTGTTTACATTTAAGATAAATTGTAAATCAAACGTGTGAGCAATATCGGCGTCGACTGATTTCAAGACTGTTCTAATAGCTCGAGTTTTGCCAGCATTTTTAGGAGTGATGGGTAACGTCGCGATAGAGGCAAAGGCGAACGGCAAAACGGATTCAAGGAATGGAATTGGCGCTCATTTTGAAACGTTTTGAATGTCTGATTTTCTTGTATGGGGGTTTGGCAAGAAGCAGGACTCGGGCTGACATTCTGTCCAGCCTGCTTGCATTTATAGTTATGATGCAATGAGGATGAATTCATATATATTGTGATCATTGCATTAAAAAAAAAAGGTCTGCGATGGAAAAGTTGAGGTGATCCATCAAACAGGTCGGCTTGGTCTTTCTATGATTTAGCTGACAGATTAGCATGTGAAAGCAATTCAAGAGGCATCCGGAGAGATTACTGATAATTGAGAGCGTGCATCATCCACTTATATATCAATATTACCGACTTCTCAGCCCATCCCAGGAAGCGTTCTGCGCGGAGGTCGGTTTTCTTGAACTTGTTCCACAACGTTTAGTATAAGATTTCAACCTTTTTTTATAATGCGAATGAAGTCATTTTCAAGGACTGCCAACATGTGGTCCTTTACATTTCGTCTAGTTCTACAGTTATTTAATTCTGTTGTTTTTTTTTCTTGCATAACTACAATCTCCCTGGCGGAATTTGAATACGGCAGATGATGAAGCCAATTAAGGTGTAATCAAAAAGGCGCTTTAAAGCCAACTGTGGCGCGCTGACCAGCCATTACTGTGTGTAAGTGCCATTTCCAAATGACCGGTATCAATCCCTCAAGGAAAGACTACGTGTCTTTCCATCTCACCGCTGTAATGAGTCTATTAGGAAGGACCATAGACGTTATTCCACAAACTCCAGACTGGAGATCTCACCCAAGGGGAGTGGGGCCACGTTGTGAAAATTGACCTATCTTCTGTTTTTATCCTGCGGAGGTCTGTGTTAGTGAGTGCATTTAGAAGCGGGAATTTAAGCTATTTGTTCTGCCCCCTGGTGCCCCTGAAGGCCGCTTTAAAGGGGCTTTAATGCCTCCCACCCTGGGCTGCATGTTTGTTTTTGTACCGTAGCCGGTTCATTCTACATTTAATGACGCAGACTGAGTTTTTGAGTGATTTATCAGAGACCATTAAGTCAGCAAGAAGGGAGCTGGAAAGCACTTTTACGTCTGTTTTAGAAAACACGCTGCCTGCCAAGTCTGCTCAGTATCGGCCCGGCGCTAGGTTGCTCTTCAGGGAGATCATGATCGCAGGCTACATAAAGTTTTAGAGTTCCTGGTGGTGGTAGATTGCTTGGTTTTTATTCACAGGCTTATGGAAATATCCGTATAGTTTGTTGACTTTGTCGATTAAAATTTCAACCAGAATCAGTCCCAGGAACAGAAACGCGGTTGCTTTGATTTAACCACACTATAATATTGTCCTTGCATTTACATAAGAAACTGATCCATAGTGATCTTTATCCCGAAGAACAATACTTAACATCACAGTGGGGCCTTGTGAAATATATACCCGTATATAAAAAAACACATTCTGTCAATGATCATCAGGAGCCACGTCAGACCAGCAGCTGTTTCCAATAAGAAAGTGTTACATCTGACAGTTGTTTGTGTGAAGGTACCTTTATAAGGAAGTGTTGTTGCCTATTAAACGGACCATCTGTAGGACAAGACTTGGAGGCCTTGGGGACACGTTCATGTTGTGGTAAAAATGCAAGGAAATTTGAAGCATGTGTGGTGAAAACACAGGCCTGTAATCAACATCTGCCAAAGAGAAGCGCGAGTCACATCTCGGAGTGTGTTTCGCCCACATAGCACTGTCAGTCATTACTACGAGTGGACCCTAGGTGAAGGGTTTATTGTTCATTAGCTGTCAAAAGTAATTGTGCATAAAAGCAACATCACATTTTATGTAATTTTATGAATCAGAAATGCACTTGTCCGACAATTGCAAATAATTATTCACAGATTTACTTTTCACACCAGGATTTTACCAATATACATCATTTTGGCAGTGGAACAATTTCTCCAGCCCTTTATTAAAAAAATTAAGACCCGTCTTACGCCCTTTTGTAGCCAATCACAGACATGAGATGTTTCAGGCTGTACACTCAAGTTTCTAAGTGTATGCTTTGACGACTGGAAATTTTTGGGTGCAGTCCATGTTTTAGACCTCTGCTCTGTTTATGGAGTTTCCTATACACTTCCTGTTTCTGTCTGTGAGTTCCTTTGGATTCTCTATTTTCCCCCACCGCATAAATTTGCTAGTAGTTATAACTAGTTGCTTTTTGTGTGACTAAACTCAAATACAAAATCTATGTCAGTCACAACTCCAATGTTATATTACAATCCTCAAATACTCAAATAATATGTAAATTCAATAATATGTAAAACTCGAATATAAAATCCTCAACTCAAATCAAAAAAGTTCAGCTCAAATATGGACTCTTGATTCACATATGGTATAATTTAAACATGTAAGATTAATATCAACTTAAATATAACATATCATCACCAGAAAAAGATGTGATATCAACCCTGAAATGAAATCAAATAAAATATGCAACTCAAATTTACAAAACTATAACAATCACACTGTATATGTGAATCACGCAAATAAAATACACTGCTGCCGTTCTATTATTTCTAATTTCAATCTTAACTCAAGTACAATCGTTTTGCTCAGGGGCCCAGCAGGGGCAATTTAATGGTGCTGGGAATCGAATCCTGATTTTCCAATTAGCAGTCTAAAACCTTAACCAATGCACTACCACTTCCTTTGAATTAACATATGGAGTTTTAATCTTAACTCAAATATGTAAAATCTAGTCAGACTGTAAGTTTAATTTAAATTTAATTGTAATCACCTAAATGAAATGATAAAGTATGCATATAGTTAGTCTAATTCAAAACATGCAGACTTAATCTCAATTTAAATATGTACATGCAATCTAAAGATGTAATCTTATCTCCAAAATGTCATCACAAATGAAGCACAATTTATAATACCCTTAATCAATCAATCAATCAATCAATCCGAATAACAATCCAAAGAAAACTAATTAAATCTATGGTTTTAATCTTAACTCAAATGTGTAAAATAAAATTTTAATCTCCACTTAAATATGCAATCCACATTTACACATATAATCTTTGATTCAACTAAAATATAAAATATCAACTCAAAACTTCTACTTATGTAATCTCAACTCAAATATGTTCTCTAATTTATTCATTCATTCATCTTCTATAATTCGGGGTCTGCTGAATCTTATCCCAGCCGTCACTGAAAGGGCGAAAGGCAGGAGGGGGACACCCTGGACAGGTCGCCAGTTCATTACAGGGCCACACACACTCACACTCACTCCTATGGGAAATTTAGAATCACCAATCAATCTAACATTCATGTTTTTGGACTGTGGGAGGAAACCGGAGAACCCGGAGTAAACCGGTGTAATCTTAATCTTATAAATATGTAACATGTCTCTGTGAATTTCCGGCACTGGAAAACCTGTGTGAACTTCTCCTGTGTGAAATCTAAAAAAAAAGATTGGAATATTTCAGATTTGTAAACACTAACAGCAACAATCAAACTTGATAAAAAAAGCATGAAAGCAAATTGTGCCGCTTAATATACATTTATACAGGGTGCTCATTTGAACCAAAAACACTCGGGTGTTTATTTTCAACAACTTTGAGGATCTTTCCATAAAAGTTCATGTAACATGTACGCTGAGATGTTTACTTATTTTATACTGTATTTCTACTGTCAAACTATGTCCTGTTTGGCTCTGTCAGAGAGGAACACCGCCAGGGTACAGAGTGTATTTCCGGATGATTCCGTCAGTGCTAGCGATACTGCTGTAGAGGATTGTTGAGCTCGCTGGCAGGGCCTCATCTTGCCTTGTCTCGTCTCAGCGAGGGGCGGGTGGGCGTCCCCGTCCCTGTCCCCCCGTCCCCATCCATGCTAGTCAGCCATCGATGATGTGAAGTGACGCTCCGTCAGCTTCTATAAGACAGCGGCTAGGTGTCTTCCAGCTCCTCCACGGGACATGCATTATTCACGAGCCCAATAACGGAGCCTCTCTCAATCCTGTGCTAGTCAAAAGCCCATCCGCTCCCAGGCTGACACCGGCAGGCCGAGAGGGGAGAGGCGTGCTCATGCCCACACTGATGCACGTCTCCTGCTGCTTAATGAAGTATGTAAGTGGAAAGTTGATAGGGCAGCCGGTACACATGTACGGGATATTTGGGGAAGATTGACAGTTTGTGGAACCCCTCCCATTGGTGGCTGCAAGGTCTAGTCAGTTTAGACAGGACTTTAGATGTGGGCAGCTTTCTATATATTTATCTATGCATGATTCTAGAATTGTGGCGACATTTATCCTATGTAACTCTTGAAAAGTGAACTATCAGAACAAGAAATTATACATGTAACTTCTTCAAATGTGTTAAAGGTGCAATAGGTGATTTTTGGTCCCCCGGGTGAAAGTATCTTTACATCTTGATAGCATTAAATCATTAAGTTAAGGGTTCTTAATGTATTTATATTCATTTATATATTCTGTTGAAGGCGTACGACCAAAAAAGTTTTTTCAATCAAAATGTTTGGTCCGAACATTATGATAGGCTTTCCTACCTGCCTAACTTATTTTTTTATACCTTCGTGCACCCTGTTTGGGCAGATAATCATCATCAGTGCGTTCACATACTGTGAAAAAAAATACCGGCGTTGCGTTTTCACGCTGGAGTCGACTACAGGAGTCAAAGGATCTAAAAGATGTCGTCATGGTTGCAGTATTTCTTTTGGACACGTAGGAATACAGTGTGATTGGATTTTGGTGTGTTTTCATAGTAACGTAGCTTATGTAGTTTGTGTAGCTCTACGAATTAATCCAACTACAGCAACAGCATGTAATCATGTACTTTTTTAATGATTGGTATTTTCGTACTGTTATCAACTGTATTATAAAGTTTTCTCACTTTATACCGTGTTGTAGTATCGGGGATTGGGCTATATTAAGCATTTTTTCAAGATATCCTACTATAACTTTAATCTTCTTGTTCTTTTATACCCACTTATCACAGGGATCTGCTGGAGTCTATCCCAGCCGAAATGGCCAAAAGGCAGGAGGGGTACACCCTGGACAGGTCGCCAGTCCATCACAGGGCCACACACACACACACACACACTATCACACTCACACCTTTAAGCAATTTAGAATTACCAATCAACCTAACATACATGTTTTTGGACTGTGGGAGAAAACCAGGAATATTTTGTTTTATATAAGAGGTCATTTTGCTGACAATGGCTGCGTCTTGCAACTTTAGGTAAGAGGATTTTGAGCTTTTATACAATTTGTATAATTAAAACATAAATCTACCAATAATGTGCCAAACGTGATTAACTAGTTCTTTTTCCTCAGTTAATTATTTATGTGTATACAGTCAAAGTGACCTCTTGGTTTAATATTACATCATTAACTTGATTTTCTTCTTCCTATAATCCTCAGAAAAATAGGATGATGGGGACCTCCTGTTGAACATGTTACTCCTTAAATAACTGACAAATATATTTCATGGGATAAATGTATATATGAGGTATGCAGTAATAAATGGAATGCAATAATCACATGATACGGTTGAGGTGAGATCATCTGTAGATCTAGGGAGCTATGCAGACCTAAGCTTTAGATCTAACCAGCATGGTTTTCCTGAGCACCTTTTTTTTTTCTTTCTGTGAAAAGACTTAAAGAAAGAGTGAGAACCCAAGAGAGACACTGTCTCCATGCAGCTCCCTCTGGTCTAATTAAACCATCCGAAAAGCCACCTTGAAGGCGAGTAATATGTAAAATGTGAGAATTAATGGCATACGGGGTGTGTCTTTTCCACATCTTAACACTACAGCACACTAATGCACCCCTACACACACACACACACACACACACACTCTTTCCTCTATGCGGTAAAGTAAAAGAGAATAAGGTGCGCCAGTGGTTTTGCTGCCATGCTTGTAGAAAAGGGACAAGGAGAAGAAGTGTGTTAGAAAGCTAGATGATTCCGTGCAGGAAGAGGCCTTTTTTCACGCGTGCACGAGTTTGAATGGAACTCATTCGTCGCCAGGCTGAAAAAAGAAGACGCATAATGGGCGGCGGTGTAACCCAGTCAAATGAGAATAAAAGCACTCGTCAATGCACAGACGGAAATAAAAGAGCCGGAATGATGGACCCAGGAATCATCATGTTACTTTTTTTTTCATGATCCACTGCTTCTGTTCTTGCAGTAGGAGCAACTGTAGCATGAAAAAGAACAAGATAAAGTAAAGCTGAAGAGATGGAAGGATAGAGGTATTGATTCCAGCATTTTAGGATGCATTGTGCACCTGGGACTATATTTTCAAAGCAAAGATTTGATCAACGAAATTGGAGCTTTCACCTTTGTTCTCATTTTGTCTGTCTGTCTGTCTGTCAGTCCCTAGTACACACAGACATGAACAAGGAAGTGGCTGATCTCTTTCACCCAAATATCAGTCATTTCACTCATCACCCTGATTAACATGCTGCCTCCAGGCTTGGCACTGAGGCCTCGCATAGCCTGGTCTGGTTTTCTTCCAGCTTTTTCTTTACTCCTTATTTATTTATTTATTTTTTTATGCTTCCCACCATCTTTTCACCTGCTCCTCCTTCCTGCTGCGCGTCTGCATAATGGACTCAGGTAGCACACTTTTCTTACAGACAAATGAAGCTAAAGGTTCCTCCCTGTCAGGATAGAGAGTATGATTTCAAACCATCCGACAGGCGTCACTTTTAGTCTTTATCCGTAATTCATTCCGGTGCAGTGCACGGACCGACGGGTTTGATGAATAAAAAGGCATTGTGCTGTTCTGCTTGGCGTCCTGCTAAATTCAGCACTGTCGATGCAGCGTGAATATGCAATGGTCCTCCGCTGAGATCCATGCCATGGCAGCAAGGAAATTAAAGACAGTGAGGCATGTGCCTCATGGGGATGTGGCGCTAAGGTTCTAGAGCGCAGGGTAAAAAGAAGTGGGTTAAATGGAAAGCACTCGATGACATATATCTGTATGGAGTGCTACGCTGAACAACGTTGATTTATGAAATTTTTATTTAAAGGTAAAGACAGAAACTTGGCATATGTTCAGCAGGAGAGGAGTTGTAAATCCTTTCAAAAGGCAGAAATTTATAGTAATTCATGTAAAACGGGAAAGAAAATATCATTTTACTGTTTTTAAAACTTTAGGAATAATTTAGTGTTTCCTTGACACTTGACCAGCACATCCATATATCTATCTATATCTATCTATATATCTATATCTATATATATATATATATAGATATAGATATATATATATCTATATATATATATATAGATTTATATATCTATATATATCTTTATAGATAGAGATATACATCCTCAAAAGGTTAAAGGGCATTTAGTAGACGACCTTATCATGAGTGACTTATATTTATCACTTTTATACAACCAAGCAATCAGGGGTTAATGGCCTTGCTCAGGGAGCCAACAGTGACAACTTGGTTGGGCTAGGTTCCGACCCTGACCCTCCATCAAGCAGTCCAACACCATAACCACTGCACTACTATTTCCACTGCCACTAGATTGTGTTGTGTGGCTGTGAGGATTTGGGTTCATTTAGCTATAATAGTCTTAGTGAGATCAAACACTGATGTTATGGTGAGGAGGTCTGGGGTGCAGTCGGTGTTCCAGTTCATCCTAAAGGTGTTCAGTGGGGTTGAGTCAGAGTCAGAATTAGGGCTCAGTGCAAGACATTCGGGTTCCTCCGCTCCAATCATAACACAGCATGTCTTCAGATTGAGCTTTTGTTGCCTAATTGGATTGTTTTTTTTTTTATTAATGTGCAAGAAATTGATTTACCTTCAAATCCCCCCACAAAAAAAAAACAGACGACTGCTAAGGGTCGTGTTTAGGAAACAAACTAATGCACGACACACTTCTGTGAAACAGTTCACTCAACTCAACTCAGGTTAATGTAAAACACAGAGGCTGAAGGTATCCGAAAGCAAGATGCAGATGAAGATTAGAGGCAGTGTCATGTCCAGAACCACCTCAGGAGTAACATCGCTCTCTTCCTTCTCCCCGTTTTTCACTCCCAGATCCCCGGTGCATGCTTAGAGACAGTGGCAGAATACAGATGCACTTCCTTCTCTGATTATGATCACATTGTAGCTGCAGGAATGCTATCTGGCCAAAAACCTGTGAATTGATAATGCTCCATTTTATTACAAAGCCCTGGCCGGCTACAGGTAATCATTTATGGTAGCTGCTATCTCGCCAGGGCGATACATCACTGGCCTTTGTGAAAGATGGTCCACCCACAGCTTTACGACGCTGCTGTTTCTCTAACTCAGCCTGCTCCTCCTCCTCCTCCTCCTCCTCCTCCTTACTCGGTAAAAAAAAAGAAAAAACATTCTGCATATCTAGTGAGAGGAGAGAGCCAACTGAGTAAAACACAATCCAAACAAAGTTCTGCTCTGTCATGTAATTAAGGACTGAGAGGGATTTCTGCATACCAGAGACTTTCCAAACAACCTTGTTTAGCCAACTATTGTTTACCTCGGCGATGGTGCTAACAAGCCAACCGCTCATCTGACCCCCACTGCTCCCAGCATGCTTCGGGAAGGCATCATGTGTAGACTTGAAAACTCCAACCTCTGCCCAATCCTGGGCTTGCAAATTAGCATCAGCCGTAATGTATTATGCTACCTGTTAGATACGGCTTTGCGAAAGCAGCTCAACACACGACTTAAATAAAGCATGAATGCTCATTTGTCAGTTATTAATATGTAGTGAAAAAAAAGGAAATGCAGAAAATCTGTTGGGTTTTTTTTTTTTAATCTTTTTACTTCCTTTAGATAAAACCATTGGAAACAAACGAGTCGAACATTTAAATTTAAGCTAAATGTTAATTACAACTTGATTTAATTTGGAGAAAAGTGTTTCAGGCTCCGGATCAGAGATCGTATCGGTTTTGGCTCCATGGAGAAAATGAAATTGTCAATGCTATTGAATTACAATGCGTGTCTGGAAGGGCATTCTTTTTTTAAACTCAAACAGTGTCACAAGGTTGCCACCAGACACATGATTGATTTTGGCTTTCATTATGTAAAATTATTGTTAGATACATCTCTTTTTTTATTGAACGGAAGTGTGTATCTTTTACCTGATACACTTAGACTTAGCAGATCAGAGCATGTGACAACTTCACGTATCTGTAGCTTCTTATTGTCTTCACAATCCCACACCATTTTGTACTATAAAAATATATATAAACAAATAAAACACACAAATAAACAACTATTTACTTCACTAAACTGAAAATTAATTTCTCAAGTATAAATAATCTGTTACAGTATTTACACATGAAATTAATTTATATTAAACGAAGGATGTCTGGAAAAATTAACTTTGGCTCTGTAATTATTTTATTTAAAATTTATTTATCTATTTATTTATTCTGCATCATGCATGCATTCATTTATTTTGCATCATACAATTTAAAACAAAAGAATTGTTCATTTTTATGTTATTTTAAAACTACACCAGGTAGATGAAATAGATAGATAGATAGATAGATAGATAGATAATTGTGTTTCTGAGACTTTACACACTACCATTTGTTGTATTGTACATAATAATAAATAATAATAATAATAATAATAATAATAATAATAATAATAAACTCTTTCTTATCTAACCTTTTCTTATATACTCGGTAAATATCTGTCTACGTATGGCTTACGTGCCATATTGGAGTCGTATATATGTTATAAATGTATATCACCACCTTATACCTATAATTCCTGGACTGAATTCACTGTGACTCTAATCACCCATCACTACCTACTGGTTACATGTTAGTAAATCTTAATGTTACTTAGCACTTAAATTAGTTCCCCTATAATAATCAACTCAAATCAAAGTCAAATAAAACTTTTTTTCTGTATTTTCATATGATCTGTCTATTTATCACTTCTTCTCCAGCTCCGCCTTGTTTACTCTCCTTGTCCCTTCTGATTAGTTTTATATCGTTGAAAATGTGTTTATAATTTGTGTTGTGTGGTCATGAAATCTTCTCCAGAGCCTCTAATTTCTTGCCTTCTTTCCGTATTCGGTGTCTGATAAACCACTAGTGCAACTTCTGGTCTTCAAATCCCAGAAGTTTTATCTTCCTCCACTAACTGGCTCATATCAGGTTCAGGTCTGTGGGCGTTTGGGTATAAAGTAACCAACAGATCGGGACATTTGTCACATTTCTCCAGTTTTTATATGAGCGGCATCTGGTGATCACACCAACATTCGCTTCCAAGTTCAAAATTAGACTCATTTGAGGTCAGCGTGAATTTCTTTTTTTTTCTTAGAGATTCTCTTAGAAGCTTTCAGAAAAGCCTGAACACAAAACTCAGCTGAAGAATCTGAATGTTTTATTATTTTTTTTGTTCAATCTTTTTTTCAAAGACTGACAGTTCAATGAAAGCAAAAGTCATTTTTAGTTAATTAGAATACTTTATTAAACAAATTATTATTTCAGCCAAACTAAAGAGAAAACCAACAGTTTGGCAGATTTTATCTTAAACAGAGAAAACTTGTAATGGTGACATGTTTTAAGTAAAAATTTCTAATGTATTTTTTTGAAACTTTGAGACAGACAGACAGACAGACAGACAGATAGATAGATAGATAGACAGACAGACAGACAGACAGATAGATAGATAGATAGATAGATAGATAGATAGATAGATAGATAGACAGACAGACAGACAGACAGACAGATAGATAGATAGATAGATAGATAGATAGATAGATAGATAGATAGATAGATAGACAGACAGACAGACAGACAGAGATATAGATAGATAGATAGATAGATAGATAGATAGACAGACAGACAGACAGACAGACAGAGATATAGATAGATAGATAGATAGATAGATAGATAGATAGATAGATAGATAGATAGATAGATAGACAGACAGACAGACAGACAGAGATAGATAGATAGATAGATAGATAGATAGATAGATAGATAGATAGACAGACAGACAGAGATATAGATAGATAGATAGATAGATAGATAGATAGATAGATAGATAGATAGACAGACAGACAGAGATATAGATAGATAGATAGATAGATAGATAGATAGATAGATAGATAGACCAGATAGATAGATAGACAGATAGATATAGATAGATAGATAGATAGATAGATAGATAGATAGACAGAGATATAGACAGAGATATCGATAGATATAGATAGATAGATAGATAGATAGATAGATAGATAGACAGACAGAGATAGATATAGACGATAGATAGATAGATAGATAGATAGATAGATAGATAGATAGATAGATAGATAGATAGATAGACAGACAGACAGACAGAGATATAGAGAGATAGCTAGATAGATAGATAGATAGATAGATAGATAGATAGATAGACAGATAGATAGACAGACTGGATAGATAGAGAGATATAGACAGATATAGATAGATAGATAGATAGATAGATAGATAGATAGATAGATAGATAGTAGCATGAAAAATAGCATTTCTGTAACAATTAACTGACAATGACGATTCCTGGATTAACATCGAATCACAACATGAAATTAGACAAACTATATTAAAATAATTGATAATAATCCAGAAACATTCATTTATTTATCTTCTATACCCAGTTATACCCTGGGTAATAGGGATCTGTTGGAGTCTATCCTAGCCGTCTCTGAAAGGGCGAAAGACAGGACAAGTCGCCAGTTCATTACAGGGCCACACACACACACACACTCACACTCACTCCTATGGGCAAGTTAGAATCACCAATCAATCTAACATACATGTTTTTGGACTGTGGGAGGAAAAACCGGAGAACCCGGAGTAAAACCCACGCAAGCACGAGGAGAACATGCAAACTCCACATAGAAAGATCCCTGCCCGGGAATCGAACCCGGGCCTTTTTGCTGTGAGGCAACAGTGCTTGTTACTGATGATAATGATCCAAAATAAACATTAATAAATTTCGACAGTAAATCAGAAAGAGTCACTAATGAACAATAGAATGTAGATGATCTGAAATGATGACCTGTAAAACAGGACTTTAACAATCATAAGCCGGATTTTTTTCATATCATCCTAAAAAAAATCGATTAATTTATTTTTTATTTGTGCATGAACACCTTAACACATTTAATTAACAGATACACACACACACACACACACACACACACATCAATTTTGGGCCCTGAAGGTGAGGAAAATGCTCTTTAACTCAACTGCACTTACAGGTTCTATGCATTTGCTCAGTACAGCATGTAATGTCTCAAATATGTCATTTATGTATTTCATGTTATTTATTTTATCCAATTAAGACATTTATAATAACACTGTTTAACGAACAAAGAGAAAAAGATTTAAACATTTGGTTTGGTCAGCACACACCGATGACGTCAGATGGTTATGATTGGTTGATTTAAATGTTGATCCAGGATTAACAATGGATGTTTAATCCAGAAACACAAAATCACATCCACTAACTTCAAATAGTGTAGCAGAACTTTAGCCATGTATCTGCCGAGGCGTCGTTGGAAGGGAAGCCTGACCAAAGGTGTATCGTTAAAATATTAAAGCCAACACTGTATTCAATAACAAAAGAAAACAAAAAGATTTGCAAGAACTTCAAAAACTCCACGACTTCAACCCTCCTCCGTGTTGCTGTTCCTTCGTCGTATGATGAAATGTTGTGGAAACCTGAACCAGAAAGTTCTCCTTCAGGTGGGTTTTGACTGATTGCTGCTTAGCAGTTTTTTTATAGAAGCCCAGTGTTCTATTACTTAATCTAGTTATTGTGTTCATTACATTGAGTTTTGCTGTTTAGCTGTAATTTTCTGGGGTTTTTTCCTCCGAATTTTCTTGCACACTTGCTTCTGGTCAGTTAAATAGTAATCTGTCTTACTAGTTTATTGCTTTAGTTAAAGTGTTTGTGCTCGGAGTTTGCAGATTTTTCAGATGCCGTTGTTAAATCCAAATTTCTGCCATAAATCTTAGATAAACATGTAAAGAAAGAAAAGTCTTTAAATTATATTCGTTGAAAAAATATATATATGATATTTGTATGTTTTTATGTACCTAAGCTAATTACAAATTTCGTAAATCTTAAATTTTCTTTTTATCGTAATTTTTTTTATAGAAAAATACTTGTCATGTAAAATCTTTGAATGTCACCTGATATTTTTTTACATTAGAGTTAATTATTTATTATAAAAAAATGAATTGATATTGATTATGAATTGATATTTTAAATAATTTTTATTTATATGAATCGATACTAAAAGTGAAATCTTAAATCAGATTGCTTAGCCTAGTTAGTGTTAGCTGTATTGATATTACACACATTTTTACTTCTGGTTGATTGCGATACCTTTTAACCCCTGCAACAAACTGCTGCCTCACAGCAAGAAGGTCCCGGGTTCGATTTCTGGCCAGGGGTGTTTCTGTGTGAAGTTTGCATAGGTTTACTCCTCGTACTCCGATTTCCTGCCACAGTCCAACAACAAGTATGTTAGGTTGATTGGTGGTTCTAAATTTCCTATAGCAGTGAGTGTAAGTGTGTGTGTGGCCCTATGATGGACTGGTGAAGCTGTCTAGGGTGTAGAGCTCATTTCTTTTGCTCTTTAGGAGACGGATGGGATAGACTTAGATCCCCACGAGCCCGAATTAGAGAATAAGCGGGTATAGAAAATGAATGAATAAATGAATGAATGAATAAATAAAATTTGTAAACATAATGAAAGGACATACACACTTCTTTCAATTTACGAACTTAGATTGAGAATTGAATTTTCTTTGACACCACAAATCAAATGAATCTAAAGCGTTATGATTTAGATTTTCCTGATACCACATTAAAAACCCAGAATTAACAACTTTTCTCGTAAAACCGGCTAGAAGATTTTAGCTACATCCATCTGGTGGAAACACAAGCCACCTAATTAATAACGAGTCAGAAACATGTCACCGAGGAGTAACTATTTATTTCTTTTTGTTCTTATTTTGTAAAACAGCGAAACTAGCTCAGATGTTTAAAAATGCTAATTAAAATATTTTGGGATAAATTCCCAGCACCGCCAAGCTACCACTGTTGGGCCCCAGAGCAACTAAGTGTCACTAAGTTTAATAAGTGGTGGCTAATTCAGTATATCATAAAACGGGTGTGTGACTGTGTGTCTTTTTACTACACACTTGCTGATAATAATGATTGTGTATATCTGCGAGTGGTGTATGTGTATCTCTTAACATATTTCCTGATGTATATGTGTGTGTGAGGGTGTGTGGTATCGGTGTAGGCCGTCCTTCCCAGAATGACCCATGTGATGGGAGGGCTTATCGCTGTGCTGTTCCACATTATTGATAGTCTGCACGACTATTGACAGGGCAGCGTTGGGGTGGGAGGGTAAAATCTGCCTTTGATATGACATATTGTGCATCTCAGCAGCACTCATAAATAATTCTGACAGGTTTTTGTATGCATGGGAAGGTCTGTGATTCGGCCTACCCATAAAAATAAACTTCTATTATGGAATGTATTTGTCAAGTGGGTGTTTGATGGATGGGGCGGTGTTTAGCGGGTGGCAGGTGGAAGGCTCACAGACGCACTGCCTTCTGGGGAGGATTTGCCTGGGCCGAGCTGGTATAATTATTCAGTACGAGACGACACTACTGCTCACACGGAGACACACACACACACACACACACACACACACACACACACACACACAGCACCTGTAGTTCCGTATTCTCATTTTGCTATCGTTTTATTGCCGACTACCTTGTGACGACATACAGGGGGTTTGGTGGTGGTGGTGGTGGGGGGGGGGGGGTGAAGGGGTGAAAGGGGTAAAAAAATAGAAAGAGAGAGAGAGAGAGAGAGAGAGAGAGAGAGATAGAGAGAGAGAGCCATGCACATATAAATCAAATGCGAAACTTTCTTTGAATAATGCAGGAGAACTGTATCACAGTTGAATTATGGATTATTATCGACAGATGATAAAAAGATAAAATGACGGCATGGCAGCGAATCCATCACCTGTAACGTACGTCTCACTTATCTTATTGGAAATTCAGTGCACAGGAAAGACGTGCGTCTTTTTTTTTGGCTTGGGGACTTTTAAACAAAGCACTTTAATCTACATTAGGACCACTTGATTCTTGTGTTTGTGCCACTTAGAACAAAAACAGATAGAGACGCATGATGGATGAGAGGAAAGATAACAAATGTAGATATTCACAGCGTATATAAAGAAATATATTTATATAGTGTGTGTGTAATACTCTGTAATACTCTGTATTATCACACTGTATCTACCTAAATATGCATTTAAAGAAAAATAATAAATGACCACATTGTGTGATGCAAAGATTGAAGTCGTTTTCATTATTTTTTTTTAATTCGTCGCATTCATTTTATTTTAAAATAAACAACATATTGTATTTTGGATCAGTAAACAGTTGCACTTAATAGTGTGCAACAGCTGCACAATAAGTTCACTTGTATTGAAACAGCTGTTCTGTCACCTTTCTCTTCTTTTCTCAAAGTTAATCTAAAAAAAAAAAAAAAAATTGCGCCACATTACAGTCCAAACCGCATACTTATATTTCTTTAAGAAACTTCGGTATAAACTCCATCCAGAAAATACCATCATATCGATGGCTACACAAGTTTTTTTGTTCTCTTTTAATTTTTAATTTTTTGTTTTTAATTAAAATCTTAACACACCCAGATTTTGTAAAACGATTAATACACACGTACGTGTGTGTCGTTACTATGGAAATGAAAATATTAGAAGGCGCAAGCTTGGGTAGTGCTGTGATATAACCATCATTAATAAGATCATTAAAAAGCAAACTGTGTAAAAAAAAAAGTATTGGAACACCTGACCATCACATCTGTATGTTTCAGAATACATCACACTCTGCCTCCAAAAATAACCTTCGTAATTTTGGGTTCAAGTGTGAGATTCAATGACACCATATGTACAAACCGGGGCGCCGCTGAGGGGGACACCACTTGGTTACTACGATTGTAAGCACGCACAAGGATCAGGGGTCCCCAGAGATCTTTTATCAGTAGTAACAGTGTGTAATGGATGTAGTAGAGGGACAAACCTCATATTCTTTCTCGCAGAGCCACATACAGACAAACAACCACACACACACACACACACACACTCACACTCACTATGTGAGTAGACAATATAGAATCACTCATCAGCCTAACATACATGATTTTGGACTGTTGGAGGAAACCGGAGAACCCGGAGTAAACCCAGGCAAGCACTAGGGAGAACATGCGAACTCCACACTGCTGGGGATACAAGCCTGGAACCTTCTTGTTTGGCGGGAACAGTGCTAACCACCAAGGCGCCGTGCCGCCATAAAACTGACTACTACTACTAAAGTATAGTTGTTTCTGACTTATTATTTGATGTTGAACTTTTTTTCTTTGTCTTTATTCCACTGTAAATGAGACCTCGAAGTTAGTTGTGTTTCTATATAATACAGTGCTTATACACATACGTGCAGTTTTAAGTATAGTTTTCCAGGAGTAGGTGTTCAGTCCAATATGCTGGGGACACTTAGGTGGGTGGAACACCTGTTCCCCTCTTCTTGTGCTCTCTCGCTCTGAAACATCTGCTGCGAAGCACGGCGTGGCGAAGCGCAGTGCACGGAACCAGCGCAGGTTCACTCAGCAGCCCACGGAGCCTGTTCCCTTGCTCCCTCAACGCCTCCACACCAGGTATGCAGCTACACTAAACAGCCGGACGCCCCTGCGCTCTTCTACCTCTTAATGACTTGCTGTGTGGGAGAGATCAGAAATGAAGACACTGTCTGCGTGTGTGTGTGTGTTTGTGTGTGTTTGTGCGTGTGTGTGTGTTTACAGGCTGTCTGTATTTGCGTTCATAGCACAAGCCATGCACATCCGTGACCGACAATCTGTTAGGCGTAATGATTCCTCGTTGTAATATTTGAACATTGAGAATCTCAAAAACGTTACCGTTGTATCCCACAATGCATTGCAGCGCACACTAAATCAGCTTTATTATGCAGCGGCGCTGGCACGGAACTAGCGCTTGGCCTTGGGACAGTGGAGTTACTCTATTGAATCCTCCTCACGTTTAGCCTGTCCGGCGTGTCAGCTTGACTTAACTAAAGAAACCAGGAAGCTCCCTGACTGCAATGGCTCCTGAAGGCTGTTTTGGCTATGCACGACGATCTGTCTCCATTTGCACAAGCTAAATCGTGTAATCCTCCTGTAAGGGGCTCTGTGGACGCTCAGGGTCAGACGAAACACTGCCAGATTTGGTCAATAAGCTTACAATACTATCAGGCGCTATTGATTTTGTGGGACCTTAGCGCCTTTGCGATGCTAATTGTTTCTTTTGCTGGCCTATAGCAAAGAAAACATTAAACTCTATGTTTATAGATTGTAAACACACAAACACACACACACACACACACTGAAACATTTACTGGTCTGAGGCGGCGTTAAAAATGACATGCTACACATTTAAAAAAGTACGTACTTCCTGTTCGTTAAGAAGTATGTTTTAATAGAATGGTTACAGTTCGTATGAATAAAATACTGCATTACATTACTACATTAAAATACTGCATTATATTACCACATTAGCGAATTTGAGACTGACACGTGACATATGATGTCACGGCAGCGTGAATTTAATGGTGGATCATAACAGTACCTATCGCCTCACATACTCAGTTTGGCCTACTACATATACAGAACTAAAAGTGGTGGCTTAATGGTTAAGGTGTTGGACTGATCCCAAAAAGGTTCGATTTTCTGCACCACCAAAGCAACCACTGTTGGGCCCCTGAGTAAGGCCCTTAACCATCCATTGCTCAGTTGTTTAAATTAGATAAATGTATGTCGCTCTGGTTAAGGACGTCTGCTAAATGCTGTAAATGTAAATGTGACTCCCAGAAAGACTGAGGTTCAATTTCCAGCACTAGCAAAACAACCACTGCTGGGCCCCTGAACAAGGCCCTTAACCCCCCTTAACCCCCTTAACCTGCGTTTATATCCTTTCACTTTTAGCTTTCTACTGTAAGAGAAAGATTTTTAACAGCCCTTCAACTCAGTAAAAGGGCAAAAACCTAAACATTTTTTGTTATTTTGGCCACGTCAAGTCAAACCAACAATAAGTGTGGTTGACACTAGACTTGAGTCATGCTCACTGGCATTAACATGTACTCGGGTTGTGTTTATTTTATTGTGGGTTTTTTTTTCCCTTACTAAAAAACATTTTTTACTAAATGCAAATGGTAGACCGAGAGGAAAAAAAATGTCAAAGCGAGTAATCATGAGTCAATTGTGTTTTCAACCCCACAAGCTAACACATAAGGGTTCAAATCTACAGAATATTTCAACCGTTGTTGGATAAATGAAAAGATATTGTTTATTAATATTTCTTCGCTATAAGCTACATGGTTAAAAGCTGCACAATACTCTAAATGTTACTGTCAGTTTATTCCTTTGACTTATTTACAGAGAAATTAAAAGACTCATTAAAGTGTGGCTGTTACTGTGTTTAATTATTTCTATCGCATGTCGGTGTGTGGACAGGACAGCGCTTTTTCCCCAGATGTGAACCAAGTAGCAATACGAACAGTAAATATCAGGTGAACATCTGGCACAACAATAAGCAGCTCCTTCACACTGCATTTTTTTCAATTGCAGACAAATTAGGTCTCACTAAAACACATGCACAATATTCATGTCCTGAATGCTTGACATTTCTTCTTCTTCTTTCTTTTTTTTTTTGCACTATATGGACAACGCTTGGTATGTGTTGTCAATATGTCAGAAATATATTCAATTATAGTGTGTGGGTTATTGGGATTTGTTCATTTATACTCAATAGTATTAGTGAGATCAGATACAAATGTTGGGTGAGGAGGTCTGGGGGCAGTCGGTGTTCCAGTTCATCAAAGGTGTTTAGTTCACTATCTCATTGTGGAGCTCAGGGTCATTGTCATACAGTAACGTACAAGTAAACTGTGTAGACAAACCTTTTCCTAACTTTAAGATAACAGTTTGTGAAAGCTACACTTATGTGTGTTGGTACACAAAATGTTACAAAATAAACACAGTTATTGCTTTTTAAGGTTTAGCTCTAGAGGAATATTATTAATTCATAATTGTCATTAGGATATGTCCACAAAACCTTCAGACTAGCTGCTATTAAGCCTCTCATTAAAAAACAAACACAACTTGACTCGAAAAATCTAGTTAATTACAGGCTGATCTTAAATCTCCCTTTTCTGTGTAAAACACTAGAAAAGTTTGTATCCTCACATTTATCTTTTGTCCTAGAGAAAATAGTATCTTTAAGGATTTCCATTCAGGATTTAGACTGTTTCATAGTACTAAGACTGCTTTCATTAGAGATTCAGATGACCTGCTTTTATCATCTGATAGTTGTTGTATCTCCCTATTAGTGCTATGGGATCTTTGTGCTGCGTTCGACACCATCTACATTTTTGGTTTTAATAGAATTGCATTAGCATGGTTTAAATCAAACTTATCTGACCGACATCAATTCATAGCACTGAATGAACAGGTACCATATCAATCACAACTGCAGTATGGAGTACCTCAAGGCTGAGTACTAGGGTCGTTACTTTTCACAATTGTACATGTTAACCTTGGCCATATTAGCCCCTTTCTGTCAACACTGCACTGGCTCCCTATTAAACACTGTATTGATTTTAAAATATTGCTCATTATTTATTTCTCTGCGATGTACTTGTACAATGACAATAAAGTTTCAGCAGTTCTAATAAAACACTTGCTACATCATTCTAAGCTAATATTAGTCTGTTTATTTTTTATCAGAGCTAGTCTGTATCCAACCCAGATAGTGGATCAGCCTACATAATGTCGAGGACGCTAGAAAAATAGACCATGATGCAAGCACATACAGTTTATTTAAAATAAGAAATAGAAATATAAAAAATGTTACATTATTTGAAAAATTCAGAGTTAAGCTGATTGTTAGACTGTGGTTAAATGTAAGAACAGCTTTGTTTCATGGTGGACTATTGAAAAGTGTTACAGTCCTTCAGCCAACGTTGACTTTTTAGTTGTCTGATGTCTGATGCTAAAACTGTTTTTAAGTTTGAATAAAACACCACGCCCACCTAAAGAGTGTATTTTTAATGAGTGCATTACCTTCATAACACATACTAATGACTTGTCAGTTGTCATTTCAAAGTATACAGAAGATATGATGTTTTGTTATGTTATGTTTTGATGAACAGAGTGTTTCTAGTGTGTAAACGGTGAGCATGTTAGTCTTACTGAATACTTTGCTTTCATCGTAAAGAACCTGAAGAGAGAGAAAGAGAGCGAGAAAGAGATTGAAGACTCTCAGACCTTATTTGTTCCAATCAATTATTCAAGCCGACAGCCAATTACGAATAAACAGATTTGAGAGGCTGAATTCAGCTCACCGACGGCCCGTGTTAGAAAAGACTACAAGTGTAATTGCAGCAATTTATTTACTACTGAGTGCAAGTGGTGTTTAAAACTTCCTCTCTGTAGCAATGCTTACTCGAGTTACGCTCAAGTTATAACCTACATGCAATAAGCAGGATGAAAATGCCACCATGATGTGTAAGTCAATCTTTAGACTTCAATTCATTCATTTTTTATACCCACTTATTCCCTAATTCAGGGTCACGGGGATCTGCTGGAGTCTAACCCAGCCATCTCTGATTGGGCGAAAGGTAGGAGGGGTACACAGGTCACCAGTCCATCACAGGGCCACACACACTCACTCTCAGAAAATTTAGAATCACCAATCAACCTAACATACAAACTGTTAAAGGAAACCGGAGTACCCCCATGCAAGCACGAGGGAGAACATGAAAACTCCACACAGAAAGGCTCCTGTCTGGGAATCAAACCCAGAACCTTCTTGCTGTAAGGCAGCCGTGCTAACCACTAAGCTACTGTGCTACTTTACCTGCAGTAAAACACTTTTTAACTTTTTTTTAAATTCTGGCCAATTTTTGCCTTTATTGATAGGACAGAGGAATGAAATGGGGGAGATAGAGAGAGCGAGAGGTGGGACAGGAAAAGGACCCAACCCGGAATCGAACCCAGGTCGCCTTCCGGTGATCTTTTTTTTTTTTTTTTATCTGTCCTCATCATCACAGAACCGGGTATTATTTGTGAATTTTCCACACTTATCTATCCTCCTGCACAAGCCATTTGATGGGCTTGATTGATGTGTGAGTAACGTCCTCTCTCAGACTGACGCGCTGTAATGGAAAATCTGTTAGCACTTGGAATAATTTCCAATTTACTGCTCATCAAGCGGCGCTCTCAGAAAGACAGTGAGCGAAGAGAGAGAAAGCGGAAAAAAAAGAACAAATTTATCAATTCAGTACTGATGTTTCTCATGCAACATTGAAGCGTTGTTACATCATTTGACAGCTTTGAAAGATCCTGATCTTTTTCTATGCTTTGTTTCTAGAGAAAAATAAAAAAAGAATAATCGGGGATCGGTGTAGAGCATTAAGTTGCTTGCGTACAACATTTAACAGTTGAGGGGGAACGATAAACATATAATTTCTCAAGAACAATTTTTGAAGGAGACACAAATAACAAAGCTTAAATTGTACTTGTAAGAACGTGTATAAATGGAGGAAAGTCTTTCTACGAGTGTAGCAGGCAGACCAGCAGTTATCCTCCTTTCAGTATTTTTTTCTGGTTCAATAAAAAAGCTTAAAAAGATTAAATTGACCAAAATATTCAACATAAAAATGATTTATTTATTGCAACGTCTTTGAAATACTTCACAATAAAAGCCACCAAAATACAATGAAATTAGGACTTAAATTTAAACTTAATAAATGGTATTGTAAAAAAAAATCCCTATAAAAAAAGAAAGTTCACTGATCTCCCACTCAACATCATACTGACAAGTTGAATTTTAGCCTAATAAATACTGTATCAGTTCACATGCAGACTCATCATCCTGTGTTTTGTTTACACCGAACATAAGCGGCGTATTGAGACGCAACACTACAGCTCAGATTTGGAACCCTGGACAGTAAATAGTTTTTTTTTCTATACAATGTTTGACGTAGTGCAAGCTCTTTGCAAGGACCACTTTGCCGCATCCAGTGTAGAAAACTTCAAGCTGTCGGAGTCTCGCTAGGACCCGTCGCCGTCATTACTGCAAAAAAAGTGGACTCAAATAGCATCACTTACATTAAAGAAAAAAAATCTCTTCATAATGTTTTTAATTAAATAAAATAGCATTGACATCCGAACTTACTGGAGTTCCACAACTTTGTTCTCTTTCACCGGGTTTCTAAACTTAAAACGCATTTGGTTTTGTTTTACTTACACATCATACAAAAAAACATTATTATTAACATTCAGCATGATTTTTAATCATATTATTTTTAGGGGTGGACAAAATGGGAGGGTCCTGATTTGTGATTGACATCTGGAACAGATTTGTGTAACTTTTTTACATTTGCAGCATGCCCTTATCCAGAGCGACCTACAATATCCCTTGTTATACAATTAAGGGGGTTAAGGGCCTTGCTCAGGGGCCCAGCATTGTCAAACCCGGGTCCTCAAGTCGGTAGTCCAACACCTTAACCACTGCACTACCACTTCCCATTAAGCCCACTTCCCATTTTAAAGCATTAGTTAGAAGAGGGAGTGTCTATTATTTCCCCTGGTATAAATCACATAAATACTCATGACCATCAACACATCCATGTGTACAAAAATGCTGACACAAAAACTGACTTTGTATTGTATTGTTTTCTGTGACCAGAAGAATTTTGAAGTAAACGTTGTAGCTTATAAGACTCAAAAGTGTTATTCAGGAGTTTTATCGCATCATTTTAGCTACTTTTCCCCCCAAATTTCCTAACCACACATAATATTTTCCCTAAAAATGTTTTTTTGAAACTACAGTGATATGGACGAATCTAAAAAAAATAATTATTCGACAACAGATTCTTCCGTTAATTTTAGCTATATATAATGCTTAAAGTTTGAAAAAGGGAAGCAAATAAAGCTTTAATGAATGATATTTGGTGTTTAATACCTGTTAGGTGCTTTGTACTAGCATAATAAAGAAGCAAGCTAACAGTACCAGCTTTGTGCAGTCACCAGAGGAACTAGCAATTAATGCTACATCCTGTAGCGTCAGATTTCTTCATAATGTCGCTAATTTACTAATTACCTAATTTCTTTCCTAAAAATACATCCATCTTGGTTACATATTATTGTAACACAGTTTTCGCTGTATAGAGAAACATTACCTGTTGACCAATAGTAGGTTATAAATAAGCACAAATGTCAGGTCACGTCAAAACACCTTCGACCCCAAAGGGTTAAGGTATAAAAAATCTAGCTAAAAATTCAGGCTTAAAAAAATACATCCAAGACTCAAAATACAGTTTTTCTTGTTGTCTGTCTGTCTTTCTCTATCGCTCTGTATTTCTCGTTCTTCCTGCTGTCTCACTCTCATTATCTTTCTCCCTTTTCTCTCTCCTTTTGTCTGTCTCTCTGTCTGTCTCTCTCTCTCTCCCTCTCACTCTCTCTCTTTCTTTCTCTCTCTGCAGAGCTGTGTCCTGGTAGGGTGATGGAGTGCACAGGGAGGTCTGAACCGACAGGACAGCTTTCTCAAACCCACGGTACTCAATCACTCTCTTGTCCCTGCCTTCCTTTCATTTATATACTTCCACCAGACCATATTCCCTCCTTTCTCTTGCCCATAGTCATTATTACCTGCACCTGAGAGAGTTAACGGCATGCAGGCGGTGTGCCACCAAGAGCAGTGCTGTTCCAGCCGAGAACATTTAAATACTTTAAATAAAATGCAGTACTTTAGTAACAGGCAATATGACAAGTAGGAAAATATTATTTTGCGGGATTAAAAATTCTTGGTAGGTTTGGGTACAATGTAGTTAAAAAGTTTGGATTCTTTAGTAATGAAACTAGATGCCTCTGATCCCACAAATCCCAGTCGTCTCTGAAAGGGCAAAAGACAGAAGGGGTACACCCTGGACCACCAATTAATCTAACATGCATGTTTTTCGACTGTGGGAGAAAACTGAAGTAAATCTATGCAAGCACAGGGAGAACATGCAAACTCCACACACAAAGATCCCTGTCTGGGAATTGAACCTGGAACCTTCTTGCTGTGAGGTAACAGTGCTAACCACTAAGCCACCGTGCTGCCCCCTTATTGAATAATATATATATATTTTTTTTTAAATAACGATCCTGTGATTTAACTGTTACTATAGAAACAATATGGTATTAGAAGGCACACGTTTATCTGCCCTGAAGCCACTGTAAGTACTGCTGTTATAGAAAATGAATCAACACCTTCTGATTACTTATAAAGTGTTATGTCCACTGTTGGGACTAAAGTATAAAATATCAGAAAGTGTGTAAAAAAGAAAGGAACACCTCTTTGCATTCCACCGCCTCGCTATACCCTGACACTGTATTAAGTGCTTGAACAAGCAGAGGACATGAGAAGTGTCCCTTTACGCTTTATCAGATATCCATTTGACTTTTATTTAGCATCTCTTGAACTGTCTGTCTTCTTGTTTAATCGTCCATCATACCTCAATTCTCTGGCAGCTTAATATGTGAGGGGAGGCTAAATGCTAAAATGAATAGTTAGCATTTCCTTTGTCTCACTTGTGCTTTCAGGTTTAAAAATGAGCCACAGGCTCCAGCTGTTCAGCAAAACACCTACACACTTCCCCATATGTCTCCATTTAAACCAGCCAGTGTATCGCATTTAGTTTCTGGAAAGCGAAAGACACAGAGGCAAAAAAAAAAAGATTAGCCCAGATCTGCTCGTGTTAAAGTTGGTGTTCGCTTCACCCTGACTAGAATATAATAACACACTGTCTTCTTAGCATGCAAGTGTATCACTTTGTCCCTTTTTCTCGTCCCTTTCTCTCTCCTTCTCTCCCTCCCGTCCCTCCACCTTCACCGTACTCAGCTTTATTCAGATCCCCGAGTCCAACCTTACGGCATTCAATCATTTTGATTAAAAGACCGATTTCTTATAGAAGTGGGCTGAGTTGGGAGCCGAGGAACCAATGACATTTGAGGATTCATATATTTTCATAAACTTTTAACAATGTCAATGAGACATGTCTTCAATCTTGGCTGCGCAACAGCAGGGCACTCAATCTTTCTTTGGCTTTCGACAGAAAATTTGAATACGAGCATAGGGTTATTAATGTGACAGTTCATATGGAGAGCATCGTGGGGATTCGCCTGCTTTTTTTTTTTTTTTTTTTTTTTTTTTTTTTTATTATTTCTTACTTTTTTCCCTTCTTTTTATTCTCTTTGTGAAACAATGAAAAGTTTTCCAACATAAAAAAAAGTGACAAGCTAGTCAGATTCAACCATGGACGTTTTTAAACTTAGCTCGATTTGCAGCATATATTTGTATTAGCTTCTAATTCTTTTTGCCATTGCTACCGATCCCAAACCTAGAATATTAATTTCTGCTGTAGATATTACCTTGTCCATATGACCATGCTTCACAAGGTACAGCGCTTGTTTCATTCCACTGCGAGACCATTTGGTGTTGCTGCTATAACTCGGTTCTGCTTGGCTGCAGATTCATTAGGATAGTTCGGGTCCAATACTAGGTCATGTAAAAACTCATCTCTTACGGTAGTATTGCTTGCTGTCTCTAGCTGTTTAATTCGGTGAATAAATAAACAGAAAGATGCAATAGGCTGTGTTCCATCTGTAGACTGAGATCGACACATTGGTAGAAATGTAAATGTTTCCCATCTTAGAAGGTTGGGGTAAGAGCACAGGGTCAATGATGATACAGCACCCCTGGAGCAGGAAGGGTTAAGGCTCTTGTTCAAGGACCCAACAGTGGCAGACTGGCAGTGGTGGAGCTTAAACACAGGTCTTTCAATCAGCAACTCAGTGCCTTAACCATTCGAGCCTTCTCAAAAATATGGTAACGCAACACAATTTTTAGATCTGCTAAATATTTTAAAAGTATATAAAAGCACCTTGGAAAGTGCTCTCTTTTGCCCCATATTAAGAAGTTCTTTGTAGAACTTTTTTTTTTTTTTTACATTTGTTGTCTATTGCTGTGGTAGTGCAGCGGTTAAGGTGTTGGACTGCTAAATGGTAGATTGTGGTTTAATTCCCAGCACCACTAAGCTGCCACCTCTGGGCCCCTAAGCAAGGCCCTTAACCCCCTAATTGCTTTGTTGTATAAAAGTTACGTTGTATGTAAGTCACTCGGGATAAGGTCCTCTGCCAAATTCCGTAAATATAAACGTATTATCTGACATCAAATTTGTCCTATTTATTGGGTACACTCCTTCCAGAACCCTTCATTTTTCTTTAGTCGTTCTTTGCAGGAACCATCAATTGGACTATAGTGAATCATTATGAAAGCTAAGAGACTTCAACCAAATGAAGAACCTCAAAGGAACTCATTTTTATAAAGTGTGTAGCCATTAATACACATTATTAGTGTTATTAGTATTATTAATGGCTCCTTAAGGGTCATTTTGCTGTTCTTGGAACCCGTTCTGATAGTGAACACAACTCTATGTAAAAGATTTCCCCTTTTATATAAGCAATAATAATAATAATAATAATAATAATAATAATAATAATAATAATTAATAATAATAATAATAATAATTTGTAGGGATTGTTCGGTGCCTTAAGAAAAAAATTCTGGAACAAAGTGTTATATGTCGAATTTAACGGAAAGGCATTGAATGGTGGCCTAAAGGTTAATCCGCCTTGTACCTTTAGGTATAGAGGTTTGATTCGTATTTTTGCCCTGTGTGTGTGTGTGTGTAGAGTTTGCATGTCCTCCAAATGGTTCAGGAGTTCCTTCAAGTCTCTTTAGTTTCCTCCCCCAGTCCAAAAATATGTTTGTAGGCTAATTAGCGTATCTGTATTCTGTGTGATTGTGCCCTGAATTGGGTTGACCCCTAGTTCAGGGTGTCCCCTGTCCTGTAATCCTAGTCTCCTCTGATAGGCTCCATCTTTCTTAGAAGGATAAATAGGTAATATATTATATTGCTGACGGACCCATTGTTCTAAAAAAAAAAAAAATAAAGACAAGAATGTCAAAACAAATAAATAACTAAAATTGACATTTGAGTAAATACATTTCTACAACAATACATTTCCACTTCAAATAAGTTAGAATCTAAAACTATCTCAAGAACATCTCAGGAACTTATTATTTTTTTTATTAGTGCAGCATTGCTACAGTCCAAAGTCCAGCGCATTGCAGATGGAGTCCGGCGTTGGACTCACGCTAGGCTGGACTGGCACATATCGGGTCCGGGTCAACACTTGCTCTGGAACCTGGAGAGCTACAGACCTGGTGCAGACATAAGGGAACAGAAGAGGTCACTTCACACTCATTCTCCAGCTGATGCAAGCTCTGTATCTGCTCAATCAAACACTACCTGCACGGAGGTGTTACTTCCATTATTCATGGAGGGCTGCGTTTGTGTTCGAACACAGCATCGACATGGCATGGTGCTTCCTCATACAGAATCCATCATCATCATCATCATCATGATCAATATTATTATCTTCATCGTCCAGCAGGTTTTTCTTTTCTTTTTTGCGTTTGTTTGTCATCCCTCTGCGATAAAGACGGCATTTTGTTAATGTTACTGTATACTGGGATATAAGGCTCGTCCAGTCCACTAGAGACTCTCCGATGAGCAGGTCCTCTGAGACTCAGATTAGGTGACTGTCAGCACAACACATCAATCCCCTTCTTCCAAACACTACAGCTGTATCCATCTTTCTTTTGGAAGCCCCCACATGCCCGCTTTCCCACCCTTTCTTTCCTACGATACCACCTATTCAGCAAGTTTTTTTTTATCTCCCTTTTCCTTCCTGCTGGTTGTATGTTCCCTCCTGGGCAGCGTCTTACTTCATCCTCCCCACCTGCCTCTCTTCTTTCTTCTCTCCACTCCTCTATCAGTGCTTTTCTTGTCATAAGAATGAATTGAATTTGTCCCCTTTAGTGCAAACAACAATAGTGGCAATAGAAAAGGAGGAGGGGTTGATGCTGGAAAAAAAATTGGTGTGCCGTCCCTTTTGGGGATCAAGGGTTGGAGGGGGACATGGAGGGATGGGGCCGAGGGTGGACGAGGAACAGGTCGAATGGCGGAGTGGTGGCCATGCTCGTTTATTAACATGCCATCTTCATAGCGGCAGCTGAAAGCAAAGGTGCTGGGCGAATGATGCAGACAAATGATGTTAATAATAATAGCTCGCCCTGTGGCGAGAGAGGGGGACCTGGAGCCGGCCGAGCAGAAGCCTGCACCTGATACTCGCTTTCTCTTTCTATCACCCCTCCCTCTATCTAGCTCTTCATCCTCTCTTTCTGCTCCTCTACTCAAAAGGAAAGTGAGATTGAAGAGGGAAAGGTGGGATATTTCTCTATCTCTGGGAGTTTACTGGAGAAGTGTCATGATGGGGCATGTAATTGTTAATTCATTCATTAATTGGAAGTGTTTTTAATGATAATTGGTCAGGCTTTTGTCAGCTAAATCAGTCCTGGAGTATGATATTTAACTAGAAATTAATATTTTATTATGATTATTATAAAAATACATTAATTTAGGGTTTTGTTTTTGCTAATATTTTGACTTTTTTTTCTATATTATCCTCAGAAAATTCCTCCAATCAGAGATTCTTTTATGTGTTCTTTTTATTCAGGTTCAATATTTAGATTAAATAACCTTTTATTTATCAATTATTGAAATCTTTTTTTAGAGTTTTGTATCGTTAACATTCCGAATCGAATCAGATCAATTAAAAAGTCAAATCTATAACAAATCTTTATTTTACATACAAAATGACTTTTATTATAAGATCATTCTCTTCGTATAGCAATAATAAAAATACACGGTGTGTTTCTAAATATGTTAGTATTATAGATTATTGATTAAATGATTGATTCAGCATTACAGCATTTATCTCATATAATAAAGTTTAAGCTTTTTTACCTTTTAAATAACTACATTTTCTAAAAATTGAGCAAACACTACTCACCTGTCAATCATGTTGTATGTCAATTTGAACAACTTTAAACTACTATTTATTCACGTGTTCTATACCAGGCTTATTAAGGCTGGATTAGGGGTGTGGTCTAAGATACAACAGATGAGTTTAACTCTAGAACCCCGCCCTCCCAAAGCATCTTAGACCATAGTATATATTCCTGCCACACCTTGTTAGGATGCCTAAATGATTTAATGCTGCCTGTCGGATCATAAATCATCAACTTTTATGTTTGACTATATGAATATCCTTACAATAGAGATCATTTGCATCATATGGGTCATGTTTCCTATTTGATGTCAGCAATCTGTTAAACAGGGACTACTGAAAGTTCACTGCTAGTCTCATATATCGCAGCTCCTGCTCCATTAGCCTGGCCGATAGCAACATTCGTCCTGTGCTGGTTTCTGAGAAGAGCTTCTTTTCTCGTCACTCCATCACGCCTCTGGAGACGTGCCGATTCTTCACCTTTAGCCCTGTTTAGCATTTGCATTCGTTATGTCCCTTTTTTGGCAGCGGCGACCTGGTTGCTGGCGCCTCGCTGCCTCTGTCTCCATTGATTTGATATGATATTTCATAGCAGGGCTGAAGCAGGCGGCATAGCGACGGGCCGAGGCCCACGATGCATTGCATAGAGACCTGTGTGTTGGCAGGGTCACACCATCACACCAATACCTTTCTATGAAGTGAACCTTTCTTATAGCATTAACCACCAGACAATGAATTTGTACCGTTTGACAGCATTTTACATGCTTCCTTTCATAAAAGCATTGATTCATTTGTAAATTTATTATTAGCTTGGTGCAAAATAGCAATTACGCGAGTGCGCTTTTAAACATTGCTTCGTTCTTGTATGCTCGCCTTTTCTAAGCTGTCAGCATCACATCTGACACCTATGCAAATGCTCCATTTTCTTTTTCTCCCGTTTCCCCTTCAAAACCTCTGGGTAAACATTTATTTTTTTTTTTCTTCCTCGTTGCCGCATAATCCACGGGTCAAGTGTAGTTGCAGGCTATTATACATCATTAGAGTGAGTAAAACTCAAGCGGGAGAGAAAGCATGATGGAGGTTTCTCACTTGTAGCCGCTCGGACAATCCATTTGTCATCCTGGTCCGTCTGTAAAGGCAGAAATTAGCTTTGGCAGGCTTGGAATAATGTATAGCCCCGGACGCTAAAATTAACCAATGAATCAACCCATTTTGGCTGATTAGGGCCAATAAATTCTCACTTCCTTCCTCTCTCTTTCTCTTTCTCTCTTTCTCTCTCTCTCTCTCTTGTGACACATTTATAGTGAAAGTACGCACTTTATTTAGAAGTTTGCCCCGATCACATGCTCAGATCGCACTTGCTTGGGAAGTGTGTATGACAGGCATGACAGTATTAGTGTGTGTTATCATTTTGGGAGGATATTCATAAGTGTGTGTGTATTTTTTTTTTGGAGGTTGCAGGATTTGTTGTCAGAAAGAGGTATTATTTATAGATTCATTTACTTCCATTACTCCAGTAGTCAGGACAACATGAGTTGTTAGGCCTCGGGAAAATATTTTGTTATAGGAACATAACTCTGGTTTTTAGCCTTCAGCGCAGCGCAGAGTGATGTGCTGAGAGCGGCGGAAAGCGAGAGAGAGAAAGCGCTCATGCATCGTCGCATTGTGCCAGAGGCTGCGAGTGTTCTCTGGATTGTCAATAACAAATAAATTTATTGCTGATTTGATACTGACTTGATTGGATGGTGAAGAGGAAATGGCTCTTTAGTATGACACATTTCTCTCATTCTGAGGGGCTCAGAAAAAGGAGGGGAGGAAAGGGAGGGGAGGAGGGAGCCAAAAGACTGCTGGATCTACTACGGCTTTCTCATTGCAATAAGAAGCTGGGCTTTACCATGCAGCCAAGAGATGGAAAACAATTAACACCATTAAGTCCATTAATAAGGTTAAGATTTTATCTTATTCTTATGAGAGCAACCAGAACTATATGATCATGTAGGGGAAGTGGTGGCTTAGTGGTTAAGGTGTTGCACTGATACCAGATAGTCTGGAGTTCGATTCCTAGCACCACCAAGCCATCACTGCGGGCCCTTGAGCAAAGCCCTTGACCCCCAATTGCTCAGATGTGTTAAAGATAGAAATGTAGGTCACTCTGGATGAGGGCGTCTGCCAAAATGCTGTAAATGTACATGAATGAATTTTTTTTAATAATATGTTATTAAAACTTCTCTGCAGCATTTATCTTTAAATCTGGATGTATTTATTCATCCATCTATATTCTAAACCCGCTTATTTCCTAATTCGGGGTCACGGAGATCTGTTGGAGTCTATCCCAGCCGTCTCTAAAAGGGCGAAAGGCAGGGAGGGTACACCCTGGACAGGTTGCCAGTCCATCACAGGGCCACACACACACACACACACCTATAGGCAACTTAGAATCACCAATCAACCTAACATACTCTGAAGGGGAACCAGAGTAAATGCAAGCATGAAACTCCACACAGAAAATTACAAAAAAACCTCTATTAGAAAGTGTAGATACTACCGGTCAAATACAACATGTGTGTTGCTTCATATATACGTATATAAACATAACGTGTGTGTTTTCTGTAACATTCAAAGGGATATTTATCTGTTTTTATTTATTTATTAATTTTTTTATTGGTCCTGATTTGCAAGATTTTGTGAATAAATGCAGAAATGGAAGTAAAGAAAACACATTTGCTGCAGTGGAGGACTGGGATTTGAGCTGAGCTTATCCGGGGGAACGTTCTGAAAGGGCTTTTAATAACCAGCATTGGCCAGCAATTAGCGAAAGAGAGAGTGTGTAAATTGATTAATGAGCGAGAGAGAAAGACGAATGCTAATTCAGGCCTGTAGGAAATCGATGCTGCTGGAACAGAGCTGGGAGACAAAGGATGCCTTGAAGTGCACGGGCGAAGACACCGTAGTAATTTCATTTTGATCACGAAACAATGATAGCGCGACTTTGTCATTTGTATGTTTCTCTTGTGATTATATGAAGCACAATGGCACTCCGAGGAGATCACGTCTGAATCCCTGATTCTAATATAATACCATCATTTCATGAGGCCGTATCAGCACCGTCCGACTCTATTGAAATTGCATATGGGTCATTCGGTGCGTGTATTATTCCTTTCGAAGCTTCAGTGTAATTAGCAAAAAGCAAAGAAGGAAAGACTAAATGGCTCCCCCTTTCTTTTTTTTTTTCTTAATCGGTTTTAGTGAGTGTGTTCATTTATGCAGCACACATATTTCATCGGACGTAATATATCCGACTGTGTGTCCTGTCCAGGCACAAAGGCACACAGAGGGATTGGAGAATAGTTTAGATAGTTTATTCAGACTAAGAATGACACCTTGGGGTGATGGGAAAGGCATTTTGATACAAGAATGTGGAAATATTATTGTAATATCAGCAGTACACACACACACACACACACACACAGATTATGACGTCATTCATCTGATTATTCAAAATTATCAGATGGTTTTTTTTTCAGTTTGTGTCTGTATTTTGGTAAATCTGAGCACTACTTACATATTTATGTTCATTCTGTTATCAGCTTTATCACAGTTTATTTAAAAAAAATCCAGTTTGGGTGAGTCGGTGAGACATAAAAGCTTAAAAAAGTCTATTCCTCTGAAAGGGCAAAAGGCAGGAGGGGGACACCCTGGACAGGTCGCCAGTCCACCACAGGGCCACAAACACACACTTACTCCTATGGGCAATTTAGAATCACCAATCAACTTAACCTACATTTTTTGGACTGTGAAAGGAAACCGGAGTAAACCCACACAAGCACTCCACACAGAATGATCCCTGCCCAGGAATCAAACCCAGGCCTTCTTGCTGTGAGGCAACCATGCTAACCACTAAGCCACCAGCAGAACCATCAGATAAATACACTAACACACTTAAAGGTAACAAAGCAAGTCTATACCAAGGAAAATAGAGAAACCCTAGTCATAAGGGGTTTTATATATATATATAACAATTTTATTTTCGGTCATCAGAATTTTTATTATTTTGTAAAGATCCTCTGGATACGGCCATCTACCAAATACCCAAAACTGTAAAAGTAAAATAAATTGTACTTTTATCACACCATTCAGTATAAACTCTGCTGTCATGTTTTTTTTGTGCAAGGTGGTTAGAAGCTTCTGAAAAAAAATCCAAATTTACTATCAAGCCTATATTTTTGATTGTTAAATGAATTTTCACATTTACATTTCTGGCACTTGACAGACACCAATTTCTACAGCAACCAGTCTACAGTTATCCAACTAAGCAGTTAAGGGTTTGGGGCCTTGCTCAGGGGCCCAGCAGTGACAGCCTGGGAATTCAACCCTACAATATTCAGATCAGCAGTCCATGACCTTAACCACTAAGCTAACCACACAACCCTGTTGTTTTATCTCCGCTGGATTCCATAAGATGCCAGCAAAGCCAAAAAAACCCCCAGTATTCTCTTACATTTCTCATCACTCTTCTTGCTTTAGATCCACTAGTACTGCTCTACTATTTCCACCATCTTTCAGGATTCAAGGTAGGTCCACCTTAGGACTGTTTTTTTTCTGCCACTGAAGTGGTGGATTAAACATCCTGTCGATATCAGAACAGGCTATCTTCAAAAGTCAGGTGTAAATCTTACCTTGTAAAACTTTTTCTTTTTGCACCTCTTAGCATTTGGCTGCTATTCTCGCAGCAGAGTTTTTTAACGAATGGTATTCCAGTGATCTAACACATCAATACTGATCTATTCATCGATAGAGAATTAGAGCACTTTCGGACCTTACACTGGATAAGGTCGTCTGCCAAATGTCGTAAATGTAATGTAAACGTAAGAAACTGACCTCTAATCAGCGAAAACGAACCCTTAGCAAGTCGTTAAGAGTTTGAGGATGTTAATCTGCGGTCCTAAACGTTGTCACTCAGAAATAGTCTGCAGTTATGACAAAGTAAAGCATGGCTCCGAGACTTGCCTTGCGTTACACTTTTATTTACTCGATGCAAATCAGCCATGCTGTGCATGCCTTTTGGTGATTATGATAAATCCGATTATCTCCTTCATCTTGTCACGGTGCCTGACAGGGAATTAAATGTGAGAAGTGTGTGAAGATGGATATAAACGGGTGGGAATGATAAAGAATAGAGATGCCCCCGCGCTGAATTTTTAGATGTGTTTCTCTAATGGTGTGAATAATGTCACATTTCTGTGCAGGAGCTTAATATGTATCGAATGTCAAAAGTTTTGTTTTAAGCTCTTTATTCACCTTCTAACAATTTAAAGTATCAGTACTTTTTTTCACATAATACTTTGCTGATATATACACTGTTTTGTAGGTCACACTGATTGGTTGTATTTTACAGGGACATCAGATGTTGTGTTTTTTTAACAGATAATACAATTAATGACTCACTTATTGGGATTAGCTAAAAGATGGATTTTCCCAAATAATGGAAAGATTACGCTATAGTCATAGCATTCTAGTTAATCTGGGTAGGGAAGTGCTAGCGCAGTGGTTAAGGAAGCTAACTGGAAGATCAGGGTCTGATTCCATGCACCATGTTTCTCCTACTGCACTGCTTTCAGTACGTGTATGTGGACGTTAGATTTTTTCGTCCAATCAGATTTCAGTTTCTCTGTGCTGCCATGTTAATCTAATCTTGCAAGCCTTCAGAATCAGTAGTGCTGCCCATGGAACTTAAACTACATTAGAATTGAGACTGTTTCTTTAACCAATCAGATCTTATATTTGCCTCACAGCTTGCTGGCCCACAATAATGTCAGCATTTTTTTCCCGTCCACAATGGCTGACAGAAGAGGAGAAATTGACTTGGTTTTGGACATACTAAAGAATACATTTTTTAAAGGTGGACTTTTCCAGAAGAGCTAGACATTGTGAAGAAAGATCGGCTAACCCTGAAAATAACTGCTTTGTTCGCCAAATCCAGACCAGTGCCTACGACTGATACCGCTGGCTTACATCCTTTTAATGGATGATGTATTTTATTTAAATTTTGTTATGTTTTTTTGTAAAGTAATTAGATAAATACTGATTCTGAACTGTTCCAGATGTTGTATGTGATACAGTTGTGGTTGTAGTGTAGAGGTTTGGAGTTGCGTTAACGGGTTTCTTGCTTTGATGATAATGGTTTTCACCCTCAATACATGAAATGCCTCTCTTTCTGTAATGTCACGCCATGTTATATTGTGTGTTTTGTTTAGTATTAATGGTTTCTATAATTGCCATGTGATAGTGGTGGTATTGGTATTGGGAACTGGTAGCACAGTGGTTAAGGTGTTGGACTGCTGCTTGGAGGATCAGGGTTCGATTCCCACTGCTGGGGCCCTGAGCAAGGCCCCTTACCACCAATTGCTGAGTTGTACAAAAGAGATAAATGTAAGCATCTGCCAAATGCTGTAAATGCATTAAGTGGTGGATAAAGTCAGGTCCCCACTGAAGGCCCAGGTACGTCACTGCTATTAATAGATCCATGGGTGTCAGAGTTCACCATAGTGTTGTTCTCTCCAGTGGCCAGCAAAGCTCACACACCTTTTCTCCATCGTCTTTGGCAAGAGCCTTCAACAAGGGCCATCAATCTGTCCATCTGGGTAAAATCAGCAGGCAACTCTTTTGCAGCTAAATATTTACTCTGTCAAATCCACATGGCCACGCAGATAAAGAGAAGCACTCGTCAAGAGTTCTGCTGCCTGTCAGCTTAAGCATGAACAGTAGAGCCAAACCTCCCACCAAGACACAGGGTGCTAGAGCAACACTGCTATATTTAGCCACAACTCTGCGATAAATATCAGCGTATTGCTTCGTCTGGGTAAATAGTGGATAAATGTTGGCGAGGTGATTCAGAGGTAATGTAAACAAAGTTGCAGCGTGAAGATTGTTTGAAAGAGATGAGTGGGGACGCAGTGATGAGCTTTTTCTTTTCCCTAGTAGTCAGAGATATGTTTGTGTCTCAGTGCATCTCAATCATACTGCTGCTTTGGAAAACGTTTTAGTTAGGCTAGAATGGGATGTCAGAGTTAGATAAATAGAACGATAGACGCTTTATGTCTGATATTTTGGTCCGAAAATGTTAACACTATCTATAATTTTTTTTCGGGGGAAAAAAATGGATCTTTCCTGCTTTTATCCATCTTTAGTTTAGAAACGGACACAGGAATAAAAAAACACTGAGAAGTTTGTAGTTAATTACAGCAGATAATTTAATTGTGATTAATAATTAACATCTCTTTTCCTAACTAAATATGCATAATTAATCAACAAATCATAAAAGAGAGAAAGAGAGTGGGTGAATAAGAGAGAGAGAGAATACTAATTAGCCCCCAGACCCAAACCTGACCAGTTAATCCATATCGCAGAGTTGACACTGCTAATTGCGAGAGTAATCAGCGCTCTACCCTGTGGGATTTGATGGAGGGGATTGTAAATGGGAGGGAGCGTTTGCCTCTTTACACTCACAATGAAGGCTCTATTTGTTAATATGGAGTAGTGTCGTCATGGCGATAACATAGCAACAGGACAAGGGGGATTAGGTAGTTTTGTCATCACCTATGATGTCTATTTTACCTGTATAGAGAATTTTGCTATCAAATTTAACAGTGATTATATTTATAGTTATATATGTATAGTTAAATGGGCAGCACGGTTGCTTAGTGGTTAGCACTGTTGCCTCACAGCAAGAAGGTCCCTGGTGGGGATCCCCAACAGGGGTTTTTCTGTGTGGAGTTTGCATGTTCTCCCTGTGCTTGTGTGGGTTTACTCTGGTTTCTTCCCATAGTCCAAAAAACATGTATGTTAGATTAATTGATAACTCTAAATTGCCCATAGGAGTGGGTGTGTGTAGTTGTTTGTCTGTATGTGGCCCTGCAATGGGCTGCCGACCTGTTCAGGGTGACCTCTGCCTTTCGGCCAATGCCAGCTAGGATAGCCTCCAGCAGATCCCTGTGACCCTAATTAAAATAAACAATGGATTGATGGATAGTTAAGGGGGGAAAAGTGAATGATGAACATAATGTCTTCTTAAGGTTACTTGGCTGATAGTCATTAAAAAAGGTTCCTTGGAATCTTCCGAAACTGGTCATGGGATAATGTTTGAAAACTTAAGTGGTAGTTTGGATAACCTTGCAGTGTATTTTACTGGTTAATGATAAAAGACAAATTATTATTATTATTATTATAAAAACTAAAATACTTAATGCACCTCTTTAGTGTTTCATATAGGCTATTAATCAGCACTGTGAAGGGGGGCATTCAGTCCTTAAGAATTATATTTAATAATCCTATTATCTCATCCTAGATATTGTCTCAGGTGTGTCTAGTCAAAATCGCTTAAAATTCATGATAGCCACTATCATAATCGTATAGTTATTTATTTCACAGCAACAATAATGAAAGAAGTAGGATGACGTAGTAATAGACAGGTGCTAACAGCCAATCAGAGTAAAGGGAAAGGGCTTTAGGGTATAAGAAGTATAAAATGATGTGCTGTTATATAAAAATAACCAACCACAAGGTAAAGGGATGTTACAAAGATACCACAAAGTAAATTTACAGCTTTGATTCTGTAGTTTTTATTATTCCAATGTCCTAAAGTGTTTTATATCACAGGGCGTTCTAATATAACAGGAATTTGACTATAATTATACTAATTAATTTTATTTTTTTAAACCAGCCAGTCATTCATATATTCATCTTCTATACCCGCTTATTCCATAATTCCGGGTCACAGGGATCTGCTGGAGTCTATTCCTCTGAAAGGGCAAAAAGCAGGAGGGGGACACCCTGGACAGGTCGCCAGTCCACCACAGGGCCACAAACACACACTTACTCCTATAGGCAATTTAAAATCACCAATCAACATAACGTACATTTTATGGACCCAGAGTAAAACTCCACACAGAAAGGTTCCTGCCTGGGGATCAATCTGGGACCTTCTTGCTGTGAGGCAATCGTGATAACCACCAAGCCACGGTGCTGCCCCCATATCTATATTTATTTTTTTATTTGTTTCCTTATTGCAGCAACTATAAGTCATGCTTTCAAACCCCTGGCCTATCTGTATGCTTGGACTTGAGATTAATAAAATAATTATGTCTGTTCTATAATTTAGTTGGGGTATTGATTGATATAAAATTATGCAGGGTGGGTCATTAGGCAATATTTAATGGCTATACAACTTAAGTAGATTTACTGAAGTCATAATAAAAAATAACAATCTTTAAATAGGTGATTGTGGGACTGATTTAAAGGACTGATTCGAGAGGTTCTTAGCAACATCCCAAATCACATCCTTCAGAAAAATATGTATTCCATCTCCAGTTGTTGAGGAAACTGGTTGACGTCAATGGTGCCTACGCCAAAATTGAATATTTTACTTTAATTTTTTTTTTTTAAAGTAATAATGTACATGCACATTTGTTTCAATAAATTTGTATTAGAAATCTAAACTTTTTCACCGATTTTTAATTACCCATCCAGGTAGATTTTTTTCCTGTATCCTTGTTATGGCTTTTTTGTAAATTATTCGGAATTTGAAAGTTTTTTTATATTGCATGAACCCGGTGTTCACACAGGTGTATCTGGGTCAGCCAGGAAAATCAGTAAGAGTACTAGTCAATAAGAGTGAATCTTGATGCTACTACTGTATATACCACAGAGGGGACCGGATTGGTGATTATATTCTGTCACATGGTCAATTCTAAACTGAGAATTAGAATCTGAAAGAATAATGATTGAATTAAAATAAATAATAAAATAAACGATTGATATAAATGTCCCCAGACAGTATTAGAAATTAACGTTTCTGGACACATTTTCTCATTTTAGACATCTCGGTACCACTGTTAGCCATCAGCAAGTGTCCAGCATATGAAATTGCATAAATCAATGTGTAAATCTATCTCTTAACATCCAGCCCCCTCCATGTCCCCTGTATTGACACTAGAAGTAATGCCCTGCGCCCCAAGGAGGCTGGATATCATTGGCTAGTGATGAGGGGATGTTTTCTCTTTCATTTCCACCCAGCTGTCTCACCTCGCATGAAATATGCATAAGGCAGGCAATACAGAGTGGTAGACTGGAAGGCATTTTTAACACCAGAGGTTAAAGATTCCTGTAGGGATGTTCACCTGTGAAAAGAACATGCACAATAAAAAGATATTATGGGATGCACAGAGCATGAGGAAAGGACATGCTCAGGTGTGATCTGCATGCTGTATGGATTTACATTGATAAGATTATCTTTAGCCCCAAGACACATAGTCACTTTTTTTGTACATAGAATGCAAAGAAAGACAATTACTGCAACAGATGCTTTACTAGAAAAGACCAACCTGCAGATTTAGGTAGAGATGAAGACTCCCTGGGTCCCTGTAATACAAATGGATACATGATAGATAGATGGATAAATAAATGGATGGATGGATAGATAGATAGATGGATGGAAAAAGATGGATGGATGGAGAGATGTTTTGATGAATGGATGGATGGATGGATGGATGGATGGAGAGATGTTTTGATGAATGGATGGATGGATGGATGGATGGATGGAAATGGATTGATAGAAATGGATGAATGGATGAATAGATAAAAATGTATAAATGGATAGAAATGGATGAATGGATGGATGAATGGATGGATGGATTTATGGAGATATTTTGATGGATAGATAGATAGATAGATAGATAGATAGATAGATAGATAGATAGATAGATAGATAGATAGATAGATAGATAGATGGATGATTAATAGAGTAATGGATAAAAGGTAGGATGGAGAGATGGTTAGATGGACAGCTGCATGGTTGGATGGATAGATGAAAGGATATATGGAGATAAATGGACAGATAAATAGGTGAATAGATATATGAACAAATTGATTTATGGATGGATAGATGGATGGATTGATGGATATATAAATGAATAAATTGATTGAATCCTGGGGCGTGTGATAAGTAGCTAGATTTATGTTACTAGTTAAGCTAGTACTTGATATGCCAGTTCTAAGCTTAATATTTTCCTTTTTGCATCATTGCATCATCAAAAGTTATTGATGCTATATAAGAACCTAAGTGATATGTTTATTCCACCCATCTTATGAAACTGTGTAATCCATATGAAACATCCTGATTAGCCATTGTTATCTATTTTTCTGTAAACTGAGTGCGGTGATATTTCTGGTTTCGTCAGCCTGGCTTCAAAGCCTGTTTGGATCCCTTAAAATCTTAATGAGCATTGTTTTGTTTTTTTTGTTTTTTTTATCTCCGTTTGTAACATGAGCGCTTATTTCCCAATCAGCAAGCAAAGATTATTATGCCTCTGATGTTCATTATCGAGACACTTTGTCCTTGAGGCTGCATTCCTTGCATTTTTTTTCCTCCCTCTCGCTCACACCTTTCTTTTTGTGTCAATTCCCTTTTAATTGGACATTTTGTCACCAAACAAGATTTATTACATGCTCCGCAGTAGAAGGGAATGGTGCTGAAATTAGAATATGTTCCATCCATGACACAGCCCTGTCCACTGAGGGCTACGACCTTGCAAGCCGACTCCCCCATGAGGAGGTTTTGAGGTTCCCTCTTCTGAATAGTGTGGATGTGGGAGGTACAGGAAAATGTAAGAAGGAGTAAGAGAGAAAGGAGGAGGGGTGGGGATTGTGGAGGACTCTTGGGATTGTGGCCTGGATACCCCGTCTGGCACTTTATCTACTTAGCTGTGTCACCTTCAAACCCTGCAAACAGTGACACCCTTTTTCTCTGGCTATGTGCTTACAGAGCGATTAGAGTGTGATGAGTGCTAATAGACCCACGACTGATCCCAGGAAGAGCAGCCAGAGCTCGTGGTGGAGCTTAAGGTTAAGATGGTACTTTATCGATGGTCGTAACACCTACAAGTCCATTCAGCTTTCTGATTTAGAGCCTGTATTTGAGATCCGCTGATAATGCTGGCGAGATACTGGATTTCCTGGCAGATCCTATTTTTATAGCCTTCGTTTCTTTACTCGGAGACAGTGTTTGCTTTGAGATCTGTTTGAGAACAGCCTGTACTGGTCTACACTTGTGTAATTGTCCAATTAACTGGAAGCATGCTCATTCGATAAACAATAAGTACGCATTGTAATTAAATTAACCATGCTCTTTGATGGGATGCTAGGCGTCAAAGTTTTTGTAATTATTAATACGCTCTGAAGGCTAGTCACTCACACTCCAACACCTTCGCAAGAAATTTGTTTTTCTTCCATTGTCTACATGTCAGTTATCTTACCCTCCCATGTAGGTAGGCTAGCAGGTGTCCTTCCAGATGTTTTCTCTTGTGCCGATGTCACTCGAAGCCAGCTGTTGCAGGGAGACGTGTTTCTCCTCTCCTGTCCATCAGCGAGCGTGTTGATGAGAGTGTGAGGAGGGCTGGTGAGGGGGGTGAGCAGGCTAATTTCTTTAATTGATTGTATGTACAGCGTGACAGCTCTCCTGATGCGGAGTGCGAGCAGGGGGCCAGCACTTAAACTCAGTCAGTGGGGATTTGATTGATCCAGTCCAGTGATCCTCACACTGTTGCATCAGGTAAGTACTCGCAGCTCAGGTACATGGATGCGCTGTGTTCTACAGGACAATGGCTAATATATAACAAGCTCACGTCAAAAGTTAGGGACTTAAACCACTAGGGGCAGTAGTGTGTATTTGATCATACAAATTAATCTTAAATATATATAAGATATAAAGTATATCAGTGTTAGTATAACACTGTAATACTATAGAATTATCAAAGTGAATAAATAATTACATGAATACTTTCCCCTTTAGAAATTTAGTTAATTCTTTATTCCTCACTTTTGCGTATTAAAAGTGGCAACCCTAGCCTTATGTAATAGATTACAAAATGGTACATACAGTAGGACTATAACTTGTGACTAGTGTCAAGCAGTATTAAGGAAATTCCCTGTGGGGAAGTGGTAGCTCAGTGGTTAAATTGTTGGACTACCAACTTGAGGACTCAGGTTCGATTCCCAGCCCTACCAAGCCACCACTGCTGGGCTCCTGATCAAGGTCCTTAACCACTTAATGCTTAGTTGTATAACAAGAAATATTGTAAGTCGCTCTGGATAAGGGTGTCTGCCAAATTTCCCCCACCACTAGGGGCAGTAGTCTGTATTTGTTCATAAAAATTACTTTTAAAGAAAATGTGTGTAGTTAAAAAAATGAGAGACGCCTTATGTAGGGTTGCCACCTGTCCCCTAAAATACAGAAATGTCAAATATAATCAAATATGTCGATTTAGGTTTTTTACCCAGAGTAAAACCATTTAAATATATGCTTATTGATGAAATTGTGGAATTACAGTTATGGAAACACTGTATATATTTATGAATTCTCATTAAGCATGAACTAAATTTTTATTTAAGTCTTGGACATGGAACACTGTGATTGAACGAAAACTGAGATCTATAGTCGATCCCTCAGTCGATGCCTAAGTGATCATCCTAAATCTTTTATGTCCTGTTGTAGCGTCCAAGTCAAACCCTAAAGTGTTCTCATTTACATGTTTTACTTTACATGGTGTCTTTTGGAGACATGTGACATCTAATAGGTGCACGTCATCGGAAAAACTACAGAACGTGCCATTAATTGTGTCTCTTTCTCAAATGTCCTTGTCCTCATTTGGTATTTTTGTTTTTCACCATGCCGTCATTTCCATCTCATCTTGTCAGGGCCTCTATTTTAATGAGCATCAGATCGCCACTCGGAATCACCTCATCGTCACGACGGAGCCAGTTGTGTTTCCTGGAAGGTTCCGGGGAGTCGGCGGGCTTTGATATTTTCCTCTCTATTGCTTTTGCCTTGATAATGTTAACCCTCCTAATGAAGTCATTGTGCTGCTGTCCGAGCCCATTGTTTTGCCCAGGTCTCTCTTCTTTAGCAGCCCAGACTGTCTTGCTGATGAACATATACGTGTCTGTCATGCTATCCGTGAGGGTTTTTATCTCCTCCAGCCTCACCCCAACACCCCCCAACACTTTTTTTTTTTTATAAAAGCATTTACATTCAAATTCAGGGCTGTGATGCTATTTGAACTCACACTGGGCGAAACTGGTGGACGCGGTATATCTACCTGAGCCCAAATGTCATCTCACATGAAGCTGTGGTATAATTTAATAGCAATTAACAGTAAACAATAGTGTAGTGTGAACTCATAAATCAGTGGGCAGGAGAACCGATGAAGGAGGGGGTGAGAAGGGGGTGATTGGCGGTGGATGGGTAGGCAAGTAAGTGCACTTTGCTTTTTTTTTTCTCTCTCTCTCTCTCTCTCTCTTTCTCTTTTTAAGAATTTTGCAAAAAATAAAATATTTTGCTAGCCAACAACACATCCTAACAAAGAAACGTATTTATTAAAAAAAAAAAAAAAAAAAAAAGAGCAGCACACCAATTATAAATGCATAATATTATCTCTCTTTTCACTTCGTTTTCTTCTTCTTCTTCATGCAGCGCACTCCTCAAGGGCATTGCTAATTTGAAATATTATATATTCAAGATATATTTTTAAAAAATGTAGCAAAAAAAAAAAAAAGGTGGTAAAAATGGCTAATCTTGAAATACTAGGCTTCCCGGGTGATTAGGATCATTATCACGATGGAGATGGGGAGCGTTACTCGTCCGCTCCGGCTTCTAAGGAAGGAGAAATTTATACGTGGTGTCAGTTGCAGGAAGTCAAAGACAGATGCGCGTCATGGAGAGCTTTGATGTCCCAGTCGTTTAGGAAGCAAAGCCCTGCTGTTGTCGGGAACTTCAAGGCGGATTCCTTTTTGTCCTAAACGAGGAGCGGCGTTTCTACACGGCGCTCCCTTTAACAATCACCGTCGAGCTAGCATTCGCTCTTGATTTGCCATCAGACACCAGTTAAAGTTATTTTGCAGATCTGCACAGCAGGATAAGAAAAAGACAGGGCAAGAGACAAAGACGAAGAAAAAAAAAAATTCTACTTTCCTGTCCATGACAATTATCGTTTCACCATAACAGTTACAAAAAATGAGCTTGTTTTATTTACAGCGATCACATATAAATTTAGGGTTTGCCATAATGATTCTTTCTCGGGGTAATTCCATCCGTCGCATGAAACCAGATTGTAGCATGGGATAAATAAATAGATAAGATGTGCAACATTAAGTTAATGCGGACGAGCAGCCGAGGCAGTAATATAGAGGTAGAACGAGAGGCCATAAAACCCAGCATGGCTTCTCACTGCAGGGAGACAGTGCAGCCTCCTCACACTTCCTTTTCTTCCATGCCTGCCACAGCTTTTTTTTCCTGCTCGGGTCTCACTCTTTTCACACTGCTCCACATTCCAAAGGGAACGTGAAAGTCTCGCTCTGTCGTCGGTGGAGGCAAAAGTGAGTGAGGGTCTGCCTCTGGGACCACAGCTGCTTCCAGCAGCCACTGACACAGAGGAGCCCAGGCACAATCCTGATGGCTTTCACAGCTTGTCTTAAATAGAACATGACAAAATGAGGATGAAGGTGGAATATTTAGATCTCCCTGATGCATAGTTATCATACATTCATACTTCATATGCCTCTGTGCTTCAACTTAATTTAGACGGGAGGTCTACTGGTTATATTGTTATGGTTCTGTAATTAATTGAGCACCCGGAGTTTTTGTTAAAGGGGAATATTACAGGATTTGAAGGAAAGTGGTTCCTAAATTTGCTCTGGGAAATCCTCTTGGGTTCTTGAATATATATATATATATATATATATATATATATATATATATATATATATATATATATATATATATATAGTAGAAGTGGATGCTGTAGTTTGAGCTTTTTGGCCACTTAAATAAGTTAAACTCAATTCTCATCTAATTGAATATAAAAAGTTTTAGAGCTGTAACAATTAAATATGTAACTTGCCACTATGTGTGTATTAGTTGTGTAACTCAATGCCACATTACATATGTAAATCTTTGCTTTTTCATTATTCCGCACAATCCGGGTTAGGGGTTTGATTCCCACCTCCACCCTGTGTCCTCCTGTCCTTTCCCTAATCCAAAGACATGCTTTATAGGCTGACTGACAGGCATTGTCCATAGTGAGTGGATGATTGTGTGTTATTGTGTTGGCACCCTGTTCAAGCTGTTCAATGTTTAGGAATCCCCTTGGAGTCCCCTGGTAATTTTCCAAGACCCTGTTTATAAAAATGTATAGATAAAAGGATGGATGGATAAATGGAGGAAGGAAGGAATGAATGGCTGAATGGATGGATGGATGACTGAATGGATGAATGGATGGGTGGATAAATTGATTGATAGATGGAGAGGTATGGGTGGCTGGCTGGCTGGATGGATGGATAGATGGATGGATTAATAAATATCGGTATGAAGGTGTTATATTGATTATTTGCCATCAGGGTTAAAACACAGTTGTGGTTGCAAATGTAGGTGTAGAAGGTTGTTAAAGGGATACAATAGTGCATAAACACCAAAATAACAAAAAACAGAAATGCAGGCCAATACCTAAAGATCTAAATATGTGGGGAAGTGGTGGCTCATGGTTAAGGTGTTGGATTACCATTGTGGGTTCAATTCCCAGCTCCACCAAGCCACCACTGTTGGGCCCCTGAGCAAGGCCCTCAACCCCCAATCGCTCAGTTGTATAACAAGGAATATTGTAAGTCGCTCTGGATAAGGACGTCCAAGTGCTGCAAATGTAAATATGTCCCCTTAGTGCCATAAAGACATGCTGTGTTGTGGAAGTCAAAGTCTTAAGTGTCCTACACAAAGCCTTGACCTCAAACCCACTAAACACCTTTGGAATAACCTGGAATGTTGACTGCACCCCAGACCTTCTCCCCACACATCAGTGTCCAATCTCACTAATATTATCATGGCTGAATATAAAAATCCCCTTAGTTTTGCTCCACAATCCAGTGGGAATTTCTTTCTTATCCGTTATAAAAGTAAGTAAGCGTGAGACTAAATCTGGAAAAAGATATTCAAAACAAATAGGCCACATTTACACTGCAAGTGTAATTAATTCGGGTTTTGTGACTATATCTGATTTTTTGGTTAGCTGCTTATATCTTCTTTAAAAACTGACCTCGTATCCGACATACTTTCTCGTCTGGTCAGCAAAAAGTACTGACTGGAAAAGGAAGTAAAAATAATCACTGGATGCCATGGACAAAGACGAAATTATCCGTTAGTAATTTGCTCTTCGCACTATATTTAAAGAATGATGGTGATGAAGGACAAAAAAGAGGGAATCCATACACATATATATATATATGCTGATTGGTGTCATTGCTTATTTCATAATATTCGACTTGCATTGATGGCTGAAAATCCGATCTGTCTGCTTACATGGCAGACACTAATCTGAATCTGAAAATATCGACATCCATGTGCTTTTTTCCTGCTTACATGATCGTGGGTCACATTTACAGCATTTGGTAGATGCCCTTATCCAGAGCAACTTACATTTATCTTTTTACATTTATACAACCGAGCAATTGGGGGTTAAGGGTCTTGCTCAGGGGCCCAACAGTGGCAATTTGGTGGTGCTGGGAATCGAACCCTGATCTTCCAACTTTTAGTCAAACGCCTTACCGTTAAGCCACCACTTTCCACAATCCCAGTCAGATCCCATCTGTGCCATAGTGGAGGAAGAAAATCGGAATTGGGTGACATGATACATGCAGTGTAAATGCATCCATATGGATGTGATAGGCCGGTGTCCCAATACTTTTGGTCATGTAATGTATTTAGCTTTTAGCTATATATATATATATATATATATATATATATATATATATATATATATATATATATATATATATATATATATATGTACCTATATACACACACATACTAAACAACTAAATATGTTGTGTGTGCTTCCTAATGCTGTGGTAATGATACAGTGTAAAAGCAGTCATATGGCTGTGATGGTCCGGTGTCCCAATATGTTGGTCATGTAATGTATTAAGCTTGTGTATATATATATATATACATACAGTCTGTATATATATATATATATATATATATATATATATATATATATATATATATATTATATATATATATATATATATATATATATATATATATATACATATATATATATATATATATATATATATATATATATATATATATATATATATATATACATACATATATATATTGTGTGTGTTTCCTAATGCTGTGGTAGTAAAACATAAAACACGGTGTACTGTCCATGATAAATTCCCTCCGGGACATCTTTGTGAAGGTAGCATACAACGTAATCTTTTTATTAAAAATCTTTTTTGCGGTTTATAATAAAAATAGGAGCAAGAGACGGTAATCAGCACGTCCCATCTCGGCTTCTATTTCATCCTGTCGTATGCTGTCATAAACAAGAATGCATTCGATATATAATTTCCACACATGATGAATGCTAGCCCCGAGCAGCACTTTCCTGGAACGCTGCTAGCCCGGATCAAATGTTTGTCGTTTTTGCTAGAATAATCACGTTAAGCTGGAATAAAGGTGGCATGTAAAATAGCCATGACATCCGCGTTTAGTCTACGCCTCTCCTAGCGCAAGACAGATCAAACCCGCGCGCTCGTATGTGCAAGTCCCAACACGGGGCACGTCAGCGGCGTTATCCAATAAGGAATACAAGATGGAGAGTGTGACACAGAGGAGAGAAAGAAAGAGTGATGACACCTAGACAGAATTAACACAAAGCGAGAGCCGGGACTGAAGCGGGGGCCCCGTGCGGCCGCCCTAGAGACGCGTCAGCTCAATAGCGAAAATCTTTATCTGCTACATGATGCATGAAAACAGACTGTCTTGTTTTAGAAGTGTGAGCGCTACCTGACCTCTAAACCTGAGAGCCAATGTGACCCCACAGACACCATCCATTTCTCCGGCTGAGCAGATTCTATGAATTTTTATTAACAAGTGTATTTTTTTCAGCTGCCGTCTCTCCTGACTTGTGACTTAAGAGTCTAAACAAATTGCTTGACACTGTGAAAATGAAGTTGTTGAAGTCACCCGAGATAAGTTTCTGTCTCTCTCTCTCTCACTCTCTCTCTCTCTCTCTCTCTCTCTCGCTTTCTGCCTCTCTTTCTCACGCTCTCTCTTGCTTGCTTATTCTCTCTCTTTTTTCAATCTCTCTCTCTCTTCATCTCTCTCTGTCTCTCTCTCTTTCTCTCTCTCTATTTATTTATCTCTCTTTCTTTAGCTTTCTCTCTCTCTCTCTTCTCTCTTGCTTGCTTAATCCCATCTTTTTTCAAATTCTCTTTTTAATTCTCTCTCTGTCTCTCTCTCTCTGTCTCATCTCTCTCTCTCTCCTCTCTCCTCTCTCTCTCTTCTTTATTTATCTCTCTTCTTTAGCTTTCTCTCTCTCTCTTCTCTCTTGCTCGCTTAATCCCATCTTTTTTCAAATTCTCTTTTTAATTCTCTCTCTCTCTCTCTCTCTCTCTCTCTCTCTCTCTCTTTATTTATCTCTCTTTCTTTAGCTTTCTCTCTCTCTCTTCTCTCTTGCTCGCTTAATCCCCCCTTTTTTCAAATTCTCTTTTTAGCCTCCTACTTGATTCTATCCCCTCTCTAGTCTCTCCTGCTCTCTCATCCCTTCTAATCCCGCCCAAAATCCCCCCCCTTTTTTTCAAATTTCTCTTTTTAAATTCTCTCTCGCTCTCTCTCTCTCTCTCTCTCTCTCTCTCTCTCTCTTCTCTCTCTCTCTCCCGCTAGATTGCTCGCTAATTTTCTCTCTGTTTTAGTCTCCTCTTTCTCCCTTTTCTCTTCTCTCTCTCTCTCTCTCTCTCTCTCTCTCTCTCTCTCTCTCTCCTCTCTCTGCTCACTTATTCTCTAGCAGCACTTTTATTTTTAGGGCTAGTATTTTTTAACTATCCTGAGATGTGTAAACAGTGCATTATTATATAATAATAATAATAATTATTATTATTACATTTACAGCATTTTGCAGACCCCTTTATCCAGAGCGACTTACATTGTCAATTTTTTTCATACAACTGACCAATCAGGGGTTAAAGGCCTTGATTAGGGGCCCAACAGTGACAACTTAGTGATGCTGGGAATCGAACCCACAATCTTTTAATTAGCAGTCCATCACCTTAAGCACTGTGCTACCACTTCCCCATATATTTTTTATTATTATTATTAACATTTCAACAATATGAACAAAATTTCAATAAGAACAACTTCAACCCTATGAAATAATCCACCAAGATTATAGCTTTGTAGTAAAATAAATACATTTATCAGTACATGAAAATGTCTTAAATGTCTCGCTAAATGCAGCCATTACTCTTAAAGAACCCGTACAAGAGGTAATATTTCCAGTTAAAATAGGGGGATAATTTATTATTAGTTACCTACAAATTATTTTATATTCTGGATAGGAAGATTATTTAAAATGAAAAAAAAAAAAAAGTTTTGTTTGTTTATAAAGAAGGTTTTGAGTTTTAATTGAACATTTTACATGCAGGCTGAATCCTCTTATCTAAAAGTTTATTGGTTGTTTAAGCGTGTCTGTTAAAATGCTGAGACAGGTTAGCGAGTGTGTTCGGTGACAGAGCCCCACAGCGCATCCGAATGAGAGGACTCACGCTGACTTCTCCTCATATCCCCGCTCATGCTTTTTGATTAAGGTTTTAAATTTGGAAGGTAGATACGTCGTCGTCTTTAAAGCCATTGACATCCCCAGCATGGCACAGCCGCCTCCCTCCCGGCCCCTAGACATCATCCTGAACGCATCAATTAGCACAATCAGTGGCCCACATACTTTTGCCTACTTTACATCCCATTTCAATATCTCATAGGAAAAGCTGCAAAAAAATACAATTAATTTTTTGACACAAAAGCGAAGGCGCTAATTTACCTGTTAGAAGTGGTTCCCTTCTTACTTCAAGCTTAATAATGCATTTATTATTTATTTACTTACTAACTTCCTTCTTTCCATTTCCATCTTTACGCTTTTCATAAAGGTAACAAGCATTTGCCTTAATTAAGCAACTGATAAATAAAAATCAGGAGGATGTGGAATTTACTCACCAAACAGTGATATTTTAGTATTTTAAGATTTATAGATAAAAAATTACACTTGTTTCTTCTGGAGTTAAAGCAGGAACACGAATAGTTGGTATAATAGTTGGTCAGGAGTAACTTCTTAGCAAAACCTACTTTAAAATGACCCTCAGTTTACATTTACAGCATACGCCCTTACTTACATTTCTCTCTTTTACACATCTGAGCATTTGAGGGTTAAGGGCCTTGCTCAGGGGCCCACAGTGATGGCTTAGTGGTGCTGGAAATCGAACCCTGGTCTTTCTAGTATCGGTCCAACACCTGACTACTAAGCCATCACTTCCCCCTAGTTTTTTTTGTAAGAAATAAATCACACAAACATGAAGCATTTAGGTAAACCAGGGGGCAATATTCAAAACAATGGCGGACATTTTACTTTCAACTCTGGGCCCAGGGTTGCCAGATATGATTCAAGATCTCCAGCACAACTACAGCACAAAACGTGGCTATTTTAAAAAATACCAACCCATAATTCTTAGTGTTTAACTTCCACCCTTTTCGGTCTATCAAACCGCCCAATCTGGCAACACTGGCCGGGACGGGTCTATGCTAAAACAGCAGTGAGAGCGGCCTTGGTCTGTGTACCAACACAAAAACAGGCATCTAAAAAAACGCCTTGAGACAATAGGAAAAGATTTAAGGAAAAAAAAAACACAACTATACACACACACTGCTAACACACATTTCAGTTCAGACAACTTGTAAAAGTGCATGTCGCACCCGATGACCCCTTAACACTCCGCTCTTGTAGTATCTGCTTTGTTATATGTGCTCCTTTCTATCTAGCTACGTATTCATCCATTCATCCATCTAATGTCTCTATCCATCATCCACATTCATTATTGAACAATTATGGCTTCATTAAAATAATTACACAAGGCATGTGTGAATGCAGGCTGTAACTGATTGAAACTCATACACATCATTTAGTGTGAGATTGAAGCAAGAGAATGTCTCTAAAAACAGTGTGAAGAACAAACAATAACAGAATTTAAAAATACATTTTAAATAGTAACATTAATAGTTGCAATAATAATTGCAATGAATTAGCGAGCTAGCTAAAATAGGGTGTTGTTATGCACGTTAAGCAATAATAACCTACCTACTAAGGACATTTTTTACATTTTCTGAGCAATTGGGGGTTGAGGGCCTTGCTCAAGGGGGCTCAGCCGTGGTGGCTTTGGTTGTGCTGGAAATTGAACCCCGATCTTTCCGGTAGCAGTCCAACACCTTAACCACTGAACTACCACTTCCTAAGAGCTGCCACTTTTTCTATAAGCTACCCATCAGCTGCTGTGGTCTGTGAGGCAATAGTTGGACTATAGTTTGTGCAACTTAGGGAGGCTTTTAGTTCCTATTAGTTGAACTTATATTGAAAATCACATTTTCTCAAGATAAATATTAAAGATGAAGATATAATTCCTAAGATTTATAAGGGGGTTTATTTGCTGATAGGAGTGTGTGTTAGAGAGCTGTTGCTTACTCCCGGCTGTTTCCTTAATCGCCAACCAATCAGCCAAGCTTTAAGTTCTAAAACTCTCAATGACTCTCAAAAACTCTGCAGCACTGATGAGAATGAAGAAACTGTTTTCTGAGATTACTCAAGGAAGTCAACCTCAACATGGAGTGCTTATTCACCTAGTGCATTTCAACATGGTACACCAGCTGCACTGCTGAGAAGAGGAAAGCCGCACAACAGCGCTTAGAGAATGCCAGCTGATGGCTCTCGAGGATATCTACAGCACCTGCTGCCTACACAGTGCTTTTACCATCTCCAATGATCTACCAGCATTTTATCCCATTTGAGCCATCAACCTTCTCAAGAAGTCGGGTATTGTGTTCTGTGAATAAGACAGTGTTGCCCCATCCACTATATTAAGCTCATTGTGGTATCCTGCTAATTTTTACATTTTTCTGCATGACTTAATCTTGACGTTTAGTCAGGCTGCACAGCATGCCAGTGAGGAGTGTGTTCATTCATCCACAGGAACATAACCAAGGTTGGGTCATTGGGTCAACCAAATAAAAAAGCCTGGAGCCTAATCAGGTGTTTACTGGAGTTGAAATCAGGGAGCTGTACAGGTCACCTGAGTTCTTCCTCACTGACCTTGAATTAATATACTTTGCTTTAGAAGGTAGATGATCAGAAGGTTAAGTTACTAATCAGAAGGTTGGTGGTTCAAGACTCAACAACCTCAAGCTACAGCTGTTGGAACCTTGCTTAACCGGTCCTGCTTCAGAGGTATGGATCATGCACTTTAACCCCAACCTGAATTTTTGGACCTAACCGCAATTATTATTCAACAAATAAAAGCTATGTTGTAATTATTTATCCAGCAAAAAAATATTTTAGATGATTGCATGATTTTAACTTTGTCACAAACATTAGGAAAACATGGCACACTTGTGAGTGCAATATTCAGATATCCACATACTTTTTGCTATATCGTGGATAAGGAATCCATCCATCCCTCCATCCATCCATCCATCCATCCATCCCTCAATCCATCCCTCAATCCATCCATCCACCCATCCATCCATCCATCAAATTATCTATCCATCTATCTATCCATCCATGCATCTATCCATCTATTCATCCATCCATTCATCCATCTATCTACCCATCCATCCATCCATCCATCCATCCATCCATCCATCCATCTACCCATCCATTTATCCATTTATTTATTCATTTAATTACACAGGATTGCAGAGAACTTTTTAAAGGTACCAACCCATCAGATAACAAAAACACTACAGGATCATTCAGCCAGCACTTTATTTTAGGAACCTCATATGCCAATCAGCCCACAACACATTACCTTAAACTGAAATCCAGAGCACCTGAATAAACTCATAAACACACGAAGAACACGCAAACTTCATAGACAAAATGCAGGAACAGGAAATAAACTCCCTTGCTAAAAATGCTAACCACAAAGCCAGCATGCCAATGCAAGGAATCCCAGCAGTCTCTAGAGTTCACCAGCGCAGAACTTTACTGTTATAATACCTGTAAAATCACAGCTATTATTCAGAGTGAAGACGGCTGGTGGCTGCTAATATCTTTTTTAAGAAAAAACTCGAACTGTAAATCCCAGTGCTTCAAAAGTGGGTCGTGTTCAACAAATTTATTCCGATGATCTTTTTCTTTAATATAATAATAATAATGATAATAATAATAATAATAATAACAACAACAACAATAATAACAATATTGATTAAAATAATAATGATAATAATAATAATAATAATGATAAAATAATAATAATAAACAATAACAATAATGACAATAATAACAATATTAATTAAAATAATAAGAAGAATAATAATAAGAAAAACAATAACAATAATAATAATGAGTAACTTTACTTAAGTAGGTAAATAAATAAATACAGAAAGAGAAAAATAGAAATTGTGTGAATTATTATAACATTATTTGTTTGTTTGATGTTTGTTGGTTATTTAGTTGGTAAAAATGTATTAAATCCAGTGTAAAGTAATATTTTGCTTTTATTAATGTTTATTCCCTCCATCCAACCCTGCTTAACTGATAATAATATACAGTGATATTATTGTGCAATTTGTGTACTGAGCATCTTTTACGAATCATGTAATGATTATTAACATAAATATTCTGTGTTAAATAAATCTAATTAAAGAAATAATAAAAGGATATGAGCCCAACCTGAAAATAACCTCCTGGAATGTAGTACAAATTGAAGTTTCCTGACCGGGATGTCCAGCAAGGGACAATAATTGGGATAAACCCATGTAAACATGTCAGTGTGGTCTTATAGTTCACTTCCTGACTCCCACCTTCAGCTTGCAGCCTCCCACTTAACGGCTGCAGCCCAGGAGAAGACTAAAGCTCCATAATCAGCTTCTCTTCTGCTTAATATCGCAGCCAGCTAACCTTTAGGGAGGAGAAGGAGGGTAAAAAAAAACCTGAAGGTGAGGAAACAAGACGCTTGTCATATCTGTCGGGGAAAGTAGGACACGTTTCACTTACTGATGCGTCCCGGCATTCAGAGCGGAATCAGAAGTAGCCGCCCTCCACCGCAGACATGCTGGCACACCTGGCTCGAACCATGCAACATCAGGACTAAAATCTGTGTTTACACTTCTGCTTTTGCAAAATGCGTTTAATTACCTTAGGCTTCATTTTCAGAATGTCATCACCAACTGGAGAAATAATGGATAAAAAAAACAAAAAACAGGTAAAGAAAGTAAGCAGAGAGAGAAGAAAAAAAAACGACATAATGAGATTGACAGAAAGAGAACAGAGGAAAAGAGAAAGAGGGAATAAGGTAGTGGTTGTAAAAAGGTGTTTAAATGATACAATATACGTATCACGATATTTCATATTCGGTTAAATCAGCAGAAACTTTTTACACTAGGACAAATAATTACTAAAATTCCAGAGATTTTTATTTTCTTTAACCAACAATATTCTTTCAGCTTCATCCATTACAGCGTGGGGATACAGTCTATCTGATTTCTTTAAAAAAAAAATTTACGTTTCTTGCCACATCAGAACTCTAAAGGCTGCAATCTGATTAGCTAATTACTTGTATCGTGTAAATTGTATCGTAATTATAAGTCAATATTTAAATATTCATTTATTAATTTATCTTTTATACCATCTTATTCCCTAATTCGGGGTCACAGGGATCTGCTGGAGTTTATTCCAGCCATCTCTGAAAGGGTAAAAGGCAGGAGAGGGACACCCTGGATAGGTCACCAGTCCACCACAGGGCCACACACAATTGCACTCACTCCTATGGGCAATTTAACATACATAACATACATGTTTTTGGACTGTGGGAGGAACCCGGGGATCCCGGAGTAAACCCACACAAGCACATACAAACTCCACACTGCCCGGGAATCAAACCAGAATCTGACACTTTTGCTGTAAATCAACAGTGTTAACCACTAAGCTGTCTACATCATTCTATCTGTCTATCTGTCTGTCTGTCCATCCATCCATCCGTCTATCTATCTATCTATCTATCTATCTATCTATCTATCTATCTATCTATCTATCTATCTATCTATCTATCTATCTATCTATCTGTCTGTCTGTCTGTCTGTCTGTCCGTCCACTCATCTATCTATCTATCTATCTATCTATCTATCTATCTATCTATCTGTCTGTCTGTCTGTCTGTCTGTCTGTCTGTCTGTCTATCTATCTGTCTGTCTGTCTGTCTGTCTGTCCGTCCACTCATCTATCTATCTATCTATCTATCTATCTATCTATCTATCTATCTATCTATCTATCTATCTATCGACCAGTCTCTCATACCTGCCTTTGGGGGATTTTTGCCCACTTCTTCTTGCAGAATTCAGCCAGTTAGGAGAGATTAGAGGGACATCTGGCATATACCGCCCGCTTCAGGTCTATATATATATATGTATGTTAGTATACAGTACATTAGTGTGACTGTACAGATAAGTATACAGGGAATGTGTACATTACATTACATTACATTAACAACATTTTGACAGACACCCTTATCCAGAGCAACTTACATTTATTTCCTTTATACAGCTGAGCAATTGGGGGTTAAGGGCCTTGGTGGTGCTGAAAGTCAAACCCAGATCTTCCAATTAGCAGTCCAACCACTGCGCTACCACCTCCCCAGAGATAAATTGCAGTTCTAAGGGGCTTCCATTGTAAAAGGGGTATTTAACTGGCACTGGCGAGGGGGTGAGTAAAGTTGACTTCAGTAAGTAGATCGCCGTGGGGTGAAAGCTGTTCTATAGCCTGAAGTTCTTGGCCTGTAGGCACCAGAACCTTTTTTAGAGAATATAAAGGTGAACAGTTCATGCTCTGGATGAGAGATGTCCTGCAAGCCTTACACAGACAGCACTTCTTCCGGATTGGGGTCTCATTTTCGAAATAATTCGGTGGTGCCAAAGCTCTAAGTGTGTTTTTTGTACCTCTATAGTCACCACTTTATTTAAAAAACCTGTAGACACCATTGTTCCGCTCTAGAAACAAGACAGACCGGAAAAGAGAATAAAAGACAACAAAAGAAAAAGAAGGGAGAACAAAATAATAAAAGTGGGTTTGGACTAATCAGCTGTAGATTAAATAAGAGGAGGGTTTTTTTCGGTTCCCTGACGCAGCGTAAAACATTAATGCCTTGCAAATCATGAACGATGGTCTGCTTACAGACGAGCAACAGGCTGGTGTCATCGCGTCCTCTAATAAGGTTAAAATATTTCAACATGCCGCTCAGCTTGGTTCAGCACCTCCACAAACATAAAGCACAGGTAGTAAGTGACATGCGTTTGTGCTAATGAGTGAAGGGGCCGTCTGCATATTCCACTATCCTTCATTAAGACAGGCGATGAGGGGAGCTGGACGAATCTCCCCTGTCTGATTGAGGCTGTTATGGTTTATGGTTGCCATTTTTCAAAAGCTACTCCTGACAGCACTTGAGGTTATTAAATTGTCAAAAAAAAAAAAAGGTAGGGAGAGAAATTAGCTGAGAGAAAAGAAGAGAGAGATAGAGAGAGAGAGAGAGAGAGAGAGATGAGACGCAAGAGATGAGAGAAGAAGAGAGAGAGAAGAGAGAGAGATAGAGAGAGAGAGAGAGAGAGAGAGAGAGATAGAGAGAGAGATAGAGAGAGAGAGCGCTTCTGAATTCAAGGATTTTTTATATTTGTAAAATCGTCAAATTTATGACTTCTTTTAAGTAAAAAAGATCTAAAGTTAATATTAGGGACGAGATTAGCATTTCACAGATTTTCAAGCTTTTCATGGCGCACTGGCTTTACTGTGGGAAACAATTACACAGTGGGGATTTACAGCAGCAATGATCATGTGATCAAGTCAATATTATGTTATTTTTTATTTTTTTATTTTACTGCTGTCAATCTTTATTCTTCTACACCTTTTACACCACCGTCCATTCCAGCAATTGCTTTTGCTTTTATAGATTCTGTGACATCCTGTGTCTCATCACAAGATATTTGTCTTTGGTCCAATATGAAGAAGCTGCCAATAATCATACAAACATTACATAAATATCTGGAAAGAGACAATGAGTCAGGAATCACAGTAAATCACAAACCAGACTATTGGTAGGTTAACATCAGACTGTGTCTTAACACACGTTTTGAAATATCGCATCAGAAACAAGTGATGGAAACAGAATATATATTTAAAAAAAATCCCTTCATCCACACTCTCGTTTGACTGGGGTTTCGACTTGTTTTATTTAGTTTTAGCTACTAGGTTACTGATACCACCCTCAGCTGCTTAAACAGCTTGATGGAAACACCTAAATCGCGTGTTTGGTGGTTTGTCTTTTTTTAGCGACCTTGAAAAAATCTGCTTACATTTATGAGATTTGGTAGACGTCGTCATCCAGAGCGACTTACATTTAACTCTTTTATACAGCTGACCAATTGGGGGTTAAGGGCCCTGCTTTGGGGTCCGGCATTGGCAACTTGGTGGTGCTCGGAATCAAATCCTGATCTTCGAATCAGCAGTCCAACACTTTAACCACGTACTAACGGGAAAAAAAACATTCTAAAATTGGCTATAAGCATCAAGTTAAGTCATTTCCGGGCGTTGCCTTCCTGCAACATGATTGGTTGAATCGAAAAACGAGTAAACATACATGATTGTCCTTATTTATGGAAGGCGGGGCTTTGTATATAAATTTGTATATTATAATGGAAAATAAATCAACCGTTTTTTTTTTCTTACTTAGGTACCACCAGGTTCTAAATCCAACCCCATATAGCAATATTTAGTCTCTTGTTCAGAATAATAGAGACTGAGAAACAGATCTGGCTAAACTACTAACGTTAAAAACGCCTTTTTCTTTCATTCTAACCCATCCATTTTAATTAACACCACACCTTTGTGTTTACCTGGAGTTCTCCACTTCCTCTGTGTTGACATGCTGGCACGTGTTAGGTGGTAATTACCATTTGCACACATGACAACCGATAACCAAACAGTTAGTTGAGACACATATAAACAACACCTGCATATAAACAGACTCCTCCCACACACTCCCACATGGAAGGTTGCTGCATATGAGTGTTTTTCTGTGTGTGTCGATATGCGTGTGTGTGTATATATAATATTACATATAAAGTACATTACATAGTACATTAAATATAAAGTACATATGTTAAAAGTATGTGTAGGTGAATAAATTGTGCATATTTGTGGGTACTTGTGTGTGTGTGTGTGTGTGTGTATTTTCATCCCAGTCAGCTTTGATTCAGGTGTATGTGAGGAAAGAGCAGGTGGGGGGAGACATGTGTTCCCACTATGACCTTGACTCGCAGACCTGGGGAGTGTATTCACTTACAAATTCACACACAACACACATTTCATTCGCACCATCCTGCCTCCACCGCAATCACACACTCGCGTGCATAGACACACACACACACACACACACATCTGCAGGAAGAAACACATTTACTCTCTTCATACATGAGCCTACAGCAAGAAATGCTTTCATTCACTCCAGCAAAGCTCCAGGAGTTCCTCCAAGCTCTAGACAAATATCTCCTCCATTATTAATTCAGTATTGTTCCTTTGACTCACGCTCTCTCTCTCTCTCTCTCTCTCTCTCTCACCTTCTCCCTCTCTCTTCTTCACTCTCTCTCTCTCCTCCTTTTTTATTTTGCTTGTCCTTTTTTTTGAATTAGTAGGTCAACAACTGGTTATTTAAACAAATGTATTTGTTATAACTACAGAGGTAAACGTCTAATCTAATCTAATCTAATTTATTTATCTAGCTTTGTCGGTAGAAGAAAAATAAATGATGCGTTATTTATTTATTTTTAGAGTTAAATGTAAAGGGGAAACAACATCTGTTTACATAAAATAATAATAAAATTACATTTTAAACAAAAAAAAATACAATCAAACTTAAAAAAAAAAATTTAATGTACAATAAATTGCCAAAAGTTTGTGGACACCTGACTATCAAAAACATGTGATTTGCCATAAACCTTAAAAAAAAAAGGAAGAAACTTTGACAGTCACAGCACCAAAGTCAAAATGTCTTCCTAACTAATGGAAGCTAAACAAATAAATAAGTACACTTTATTGCCAAAAGTTTGTGGACACCTGACCATCACAGACGCATGTGATTTTGAACATCTTATTCCAGATTTTACTCCCTAATTTGCTGTTAGATTAAAGTTTCACTCTTTTAGTAAGACTTTCCACTACAATCCTAAACCTGACTGTTCAATCAGCTAGAATAGTATTAGTGACATTATAAAGTAACATCAGGTAAGGAAATGGTAGCACAGTAGATAAGGTGACAGTAGATAAGGCACCACCAAGCTAATACATTTGGGCCCCTAAGCAAGACCATTAACCCTCAATGCTCAGTTGTATAACAGTGAATAATGTAAGTAGCTCTGGATAATGGCATCTTCCAAATGCTGTAAATGTAAATGTAGGTAAGGAGGTCTGTGGTGCAGTCTGTGGTCCAGTTCATCCCAAAGATCATCACTGGTCTCCAACATTTTTCAGAGGAACAATATCTGGATCTGATTTTGAGGTGTTCACAAATTTTTGAAAATATAGTGTTTTTTTTTTTAAATATATATATTTATTTATTTATCTTCCTGCTTATTTCTTAATTTGGAGTCACAAGGCAGGGGGGGTACACCCTGGACAGGTCGCCAGTCTATCACAGGGCCAAACACACACTCACACTCAATCCTACGGGCAATTTAGAATCACCAATCAACTAAACATACATGTTTTTGGACTGTTGGAGGAAACTGGAGTACCCGGAGTAAACCCACGCAAGCACGGGAAGAACATACAAACTCCACAAAGAAAGACTCCTGCTCAGGAATCAAACCCAGGACCTTCTTGCTGTGAGGCAACAGTATTAACCACTAAGCCACCCTCTAAAACAGAACATATGACAGTGAATTGCTTTGCTCTGAATTTTACCAGATACACTCGCAAATCTGTTTTTAACCTGTTTACGCTTAAACAGGTCAACTGGCAACAGCATTGCTTTTTAAAACTCCAGTAATCCGTTACCCCCCACCAATCATTTAAAGCAAACTGCCCTCTTCATCTTGATCCCACATGTAGGCCTACGTCTTTTCCGCTCTCTGCAGTGCAGTGCGTGATGATACGCCAGCGTCAGTCAGAGGCGGAATGTTGCATCTTCTCCCACAGGAGCGCATCACAAATCGTCAGTGGCAGGCTGGGAGAGGAAGTCCCATGTGGGAGAGAAATATCAGGGGAATCAGGATTTATTTAGCCCTGGAGAGCCTCTCGGCAAACTGCTACACAAAACCCGGCTCCAGATAGCAGCTGATAATCATCACTGGAGCAGAAGAGCGACTCTTCATACAAAATCCCTGTGTTTGAGGAGTGCAATGTAGCCGTTATTGCCCCAGGATAATGCCTGGAGACGTAAACGGTAATAAAGTCAACCGGTTAAAGCATTTCATACCCTGGAACGGTGGACTATAAGTCAAAGTAGCACTGAGGATGCCTGGCATAATGATGTAGCAGCATGAATTGGTGGTGTATAAACGTTTTAGCACCAGATTTTCTTTAAGCAAAATGGTCCCTGCTGTGTGTCCATTGTTAGCACACATTATTGCAGAGGCAAGAAAAAAATGGCTAACTTCCTATTAATAGATTCTTCTTGACAATTTTTGAGTAGCCAGTATGTTTGTAGCTAACAGGGAATTTTCTCGGAACGCTGGCTAACCTTTTTTAAAAGTTTTTTTATTATAAAGATATAAAAAATGGTCCTTGCAGGAACCTTAGTGTCACTGCTAAACGCCATTTGTAAACGTTCTTAAAACATTATATATTCTTATCTTATTATTATCCAAAGTTCACTTTGTAAACTTCCAGTAACTATGGATAGTGGTAGTGCAGTGTTTAAGTTATTGGACTGCTACTTGGAAGATCCGGGTTCGATTCCCAGCAACATCAAGTTATCACTATTGGGCCCTTGAGCAAGGCCCTTAACCCCTAATTGCTCAGTTGTATAAAAGAGATAAATGTAAATCGCTCTGGACAAGGGGGTCTACCGGTTGCTGTACATGTAAATGTAAGTATGGTGAAGTGGTAGCGCAGTGGTTGTGGTGTTAAACTGTTAACTAGAAGATCGGGGGGTTGGATTCCAGCACCACCAAGTTGCCACCATTGGACCTCTGAGCAATACAAGTTTATACAAGTTCATCCTTTACATTTGGTATTTGACACACTTAAATGTGAGACTTACATTTATCTTATTTTTTTAATCTAACTAAGCAGCTAAGAGTTAAGGGCCTTGCTCACGGTCCCCAGCTTGGTGGTGCTGGGAATTGAACCTATAATTTCCATTTCCATTTAAAAAGCATTTTACAGCTTTTCCAGAGTGACTTACATTCATCTCTATTTATACAACTAAGCAATTGGGGGTTGCTTACATTGGTGCTGGGTATTGAAACCCCAGTCTTTCTGGTATCAGTCCAACACCTTAACTACTAAGCCACCACTGCCACTGATTGGATTATTGTCTTCCAATTAGAAGTCCAACAGCTTAATCACTGCAAATATTTTAGTTATTTTTGTGCCTGTAAATAGAAACTTTTTCTGTTTTGTGTCATCAAGCAGGTGAAAAAACAAGAAGGATAAAATAGAAAAAAGAAAAGAAAAGAAAAGAAAAGAAAAAAGAGGAAAGGAGAGTAGAGCAAAGCTGGAATGAGCAGCTGTCATCCTGTGATGAGTTTATCCTCTGACAGCCCACACTCTCTCGAGTCATCCTGAGCTGGCAGCTGATGAGAACCTGACGCTGCTGTCTAATTGTAAAAAGGAAAAGGGCAGTGTGTGATGCCACCAGCTTTCCTTCACACACAAACCATGTGTGTGTGTGTGTGTGTGTGTGTGTGTGTGTGTGTATAGGAAAAATGAACCGAAGAGTGTAATTGCATATGCATGTGTTTGTTTGCATGCTGAGGAGCTCGTTTAAGTGATATGACTCAATGTTTATGTCTAGATATATTGAAGGAGCGCTGTGTGTGAGTGTGTGTGTTGCCATCGAGTGGGTTTAGACTGCATTAGTAAGGCCATTAGTGCATTTGCAAGGTGTTCAATGCGAGTGTTAGTGACGCGCTCGCTTCCTTTCCTCCATTTAGCTTACTCGGATGAGGGAGAGCAGTGACACACTTACTGACAGTAATGCCTTAGCAAGTGCTGTGTGTGTCTATGTGAAAAGAGAGAGAGAGAGAGAGAGAGAGAGAGAGAGAGAAGGAGAGAGGGAGCGGGTGAGAAAGAGGGTGAAAAAAACTGTCTACACAAGAGAAAAGATATATTCATCTCTCCAGGAAAGAGAATTTTAGGCATCCGAATCCAGCGCATGGTGGCCTGTAAAGCTGCATACACACTCTGATAGAACGACGCAGGGATGAGATCTTTTCTCCGAATGAGTTTGGCTGCTAATTGAACGTGTTTATTGCAGGTGTAAATGAAGCATTATAGCAGACACATTAAAGAGTGAACTCTTCTCAAAGCACTCTTTTATTAGCAGGTGCACGTGTGAACGCAGCTAACACGGAGTTACAGCAGGCTCCGGTTCTCCCAGCTGATAATGAATTGTTTCAAGAAGATGAGGAGATCACGACACGTGTTTAAATGACACTGAAACACACGTTGCAACTGTTTTGTTAAAGATTTGTTTTACATTTTATACTCTTTTATACAACTGAGAAATTGATGGTTAAGGGCCTTGCTTAGGGGCCCAGCTAAAGCAGTTTGGTGTTGCTGGATATCTTCCAATCAGCAATCCAACACTACAACCACTGAGATCAGACTTCCCTATGGGCCCGATACCTTGATTTTTTTGCACATATATCAGTTTGGGTGGGGGTCAGAGTACAGGGTCAGTACTGGGGCTTGAGACTCGATCCTGCGCCCTTACTATTTGAGCTGCCATTTATATTTTCGGCATTTGGAATCCTTCTCTAGAGCAACTTACATTTATCTTATATTTTTAATCCAGCTGAGCAGTCCAACAACTTAACTACTGCACCACCACTACTTCAGTGTTGGTGTAAGTTCTAGTGCCATGTTCATCTACACATCTGTAAAGTGTTTCTGAGCAAATCAAGGTGTTCCATATGTTTAAAAAAAGGTTTTTATCCCATCTTAGAAGGTTGGGGTCAGAGTGCAGGATCAGCACAGGGTCCAGCTTCCTGGGAGCAGGAAGGGTTAGAGGTCTTGTTTAAGAAACCAACCAGTGGCTGACTGGCGGTGGTGGGGCTTGAACCCAGATCCTTCCTAGTCTTTAGATCAACAACTTAATCATTTGAGCCACCACTGTCCCACCACTTTATTTAGCATCATTCTATAAAATAATTCAGAAATTCAACTTTTCTACTGTGAAGATATAATAATGTATAAAAAACAAATATATTGGCATCCCTGTAGGTTTAAATGTTTATTCCAATATGTAGGCAGAACACAGAAAGGTATAGACTCTTTGCTCATGTGTAGAAAGAAAGCAAGACCGACAGTAAGAATGAAAGACCTAGCAGATCTCATCTGGCTGCACCACAGGAGTGATAAGCAAGAGTAAGCTGTCATTGGTGCTTTTGCTGGGCCGTATTGTTCATATTTGGATGGAAGAACAATGCGCCAGTGTCAGACGCCCATAGTTCATAATCTGCTGATGCTGACCAAGTGTCAGTTTGATCCATGAGCACCGAGCACGACTGGCTGTGGCTTTTGCATCCTTAAGCAAGCTCCTGCAGGAATGCCAGGGAAGTACAAATGGGAGCCGCACCTGCTCGACTATAGATAGATACCTATAAAAATGACGGAGGTAAAAGGAGACAAAATACACAGAGCAAAAATCTTATTAGTTCTGCTGGGTATCCGCTATAAAAGTATACATATTTGAACATTTTTCGTCTGCCTGCCTGTGGTATCATGCAAGCAGATATTCAGTATCCATTAAATATGTCTTTAAAATACTTATAGAGTCAGAAATTGTTGGGGTAAAACAAACTTGGTATGCAATTTATTTATAAAGAACAAAAAGAGCAAGAGGGCAAGTATTTGCCACCGATACTTTTCAATACACTGAATCTTTTTCACTTTACACATCCCAGATTTTTAGCATGTTGGGGTCAAAAGGCAGGTTCAGCCATGACCCACTGCCCAGAGAGCAGATAATGGCCATCTGGTCAGTAACCCAGTACTCTAACCACGGGTTCAGCACTGCCAATAACATACCTGGTGACAAGTACTTAAAAAAACATGGTGATAACATATACACAATTGGTTCAACCACGTTTTTGGACAACTTATAATCAGATCCATATGTGGTTTCCTCTCCAAAATATTGTTACCAAGTTGGGGATACACAGTTGTCTAGAAAGTCTTGGGATGTTTTAGAATTATGTTATACTTTCACTAAAACTTTGAGACTCAAACACCGTTTTATCATGACAATGCCAACTGTGCACAAAACCCTGAGCTTAACATGAATGACAACTTGGAAGAACTGGAACGCCGACTGCGCCGCAGACCTCCTTACCTGATGTCGATACCTGATTTCACTCTTCTAGTAAGGCTTTCCACTACAATTTGTATCTTTCAGCTCTAGCGTCCACTTTGTATCGTTAGCTAGGAAGACGTTTTATTTTGGACAGATTTGGATAGATTTAATAGATCCAGCCCAGCTCCCAGAAACAATCGGTGTGAGTCACCCTGTAATTACGTTTAATTTATGCATTAAAACCGTTTTCTTCAAGAATTCCTTCTTTACCCTGGGTCAGAAACACCTGAGCACTGGTTAATTGCCCATGTTGGAAAAACTCTCTGGATAGTATGGCAGTACATCACACAGCCAGCTACATTTTGAGGAAGTGGTAGATTAGTGGTTAAGTTGATATCCGCCACTGCTGGATAAGGCCCTAAACCCTTACCTGCTAAGTTGGCAATAAAAATCATTAGATAATGTAGCTCATTCTAGGTTAGACTTTCTGTCAAATCCGTAAATCTTTATTTGCTTGAAATCCCATATTCCAGAGTTGTCAATGGTATGAATTTATTTCAAAGATTATTTTCCCAGGAATGTCTTCGGTTCTATCACAGCTATCAGCTTGCTCATTAGAGTTATATAGTTTACATGCGTTGTTAAGATAAAAAAAGAATATTCGAACTAGTTTATAGATGTATTTTAATGAACAGCCACCAAATGTACTTTCCACTTACATCAACGGCAGCTGATTAGCATGCTAGAATCTCACTCAATCAATATAACTGTTTTTCTGCTGTCTTTCTCTACGCTGCTACATTGTCTTTGACATTAAAGCAATATGCAGTTTTTGACCTACACTTTAACCAAGGCGTCTCCAGAGGGGTTCTGCAGAGTTTAGGTCCAACTTGCCTTGACAAACCCGCCTGTACGTTTCAATTATACCTAGCAATAACTTGATTAGCTAGATTACAAGTGTTTGATTATGGTTGGAGCTAAACTCTCCAGGACACTGGCTTTTTAGAACCAAGTTTGACCCCTGCTCTAAACACTAGAGCTTTTGGCTATGGTATTATGGATGTCTATAGATAGTTGTTAGGGCATCTGTAGTTCTAATAATCTTCTATGGTTGAGTTAGAACTATGGTTCTATGAGCTGAGACGAGGGCAAAAGGAACTGAAATAGCCTCTTTACATCAACATAGAAAAGCATGTCCATTTGTCAGACAAGGTCATGCCAATAAAAGACAAAGTTGAAATACAGTAAGGACAGACTCACAGAAACTGGGAAGGTAAAAACTCAAATGATGCAGCAGATCCATTTTAGGTTATCACAAAAATCTTTAAGGCCATTGCTAAGTATAGCGTCTTGGCATAAAGGGAAATCCATGGCATTTAGAACACTTTGAGTCATACCTACACACTTTGCAAAGAGTTTCAATCCTCACAGAGCATCTGGTTACTTCTGTGCTTCCTCACCCTCGTTCCCAGTCGGTGCGGCCTGCAGCCTACGCCGAGCAGCCTCACTTTCTACACTCCTCCATCTGCACAAATCATTAGCTCTTCCGTTTTAAGTCATGAAGACAGCTTTCACTTTGAGCGATGAGAGTGATCAAAGCATGGACTTGGCGTCTGACAGCACTGCAGCAGCCACTGAGCTCTTTTTTCTGCTCTTTCTCTCTTTCACTCCATGTCTGTCTTTCTGTCTTTCTTTCTGTCTCCAACAGCACTGCATTTCTAATCATCTGCACTGGCTGTGACAATACAATTTACATATTTATACTGCTCTCTTTTGCTTTTTTTTTGTCTCCTGACAAGAGATTGTGTGATGCTGTTCTCTCAACGGTAACTTTATTTGTAATTAATTCATCCAAGCGCATACAGGGAAATGTTTTAGTTCGCTACTCGTTTCTATCAGGAAAGAAGGTGTGGTGCACTTTTTTGACAAGATTTCAAAAAAAAAAAATAAAAAAAAATCCAAACTCGACAAGCTGTAGGAATGTGCAAGCTCCTTTCTGATTGCTTCCCAAAGCAATTAAACTTGCGAGGCGTTTAAAATGCCTCCTTTGTTTGTGTGGTTAGCGCCTCATCAAGGCTCATAGGTTCTGCTCTTTACTTCATGGCTGTGACAAAAGGAAGGTGGTAGAGGAGCATGTGCGTGATGTCGGCAGCTCTTTAGGGACCCGGCAAAGACGCTGCGAGTGCTGGAAGTCCTTCACGTGTCCCATTAGCACTCTCTACCAGCGAGTGGCAGCGCCTATGAGTACAGTGACGGGGCCATATAGAGCTAATTACTGCCGCTGTGTGTAATTACGCCAGCCTAGCTTGCACTGCTAACTGCAGGGGTTGTTGTAGTGCTTAACAGTGCCTACTTGTTCTCTCCTCCGATCTTCAGCATCCTCCCTGTCGTAGTCTCCAGTTTTTCCACGCAATTTATTCCCTCAGACGAGGCTTCGACTCGAAAATCTCTCAGTGTAGGGACAATCTGTCATCTCAACATTATCAGCACGGCACACCACCTTCCATATTGTGCTACAAGAGCTTCAGCAAATTGCTATTTTTATGAGACGTGATAAAGGAAAATCTAGCGTATGTTCACATTTTTTTTTTTTTTATTGCGTGGTTTAGACTTGTGGCCAGAAACAGTTTGCAAATGTCAAAAAACAGTTTGCATGTGTGGGTAACATATAAAATGAATTAAATACAGATAATCAAGGATCGTTTTCAGGGATTTGCATATATGCAGATGAATAGAAATGAAAAGGAACCTTGCGATATCTGGTCAGGATCAGTGTAGATCCTTATGATCCATAGATCTCATGGCAGTAATTGACACTGCCAGTTCATCGCACACCACTGTACACATACATTAGAGGTATATTCAAGTCGTTGATCTACTGAGGTATTTACGAGGTATCTAAGTTCTCGACCCAATTGTTGTCTTATTGCTATACTAATAAAAATGTACATTTACGGCATTTGGCGGACGCCCTTATGCAGAGCGACTTACATTTATCTCTAAACAATTGGGCCTTGCTTAGGGCCCAAAAGTGGCTACTTGGTGGTGCTGGAAATCAAACCCAGATCTTCCAATTAGCAGTCCAACACCTTAACCAATGAGCTACCACTTGAAAATCTATGTTTTACCTACATTAACATCATTTGACAGACACCCTTATCCAAAGCAGGTTACATTTATCAATTTAATTAATCCCACAGAGCATTAGGAGGTTAGGGGTCTTGCTCAGGGGCCCGGTAATTGCAGCTTACACAGGATTTTTTTGATCATCGGTCCAACACATTAACCACCGAGCTGTCCTAAAATAATACACTTTTCAGTGGTTTATTGTGTATTACACTACACTAAATAAAATTTTGCACATCCCTGTTAAAATGTTTCCTTTTTTAAGTTAAAAACTGATGTGGAAGCGGGCGTGGCCTGCAAGTTAATCATGATCTGTCTGATAAGTCTCACCTGTGTCTCATTACCAGCAGTTTACTTACATTACTCTCCCGGTGCTTTTGCTGACCTCAGTACCCAGTGACAGTGAGAACAAAGGGTAAGAGCAAAAAAAAAAAGAGATGTCTGGACCAAAGTCACCATGATGCATCATGTGATCTCTCTCTCTCTCTCTCTCTCTCTCTCTCTCTCTCTCCAGAGATGAAAAGTAATAAAGTACAAATACTTCGTTACTGTACTAAAGCAGATTTTTCTGGTATCAGTACTTTAACGTAACTTTTTCATTTTAGTCATTACATTTTTACAAAAATATCTGTATTTCTACTTATTACATTTTTAAACCAGACTCGTTACTTTAGTCTTAATCTGTTTTTTTGGCGTTGATCGATATTATTTTTTTAAATTGTGCAATTTCCACGCCTTTTCGACCAATCAATCTACTTTTTTTTTACTGCACAGCATTTTCAACCAATCATTGCTGTTTTCCTGGCTAACAAAGATCAACTTATGCTAATGTGATAGCGACCCATTTTAATAATAATATAATAATATTCAACTTCATTGTGCAAGGTACATGTACAGAGCCAATGAAATGCATTTTTCGTGACTCTTTAACGTGAATCTGGTAGTTGATTTATTTATTTATTTTTTACTTTTTTGGTAATTGATTTACTTTTTACTTATCCGAGCCCAAACTTCTTTACTTTAACTTAAGTAAAAAAATTTTACTACCACGCTACTCTCTTACTACCGGGCTTGTTTTCATTTTTTTCATTTGCTAGATGTAAACTTTTTTTTGGAAAAATTATATATATATATATATATATATATATATATATATATATATAGTATATATATATATATATATATATATATATTATATAAAAACTGTTGTTTCATTTACTGTAGTGCAAATACTGCACAAGGTCAAAGTCGATCTCTGGGAACTACAAGGCAAAGGACATCCTGAAAGAAGTATCAGGCCACCGGAGAACACAATGTCCCACTGAGATGCTCATAAAGTCTTTAGAATGGGGGAGGAAACCAGAGCACCAAAAGTAATAATTCCTTTGTAGATATCTTGTATAAAGTTAAATAACATTTGTGTAGTAATTATATGACTTCTTTAAGAGTTTAAGACTATGGGGATAATTATTGACTAGCAGTTAGCATGGAATCCAAACAAATTCAGAGTAAAAGAAGTCAGGGACAATTTTGTAATTTTTTTTTACAATTATTTATTTTTTTATTTATTTTCTATACCCAATTCGGGGACACAGGGATCTGCTGGAGCATATTTCAGCCGTCTTTGAACGGGGGAAAAGCAGGAGGTGTGAACATCCTGGACAGGTCGCCGGTCCATCACAAGGCCACACACACACACACACTTACTCCTATAGACAATCAACCAATCAACCTAACATACCGGAGTAAACCCACGCAAGCACGGGGAGAAAAAGTAAACTCCACACAGAAAGACCCCTGCCCAGGAATCGAACCCAGCCTTCTTGCTGTAAGGCAACAGTGCTAACCACTAAGCCACCGTGCTGCCCTTTTTACAATGAAATAATATCAAAGGTTAAAGGATATAGCGGATGTAAGATGTAAGATGTAGGGAAAATGAGAAAAATAGAGACAGAGAAAAAAGTCAGGCCTGGTTTTGAGTAAGGTTGTCTCGTCTGCATCTCTCCTTCAATCTCTCAAAGCTTTATGCAGCCATGTGCCGGGCTGACAGGCAGCGCAGCCCCAAACTGACAGGCCCTCAAACTGCAGCCCAGAAAGCAAGCATTAATTAAGTCATTGCCGGACTGTAATTTCCTTGAGAAGTAAAAAATTCTCACACAAGAAAAGGTTACAGAGACCTTTTCTGTGTCAAAATTACCATGCGTCATGAATATTAATGCCCTTAATGAAGACAACCTTTGCTTCATCAAGAATGTACTGGAGCAGGTGCCACGCTGATAAACTCACTCGGCTGAATCTCTCTCTCTCTCTCTCTCTCTCTCTCTCTCTCTCTCTCTCTCTCTCTCTGCTCTCATTTCTACATTTTCTGAAAATAGACACGGCAAGATCTGCTCGTTTAAATCACCGTCTCTCATCAGGTTTGACTAGCCTGAGTGTTTTTTATTTTTACTCTCATTCACTTAGGATTGCAATGCGCTGTTTGGCAATGACCTCCTTCTGACATGCTGACTTTTACAAGTGGGAGCTGTTTTGCAAAAACTGGAGATGAGGTCTTCAAATCCTTTGAGTCTTCTCATACTCTTCTGTTTGTGTTCGGTTGCTGGATGATACCTCTAAAGCAGAAGATCAGGTTTGGATTCTGATTGGTTGAAAAGAAAACCTCCACCACATATTAAATATTAAAAAGCTGGGGTCTGATGGGAAATTTGTTATCTATGTTATTCTTATTCAAGTAGCTAACTTGCCATCTTAAAAAAAATCTTGACATCTGAAATGTAGCTAAAAATTTTAACTACAATCATTTACATTTACAGCATTTGGCAGACACCCCCCTATCCAGAGCGGCTTACATTTATCTTTCTTTTTTTATACAACTGAGCAATTGGGGATCAACCTTTTATTCCCTTAACCCTAAAATTTCATAACCTTTAAACCTACATGGAATAAAGGTTTGGGAATAAGGAGTTAAGGGACTTGCTCAGGTGCCAAGCAGTGGCAACTTGGTGGTGGTGGAAATCGAACCCTAAACTTCCAACTAGCAGTCCAACACCCTAACCACTGATACCACTTCCCCAATCAAAGTCTGAACAAGATTGAGTAAAAAATACATTCAGTGTAAAGATTTTATTTCAGACATACAGACAGGCAAATAAAAATGATCTTTTGTTGTTACTAATTACTAATTTTTATTTCTAGACTCGATGGTATCAGTCATTGCATTTGGTCAATGTCGCTTTATTGGTTTTGACTCAATTTTTTTTTTTTTTTTTCAGTTTTTGGGCAGGTGTTAAAATATTCGCTGTTTAATTAAATATGCTTTTTTTCATGCCTGTATTTAATATTGTTAATTAGCATTTAACAACTAACAACATTTGTTTCAATTTTATGGGATGCTGTGTTGCAGATCATTTGACAGCTGGTGTTTAGACTGGTTAAGAACGAAATCTGCTACGCTTATGTCCATTTCACTCATCAAAAACCCTCATACAACGTTCTATCAAATAGAAAGCAGAAAAGCACATCTGAAGAATGTAGGCAGACATACAACTGCGTTCGCCTGGAAAAAGGAAACAAATAAAATATCTTTTTATGCAACAACTCGGTAAAATAGGATTTATATACAAAAAAAACTTTAGTATATAAAGTACAGTCAAGTAAAAATGAAGTCTAAATGCAAGTTTACGTGAATTTCTTGAACAGTTGCAAATCAGGAGGTAACCTAAAAGTGCCTCAGTAGAAGGTTTCAACTGGGGTTCCAAACGAGGACACGTTACGGCAATTTTAGCGTCTCTCAAGTGGTTGCCAGTGTGTCATAAAGTTGAATTTAAAATTTGATAGTTTGTTGTTATGTTCTTGCCCCGTGTTCATTTGCCAAATGTTGTAAATGTTAATAAGCCAGCCAGATGCCTCCTATCCCCAGACTGCATTACCCTGTCACAACCAAGCTCAAGACTGAAGTTTACATTTACGGTATTTGGCAGACACCTTTATCCAAGGCAACTTACATTTACCTCTGTTATACAACTGAGGGTTAAGGGCCTTGCTTAGGGGTCCAGCAGTGGTGGCTTGGTGGTGCTGGGAATCAAACCCCGGTCTTTCTGGTATCAGTCCAACACTTTAACCACTAAGCCACCACTTTCCCACAAGTTGAGAGGTGACCATGATTTTTCAGTGGCTATAAGATGTTATAGAACTTCTATCTTGTATCTTCTTTATATAATTTGAAATCTAAGTTTAGATCTCTTTTTTTAGTCTTGCATCTATTTATAATTCTCAGTTTTATACTAACTTATTTTGTTTTTTTAAATCCGAAATGTAAACTTTATTTACATTTGCTGACAACACCATGACAGGTCCTTTGTGTTGTAAACACCTAGACACCAGAAACATTCCCCACTTGGGTCTTGTTCATTGTGAGGGGTTGGTAGTTTCTCTTTTGCTTTGTGCTGAAGATGTCCACTACTATCTCCTTTGTCTTGTTGATGTCCAGGAGGAGATTATTGTCCTGGCACTATATCGCCATCGTCAGCAAACTTGACAATATTGATAGAGTTGGAGGTGGCCACACAATCATAGATGTACACTGAGTACAGCAGGGGGCTCAGAACACAACCTTGAGGGGCTCCAATACTGAGGGAGGGTGTAGATAAAATGTGTTTCTCTTATTATTATAGTTTCTTTATTGTATTTATTAATTATTTCCTTTTTCTTTCTTTTGTACAGAATAGTGGCCAACATTTGTTGTCTTTACTGTTCATGTAACTTCTTGGAGATTTAGCATATGCTAGCATCGAGGAAAATAGTCTCAGTATTTATATTTTAAGCTGTATGTCTACAAAAAAACCTTTATTTTATGAGGCATTTTTATCTGTTTTTAACATAGTTAAAACGGATATCTGACAAGTCTTTTCCTTTTTTTTCTTGCGTGAAATAAAAATAGAAAGATAATCACTTGCAACAACATGCACAGCAGGGCTTTTACATTGACAAGGACGCAGATGGAATCAAATCTTAATATGCTGGTAGTGTTAATAAAGTATAATGGATTGTAATTAGGTATCACAGGGGCGTGAGATACCAAATTCTACTGTATAGTAGATTACACATTACATAAGTCCTTTGTTGTCGTAGGGTTTTGCTAATTCCTAGTGACTACATATAAAACTTCTAAAACTAATTAAATAAACACATTTGCTATTATAAACTTCATCAGTGTGAAATCTAAAACTGATTATATTAGCAAAGCAGTTTAACTTGTTTAACTAGGTAGAGATATAACATACACTTTCTGCAGCCAAACAGTTAAACCAAGTAGGAGGTAAAGCTGTAAGTGAAAAATTGTGTTAATGTAATTAACACGATTCATGCCAATTGTTTAAATGTTGTTTTACAAAACATTTGCATAGTAGTTTAACTGCTGAACTAAAGCTGAACATGTAGTTATTTATACATTTGAGCAGCGTTAATGGTTAAGGGTCTTACTCAGGGACCCAGCAGTGGCAGCGTGGTTGTACTGGAAATAAAACTCACAACCTCCTGATCAGCAGTCCAACACCATAATCACCACTTGCCCCATTATAAACACCAACAATCTATCAAAAACAGCAGGATAAAACCTTTGGAATGATTGTGTTTCACTCTCTAGTACACATCCATAATCTTGTAGACTCAATCCTAAAAAAGTGTTGCAGATTTGTGATGGTCCAACGCTTTACTCAGACATATGTCACAAGTCAGAAATGTGTTATTCTATGCGATTCTGACGATATAAATGGAGAAAAAAAACCCCTTAATGATTAAGTCTATTGATTCCTTTTTTTTGGTTAGACACAAGCTCAAATCAGCGCCAGAACAAAGGTGCGAATCAGTTAACAATCGGAGCCTTTATTCCAACGGTGAGTTCAGCAGGAGTCGGTTTTTCTTCTCTGTCGCTCCAGCGGGCCCCAGCCGTGACTTTCATTTGACTCTCAGTGTGTGTCACATTTTAATTAGATAAACGCACGTGCACGACTGGGCCGTTATTTGGTACACCGACAACCAGAAACAGAGTGGGCACATGCAGGAGAGAGAGAGAGAGAGAGAGAGAGAGAGAGAGAGAGAGAGAGAGAGAGAGAGAGAGAGAGAGAGAGAGAAAGTGGCATCCTGAGGTATGACACAAATTATCCCTGGCATTGAAGGTTTATTTATGAACTCATTCTCCCCTTGAGGCTAAACATTAATGTATTGTCATGTAAATGTTTTTAGATCTACTATGTCTTCATTTATATCTAGTCCTTCATCAAGAAAAGTGTGTGACGATGGTGGCAACTATGTTTTAGATATATAGTTTGTCAGTATACCAGATAGGAACACTAGATCTACAATATGACTCTTCTTAATTATGCTTTTTGGTTTTTTGATAGCTGAGTTTAATTGTTATATCAGTAATTACATGCAGGAAAAAGTTTCATCCAGAGACAGATTTGGCTGATGCTTTTGTGGACATTTAATTCAGAAATGATAAATGAATCAAAACAGTTTTAAGCTTGCTGATGGTCCAGTCCAGCTGTTTTATGCTCACATCTGCATGAACAGTTTTAAAGTTTATTGCTAATATCACCAGCATGACTATTGTGCTTATATAGACCACTTACAAGCTTAGCTGCTGAATGATTGAACCAGACAAACTGCATAGGAATGCTACGATTCAAAAAAAGGTTTAAGGTTATGTACGTATCCATGGTTTCTTGAGGGAATAAGACACTGAGTTAAGACGCTGGGAGTTGGGAATGGCCCTTTTATAACCTTTGGCCTGAAACGCTTGTGAAATCCGTCCAATTGAAAAGCATTACATCAAGGGTGGGTGATGTCATAGACCAGAAAATAATGCTATATATATACACATGTCGTGCTGTGATAAACTCACTTTTAGCATGAGCAGAGACACCCATGCTGCCATAGAACCAAATTACTGTCCCATGTGTCAGAAGAACCCTGATCCTTGGGATGTAAGCAGGTTCAGATTGTAAACCCGGACAAATGTATGCAGAGAGGACCAGCCTGCCACCTAACATTTGTCCACAAGAGATACCCCCAAGGCCAGGGCTTTAAAGGCCACCATACCTGGTCAAGAGCATTCTGATCCCCTCCGGGCCGATGACTTCTCAGTCCTCAATCTTCCTGTGCTACAAAGAAACTGTGTTACGAGTTGGTCTCCGCCTTCTAATTTACAATCCAGAGAGATGTAGATTAGGCATGTCCGCCATCCATACCTTCAGGGTAGAAGGTACTACCCTGCATCATATTCTTAAACAAAAGCATGTTGTACCTGGTTTAATGTGGAAAATGGAACAACTTACAGCCATTCGTAACCTTTGGAGCTCTAATAAGTCCTGTGTTAGTGATGTTTAGCCCATGTAGAGTAGAGTGGGTGTAAGAGCCTGAAATTGAGCTTCATCTTTTTGACTGACCAAAAAGAAAACCCACATAAGAACCCACACACACAGAGGCCTGTTTACTGTTCTGGCCTGCTCAACATAAAAGTGAGGGCTCCCAGCACGCGGGGGGGAGAAAAAAAGTGACGTTTGAGGGGCACTTTACAAAACTCAGCCTGAAGAAGATCTTCTGTATCACCTAAAGAGCCTTTGTCAGTCATTGGAAAGCTGTCACCTGCTGAGGAGATACAGCAGGGCTAGTGGATGACAGGCTGGAATTAATGAGAAGAGTATGACAGCACCCAAAGCTGAATAAAGAGTTAGAAAGAGAAGGGAGGGAGTCTGAAACGTTCTGGGCAGAAAAGCCTTTGTTTCTCATAAAGGAAGAAGCCGAAGGGGTCGGAACCTTGCTGGAGCTATGTCACACCAATGGACAGGGACGGAGGTGATGAATGGATAGTCATGGATAAACTGTAGGAGTCAAAGTCCAAGGTATTGGTTTTGTAACTGAATAAATTGTACTGGTGAGAGTCAGTATAAAACAATCTAAGAAAGAAAATTTTATATTTGCGTCATGGATTAATCAAAACCCTTGTCTCCTTGGACTTGTCCAAAGTAGTAAAAATATCTGAAAAAAGTACCGTACAACAAATTTATTCTTGTAGCATTTTGATACATTCTAAATTTTTGACTAATAACGCAGAAAGTTTTCTTTGTTTGCTAGCAATTTGTTATGCTGTGCTCTCAACATGAGTTTTTTAAATATTTGCACAAATAGATTACATACAAAGTCAATGCTTAGACACAAATAGAGAGGCATTTGCATCAGGCGATGTGATTGCCATGACCGCATGATATCCTCCTCAATCTTGTCCTTAAAGGAAGTTGTAAAGTTCCAACCCCAGCATTTAGCAGATGCCCTTATTGCATACAACTGAGCAATTAGGTTCAGGGTCTTAAACAAGGGCCTAGCAGTGGTGGCTTGGTAAAGCTGGGAATCGAACCCACAATCTTCAGGGTTGGCAGCCTAACACCTTAACCATGAGCCACCACTTCCCTACTTGCTTCGGTTACAAGCAAATAATATAACAGAAAATGAAAGCCAGCATTAATGTAGCAGTCTGCGACTACCCCGAACTTTATATGATACAACTTGATGCGCAAAACATCCTGCGAGTAATCTAAAGCGAATGCATGCTTATTATGCCTGAAAACATTTCACTACTTAGCTTATCTTTGTCTGTTGTAATATTATAGTTTTGGAGTCTCAAACATGACAATGTCTCTGTGCACAAAGCACCTAAACTTCATGAGGACATGGTTGTTGTGGAAGAACTTGTTTTCTGCTAGTAGCACACAGTATAGAGGTTAGGGTGAGATGTTTAAAAAACACATTGGGTTGTGATGGTCAGGTCAATATATTTGTCCATATAAGGTAGTTCCTGGGTGTCAGGTTTAATCCTGATCTTACAGTCTTTCCAGAGTTTTTTTTCCATAATGTCCATGCATCTATATGGGTTTTCTGAGCTTTCTGGTTGTCTTTCATCCCCCCAAAAAACATTCTGTGTATTCCCATTACCAGGGCAATCTTCCTGGGATAAACTCCAGAACCATCAGTGCTTTGGCTTTGAAAATAAAAATGAAGCTGCTTGCAATTGGTCATTATCTTTGTGGGCAGATTAGCAAAATATCGGTTGTTTAATCAGCGGGTTGTGGACATGAAGTCTGAGCTTGAGACTGACACAGATGTCATTTTTACCCTTTATTGTTGATTATAATCCAAACAGTTGATGTTGACATGTCCGTTGCCCAGGTGCAGCGGTTCTGAGGTGTGTTTTAGTTTACACCTGAGAGCTACCGATGGAAACTGGATCTCCAGACACACACTAGCCTGCAGTGTAAATATGTCCAGCTCGCAAATCATGTTCTAACACCTACAGGGGCATGTCCATTTACAAAGCCATCAGTGAGCCAAAAAATGATGTGTGTGTGTCTGTATTGTAACAATTTGTGTAATGTGGAAAGAAACACTGCTCTCCATTGCAGTAAATGAGTTCTGTCAATGTTTGCGCATCTCAATTTAGCAAAAGGGGAACAATGGGTAGCGCTTACTGGGGGCTGTCAGGGACGGTTTGTGTGTGACAAGCCAGTATGTGACCGTGAGCTATATGACATCTTTTTTCTTTCTCTTTTCTTTCTCTCTCTCCGTTAGCAATTTAAATTCTTAAGCTTATTATTTTTCAAGCCTTGTTTTTCACCCAGGTTTGTAAATTATATAGATCCAAATACATCATAGGATTGAACCTCAAATCACCTTGAAATCTTCTGGAAACCGAAACTGTCATCATAGTGTCATGAAGCACTTTAGAGAAACAGCTGCATGTCCACTTAACCCCAAACTAAAACACAGGGTTAAAAAATAAACTGCCAGGTGCATCAAGGAGGGAAAGAAATCGTGATAAAACACTTTTCTTTCCTTTCCATCATGTGCTGAGATTTGTTAAATTAGGTCTCGTTAGACTAATTAAAATACCTGAGGGATAGAGGCTTAAACAAGCCAGATAGAAAGAATAAGGGAGAGAAAGAAGGAGGAGGAGGAGGAGGACAACGACAAAAAGGAGCAGAAGGAAAGAAAGGAAATAAAGATAAATGGTGCATCAGAAAGCAATTATCACAGGAAACTGGATAAAAAAGGTTTCACATTTTCACACACACAAAGAATGCCAGGCAGTTTCTATGATTACACCTTCAATCTGTCCTTGCACTCGTTAACTTAAACGTGTAGGAGACATTCCTTCTCTCGCCATGTTGTTTATTCAACAACATAATTTCAATCTGACTAGATCCAGCAGGATACCGGTTGGCAGATAGGAGATTCTCCAGCGATTTGCTTAGAAATGTTTATTTAATTCAAGTAGGGAAGTGGTGGCTTTGTGGTTAAGGTGTTAAGGTGCCAAATGCTGTACATGTTAATGTAAATTTACAGTAAAAAAAGTTTTGGGATATTTATGCATTGCAGGTTATGTAACCATTGCAATGCTTCGGGAACGCCCTTTTATAAAACCCTCAAAGCATGTGTGTAATATTTTCAATCAGAAATCGATATGTCACAGGCCGGTGGCGTCATCGACCAGGAAGGTATGCTTTATAAACAAAAAACGCAGCACACCACAGGTAAATGTCATTTAGTATGGGCAGGGACACTGGGGGGTATTGCACAAAACGCAATGACTCAGAGTATGTAACTTGACGATGTTCCCCTTCAGGAACCTGAGCTGACTCGAGATTCACTTTGGGAACGAGATACCCATGTCACCATAGCACCTTTTCACACACCACTCCACTGCTGTGCTCCCTCCACTGGTCTTCCAGGACCTGCATGCGTCAGATTCAAAACACTGATAATTGCCTACAAAGCCAAAAACGGAGCAGCACCCTCCTACCTCCAAGTGCTCATCAATCCTCGCATAGCACCACGTTCCCTCAGATCCACAAGTACTGCTCGAATAGTCCCACCATCTCCTAGGACACAAAGTAGGTCTGCATCTAGACTTTTCTTTGTTTTGGCACCAAGATGGTAGAATGAACTTCTCATTTCTCATCAATGTCTTGATTGATTGAAGACCCACCCAACTGAATTTCGAGTTAAGAGCCATCTTTACATACTCAACCGTTAGTTGGCGTAGCGAACGGCACAATGAACGCCGATAGCTATTCAGACATGCGCGCTAGCAAGTGGAGTCGTCTGATCTCCAAGGTAAATGCTGTACATTCTACTTAATAAAACCAGTTTATTGCAGTACATCCTATTGTAGTGTTTTTTATACAATATCCGTTATTCTTATGTTAAAAAACAAAAATAAAATTGCCGTATTTTCTGGGTGTCACCAGCTCCGAGTTAGGAGCGAATACGAGTTATGAGTTAGGAGCAAATTAAACTCGTAAGTCAAGGCACCACTGTACTCTTCTAAAAAGAAATGAAGTTTTGGTCTGTTGGTTGAAAGAACAGGGTTTAAGCCCCACCACCACCAAGCTGCCACTGTTGGGCCCCTGAGCAAGGCCCCTAACAGTTCTGCTCTAGAGTTAATGTAACATGATTGACCCTGCACATAAACCTCAACCTCAAAAAAAAACTGTGCTGTAATGTATATGTGCCTGCTTTTTTCTCTAACTAATTAATAGTCAATACAGTAAAATGACAAACTTTAAGTATCAATAAATCCTAGAAGGAAATACAAGATCCAAAAATCTGAGAATGCATTTATTTGAAAGTGGGTGCCACATTTCTATCATCATGAAATCTATTAGCGAAATATCATTTGATGCCATTAGAGAAATGTCACTGTGTTAAGCACGCCTAATCACACCTGCTGATAATGAATTCCTTTTAACTCTGCTATCATTTTTACAATCACGCCACCGTTGCCAAGGTTACCATAGATCCAATAACAACGTCACCGTCGCCGGAGCATTTCAGTTTCAAGACATAATATAAATTTCAAAAATCATAATTATACTACAGTATATAATGAATGGTTTTGAACGCCATAACAAATCCATTCATATGTGTTATTAAACATCCAGTTCCTGATTTAATCTCACTTTTACTCCTATAATAATTTCCACACATTTATAAATGCTTTTCAACTAGTTTGTGGGATGTCCCTGTTGGAATTTCTTTATTTAGTCACAAGTAGTGTTAGCTAGATTGTTGATAAAGAAGGTCTGGGGTGCCGTCAGTGGAGGTCAGGGCTCTGTGCAAGTTTTAATAGAGCTCAGAACCTTCGTGCACATGGGCATTGTCATGCTGGAAACGTGTTTGGGTCTCAGAAAAGACTGAAATCTGTGTGTTAACTTTGTGTGTTCACAAGTGTCCACAAACCTTTGGCCATTCAGCATCACGTCATTAGTGAGATCGAAACCTGTGTGTTAAGGAGTGATGTGGTGCAACTTGGCATTCTTCTCATATTTTGATAAATTCCGACTGACACTGACATCCAAAGATGGAGTGATAGTACAGAAAGTGAAGGATGAGAACGAATAAAGGAAATGATTTGAGGATATAAGACGGCAGAAAAGCTTCTTTTCCTTATCCTCATGGCCCGACTTTAGCCTGTAGACGACCCCTCAGTACACCTTCTTTCTCCTCCACTTGCCATTTTTCGTTCCATACATTACCATGAAGAAGATACGACTGTAGGCTAACCCTAAACCCCTCTCTCTCTCTCTCTCTCTTTCTCACTCTCTTCTTTCTAACTACAGAAGCAGGGTTGATTAGATACTTTGCCTTGGACGACCTGGTCATACTGGTTTAAAAAAAATGGAAGGCCTTCTGACACCGTCATGGCTCTTTATGCTCTTAACTGGAAATCAACAGCGAGGATTTTCCTGAAATATATAACCGAGGAGTTCACATAAAGCAGGAGTTATTACGTAACCGATAAGGAAAATCGCTTGGAAAGTTCACGACGCGTGAAAAAAATTAATATGCGCTACCGCCCCTTTTATGGGTTCATAAAAATTATACTGTTGTCCTTAAATTTTTTAATAAAGTGACGGAATATTTATTAAGCCTGGCATATGTTAATAATATCTTATATGCCGACAAAAGTCCTAAAACGCTGGAGAAGGTTGTTTCCCTGGTGGCGGTAGCACCGCATCACAAAGGTCAATAATATTTTTATAATGTTCGTCTAATGGGTCTGATTTTCCACAGGGAGGGATGTTCAATTCCAAAGAAAGGAAGGGGATAAAAAAAGGAGTGACGAAGAGGAGGGAAAGAAATAAGAAGGTGTGTGTGTAAGTAAGTGTGTGACCCAGATACAATGCAGGTGAGCTTCTGTTACACACATGTACTGTACATGAACACAAATACATACACCGCGTCGGGGCCTTAAAACTCACTGACACACACACATACACACACACACACACACTGTTAGTGCCACATAAACACACTGACACACACAGCCACATTTACTGCTACATAAAAACCCTGACACACACACACACACACACACACAGGCACAGTTAGTGCCACATAAACACACTGACACACACACAGGCACACTTAGTGCCACATAAACACACTTACACACACAGACACACACAATCATCTCCTGCATGCAATCTGGTCTGTAGTGTTAAAGTAACTTGTGTGTGTCAGTGTGTGAGTGTGAGTTTTGTTGTGTTTATTTGGCAGTAAGGGTGTGTATGTGTTTCACTGTGTTTATGTAGCACTAAGAGTGTGTGTGTGTTTGAGTGTGTGCGTGCCAGTGTGTTTATGTAGCACTAAGAGTGTGTGTGCGTGTGTGTTTTTGAGTGTGTGTGCCAGTGTGTTTATGTAGCACTAAGAGTGTGTGTGTGTGTGTGTGTGTGTGTGTGTGTGTCAGATTAGGCTTTGGCTGGGTAATAGCTTGTTGCCTGTCCTCTGGGAGTTTAGGGCTGTTATAAGAAGCCAGTTCAGTGTAATTATTGAATGTGTGAGAGGTGACACTAGAAGACCACCTGACAAAAGGCCCTGCGTCTCCTCACAGTGTCCAGACGTCTGTCTGTCTGTGTTTGTTTCAGAATACATATCTTTCTATCTGTCTGTCTGCCTGCCTGTGTGTCTGTCTTTACATCTGTCTCTATTTCTTTGTTTCTATTTTTATCTTTTTTATATTTACAATATATTTCCTTTGTCTCTCTGTCTGTCTGCATGTCCCTCAGTCTGTCTCTCAGTTTATCTAGTCAGTACTAATTCACACACACAAACATATATATATATATATATATATATACAGTATATATTAGAGAGTCCACCTGTCTGCCTGCCATCTATACATCAATAATGTTTGAGTGTATGCTTTATAAAGTACAGCGTTGCCTTGACCTACAAGTTTAATTCATTCCGTGACGGCGCTCGCAACTCAAATTACTTGTATGTCAAATCAATTTTTCCCACTGAAATGAATTGAAATGCTACTAATCTGTCCCGGGTCCCCAAAAAAACATCGCAATTCTTTTTTGTTTTTTTAAATATGAAAAATAAACTCATAAATAATGCATCTTCTTCTCTATTACGCTGTTCCCTTTTAAGGGGTCGCCACAGCGAATCATCATCTGTCTCCACCTAACCCTATTCTCTACATCCTTTTCTGATCAGACGACTCCACTTGCTAACATGCATGTCTGACTAGCTATCAAGTGAGACACGGGATGCTGGGTAAATGTTACGGCGTTCATTGTGGCGTTCCCTACGCCGACTAGCGGTTGGGTGGCTTCTAACCCGTTTAGCAACTTAAAGCAAAAAATCGTCCAAGAGACTTATCTTGAAAAACTATTACATAATTACATATAAATACTGTACAAACGATCAAAAAAACCCATACACTTTAGGTCAAGCTGGATAAAGGTGTCTGCCAGAAATTTACCCGCTTATCCCTAATTTAGGGTCACAGGGATCTGCTGGAGTCTATCTCAGCCGTCTCTGAAAGGGTAAAAGGCAGGAGGGGGACACCCTGGACAGGTCGCCAGTCCATCACGGGCCCCACATACACACTCAATTTAGAATTACTAATCAACCGAACATCCATGTTTTTGGACTGTGAGGGAAAACCGTGCTAAAAAATATTATTTAATATATTATTTTGTATAATATTTTATATCATGATTGTCAACTATTCACCTGTTCACATTTGGAGTTTTTTTTTTTTTTTTTATTAAGAAAAAAATTTGCATTAGACTGAGCTTTTCAACGTTGTCTTGTCATGTTAAGATTTTTGATAAATATCATATTTTTATGCTGAAAGTCGTGACTCGAGCAGCCGTCAGCCATCAGAGACGCTAGTGTGGAATGAAGGAACGGAGGCTGAACGTATATATAGAGCAGACGCATGTTATGTTGTGAGGTGAGTGCGCTGCATCAGACCTTTTAGTTAGAGACGAGGCTGTCGGTCTGTACTCGGGCTCTGACACGGCTCGGGCATGGTAAGGTCAAGCCCAACAGAATGTCAGAGAAGAGGAGGAAGATGTATTTTTTGACTTCTTCGACTCCCCCGTCTCTGTCTGTTCGACTTTGTTGTTTCTTCCCTTATGTCAGTGTCAACAGTCCATCTGCCTGATGCCCACTCGCATTGCTGCAATGCCGTCATACACGTGAACCCTGGCCTCGTCTCCTTTCCTTTTCTCTTCTCTCCTCTATCTCTCCTTTTCTGTCAGCCATTTTTTTTTTCTATTCCCGTTTCTGCTGACAAACAGCAATATGTCGACATTTCTCGAATAGCATTTTCACTGCTTTCTCCAATGTGTCACTAATTAATAGATATTAATAAAGCGGGAAAAGCTGACATGTGTATGAAGTACCGGATCAAAGAATTTGTAACAGATGCCTGATTGGACATGTTGTGTATGTATTCGTTTCCTTCTCGCAGCAGTTCGCTGTGAGCTCTGCTCTATTTGTGGCAGAGCCAGCGCTCTGAGCAGCGCCTGTGCCACACACAAACACCTCGTACTGTGAGCGTAAGTGTTTGAGACTGCTGCCGCAGGGTGACATGAGCGTGTGTGATTGGGAGCTCCGGGCTCAGCCGGAGAGACACAGGCTACAAGCTGTCCTCAGGCTGTGACAAAGACTCCAATAGCAGCCGAACGCTTTCTCTTGCAGACAAGACAATGGACTGAGCTGGACTTCGAAGACGCTGGGAGGACGGATGTGTTCATCAGGTGACTGTGAACACTACCTTTAATGCACATACGCTTCTTCATCTTAAGTGTTCTGTAGCAGGGAGTGAGGATAGGTATAGACTTGTGTAGACAGACTTTAAGACCGTCTAATGGCAAAGGGTCTAGGAACCTTGGCCACTAAGGCCCACAAAAAAAAGGATGTATGACTGACAGTTAAAGCAACCAATGACGTTTGATTTTGTGCCGTTTCATGTTTAATTGCCTTAAGCAAAACTCATAAGTGTCTTCTAAACAAGGGTCGGCAACCGGGAGGCTCCAGAGCCGCGTGTGGCTTTTTTTATCGCTCAGCTGTGGCTCCCTGTGGCTTTGAAAAAAAAATATATATTTAAATAATAATTATTTAATTTAATTTTTTTTTTTTATTTTAGTTCTCTTTTGTTTAATAATTCTGATAATCTTGTAACATCCAAATAAAATTATTTGTAGCTCAAAATATGCGTTACAACCCCTGATATGCGACGCCGCCGGCGCACGAAAAGCATGGAACGCCCGACACTTATACGAACATGAAACAGTCGACATTTGAAGATTTACATCTTTAGATTTACATACGTATGTGAGCAGTTCTTCTCCAATAATAACTATATATATTAAAAAAACAATCTTACAGATTGAAAATGAAGTGAAAATGAAGATGAAGGTGATGTCTTATAGCCCTGATGTGGAGACATTGTGCGCTGAGGTTCAGGAGCAAAAATCACACTACCCATTCTAAATAAATATTTTTATTAACTATTATTTTGCAAATAAATATTTTACATTGTTTAATGAAACAGTCCTTGACACCTGAATGCGTGCTCCGGTGCACACAATAAAAAATGACGGCACACATACAATTACCACACATGACCTGTTACAATTAAAACAATAACATCTATAACAATACCATGAGTATAAACCTGTTAATAAGATTATAGCCAGGAATACCGGCAGAGCTGCTGTTATAGGAAAGTAATCAACACCTCCTGGACCGAGAATTGAACAGCACTGCGGTGTAATAAGCCCTTAACCACATGGCATGAAGTATCTCCTAAATTATACACTGGATTGCCAAAAGTTTGTGGAAGCCTAACCTATATGTGATTTTAAACATTTAAATATTCCAGATGTACTCCCCATTTTGCTGTTAGCTTTAAGCTCCACATCTTCTAATACATCTTTTCAGTACATTTTGAAGCTTGAATGTGAGATATGTGTTCATTTAGGTACAAGAGTATTAGTGAGATTAGGAAGTAACGTCAGGTAGGGAGAACAGTGGTGTAATCGGTGATCCAGTTCATTCCAAAAGTGTTCAGTGGTGTTGAGGTCAGACCTTTTGTACAGTACAATCAAGTTTTCCACTACAATTATAACCCACCATGTCTTAATGCAGGGGTGTCCAAATTCTACAGTGTCCTGCAGAGTTTAGCTCCAACTTTAGCCTCAACACACCTACCTGTAGGTTTCAAGTAAACCTAGCAAGATCTTGATTAGTTGGTTCAGGTGTATTTTATTAGGGTTGGAGTTAAACTATGCAGGACACCAGCCCTCCAGGACCGAGTTTGGACACTCCTGTCTTATTGGAACTCAGGGGTTTTGTGCACAGGAGTATTGTCATGCTGTAGAGGAACCACATATGGATCTGATGGTGTCCACAAACCTTTCGGCAATATAATGTATATGTTATTTATCTCCAATAGCATAAGCAGTGAAACAATTAAAAAAAAAATATTCGCTTTGTACGATGAAATTAAAAAATTATTAAAAAGATTTCCTTACAATAGATGAAGAAATTGTGAGAAAAGAATCACCTTTTTATTCTAACACCACTTTTTATCGGAACAGGTTTCGTTCAGCTAGTCTTGCTCAGGTCAAATGATCTGAAAATAATCTCTGTAATTATAATTTGATCAATTATGGAAATGACTTTTTTAGGCTCATTAGAATAATTAACACTGACATTACCGAGTTAAGTTTAATTTCTCTTCAGTTGAAAGACACTTCCAGGATCCGTCATTAAGTCTGGATTTCTATTCATCTTGTAAATGTGGCGCACTCCTTTATATTTTAAAGAAAGGGGTAACTAAATCATTATAAATAAATAAATCAACTGTGACAGTGGGTCATTTTACATGTAAAATACATCAAACTGACCCTAAGGAGAATATAAGAGGTAAAAGATGAATCTAATACAATAAAGGTTTTGTCTTTTTACATGTACAGTCATGTGGAAGCTGCTTTGCGTCTCATTGAACATTCTTCTCGCTGAAGCGGTGGTGTGTGTTCGTCATCAGGGTTGCTCATTTAGGCAAGTGAGAACTCACTCATACTCAGATGCGGGCTAAAACAAGAGGTCCGAGAGCATTAACGAGAGGTGGTCCGATTAAACGCTAGTCCAATTTGACTACAGAGACTCACCTGAGAACAAAAGCAACTTTGGAAAAGCCTAAACGTTCCCTGGAGTTGTTGATTTGAAGACCAGGAAGACCTGTTTCCCAACCCACCGACCTTTGTTGAAGACCAGGAAAACATTGAAGACCAGTACTTGAAGACCTATGATATAGGTTTGAGCCCCACCACCGCCAACCTGAGTTGTTGATCTGAAGACCAGGAAAACATGGTTTCAAGCCCCACCACCTTCAACCAGCCACTGTTGGCTACTTGAAAAAGACCCATAGCTGACAAAGCTATGGACATTTACAGATATACTTATCTGAAGACCAGAAAGACCTGGGTTCAATCCCCACCACCGCCAGCCTGAGTTGTTGATTTGAAGACCAGTTGTTGATCAGAAGACCTGGTTTCAAGCCCCATCACCGCCAGCCAGCCACTATTGGGTCCTTGAGCAAGACCTTTAACCCTTCCTGCTCCAGGGGCCCTGCATCATAGTTGACCCTGCACTTTGACCTCAGCTTTCTAAGATGGGATATGCGAAGAAAAATTTTTACTGTGCTGTAAAAAAGTATATGTGACAAAATAAAGCATTTACAAGAATACACTTAGCCACACACTTTGTACTGGAATCGACTGGTTTTTGTCGAATCGTAAAACAGCCCTCCAGCCTAATGCTACCATCAGCATGCTGCATCATGACGCTATATGCTGTTCTGTTGGTGATGTGTTTTGTTTGTATCAAACAGACTGTATATATTATAAATTATGGATTTATTCTACTTTTTCCATTAAACCATAAGCGTTAATGTGGTTTGGAGTTTGGGCTGCTGTAGTTCCTCTGGGTTGTATACACACTATGGATTATAAGGCCAGAGCGATATTCTTAATGATTTTTTTCTATTAATATTTACATATAGTATTAATAATGATTTTTTAAAATTAATATTTATATACGTATAGGGTTAATAAAGGAATTATGAAATTTCTATTAAACTAAATGCCATGAAAAAAAAATATGTTCATAACTACAATCTTTTAACATTTAAATCAGATGCTTGAACTTGGCAACATAAAAAAAATCAGGGTTTCAGATAAGTGGGCAGCACAATGGCTTAGTGGTTTACACTGTTGGCTCACAGCAAATAAGTTTGTATCCCCTGTAGGGGTATTTCTGTGTGGGGTTTGTATGTTCTCCCAGTGTTTGCGTAGGTTTACTCCGGGTTCTCCGGTTTTCTCCCACAGTTCAAAAACATGTATGTTAAATTCATTGGTGATTCTAAATTGCCCATAGGAGTGAGTGTGTGTGTGTGTGTGTGTGTGTGTGGTTGTTTGACTGTAAGTGTACTGTATGTGGCCGCAATGGACTGGCGACCTGTCTAGGTTGTACTCCTGCCTTTTATCCAATGACAGCTGGGATAGACTCCAGCAGATCCTTGTGATCCTAATTGGATATACTGGAAAATAAACAATACAGGATGGCTTGATATGTTAGATTTCTTAATAAGGAACATGAGAATGATGTTGCTTATTGAAAAAACATAATAATGCTATATTTATATGCTTAACCCATATTTTCAGTGTAATAGCACTAAATAATTTGCAAATTAATGTACATGAAAATAAGCACTATCAAGCTGGATACAAACATTTGCAAATTATTTTCATGATATTGAACATGGTACTGTGAGTTATATTTAAGGCTTCTTCATGTTAAGGTGTCAAATAATGTTTCGTTTTACCAAAACATGTCTTTTAGGGGTTTTTTTTCTGTGTTATTTTTATTAGCACACTTTGACAGTGGTGAACTATTTGAAATGTATTTCGTCCTTTCTCTTTTCCAGAAAGTGTGCAGACTGTCTTTATTTCTCTCTCGCCCGCTATCGTTTCCCTCTCTATTTAGGTGGTGTGCAGACTTTCTCTCTTTTTCTGTGATATGCCTGTGCATGCAAGAGTGGTTCAAATGCCTTATCTTGCCAGAGATGTATTGGCTCTTCAGTTTCATATACTCTAAAACCTGAAGCATGTCGTGTAGAACACATCAATCACATAACCAACATCAAAATGAGATAAATAATGTAATTTTGGCATAACAGAGCCTTTGAAAGACATTTAAAGAGACTATTAGTGCAGGGGTGGTTTTCATCAAAGGGAGGGGCTGCCAGTGTTTCCGTGCTGTGCTGTTCACAAAGGCATGAGGGTATGTATGTATTTCATGCCTGTTTTTGACAATGCATGGAAATGGAAATGCAGGATATTTTCTCAAATTACTCGTATGTCAAATCAATTTTCCCCATTCAAATTCATTAAAATGCCATTAATCTGTTCCGGGTCCCCAAAGAAATTAACAAATACTGTATGAAAACAATACAATAGGATGTACTGCAATAAACTGGTTTTATTAAGTATAACGTACAGCATCAGACGACTCCACTTGCTAACGCACTTGCTATCGAGTGAGACACGGGATGCTGGGTGAATGTTACGGCGTTCACTGTGACGTTCGCTACGTCAACTAGCGGTTGGGTGTCTGAAGCTGCCTCATATCCCGAATTTTAGCTCGCAACTTAAAGCAAAAAAATCGATCAAGAGGCGCATTGAACCTCGATAAACTTGTTAGTTGGGACGAGTAAGTCAAGGTAGCACTGTAAGTACCACTGTAACTCTTAAGTCAAGGTAGCACTGTATATATATATACATATATATATATATATATATATATATATGTATATATATATATATATATATATACCGTTGGCTAAAATTAAGCTTCGCTTTAACCACCACTTAAAGGATGGTGGTTAATTTTAACGTAGTGGGGAGATGCATCAATCGTTACTCTAATGCAGCAGCTTATCAACTTTGCTGCATATATTCCTGCACTTTCCCCCCTCACTTCTAGAAAACATCTTTCCTGCATTCCAGCGCCTCCGCTGCTCGGGCTAAACTGTTCCACTGCACTAATTGGCCAATGTCAGGCATGACACCAGGATAAACAAACGCAGCTCAAGAAAACTGAGACAAATATTGGGTAATTAAACTGATGGGGGTGCGGTGCGGTTGGGTTTATGGGGTGGGGAAGAACCCTGACAAAAATGTTGAAAAAAGGGCGAAAATGAAGAAAAAGTGAAATGTTTCTTTGCATTGAAAAATCACATTTTTAAACACTCGTTATTTCCGGCTAATAGATGAATAAGGATAATTAAAATACTATGAATTTTTGAGAAGGTAGAGTGGGAGAATAGGGTGACATGGAAAAAAGCCACTTGGTTGTTGTTGCTGTTTTTGTGGTGTGTATTTACTGTTGTTATAGCAATGGTGCTGGTCATAAAGCTTTATCACAGGCAGAACTTTTAACTGAATTCTTTAATGTCTTTCTTCTGTGTTCGTTTCTTTGTTTCCTTTATGTCATCCTTTTAGAACGAGCTGTTAGTAACGAGCTTCCAGTGAACGTACCAGAGCCAACAAATTTATACTTTCAGAAATTTTATTGAATGTGTGTGTGTGTGGCCCTGTGATGGACTGGCGACCAGTCCAAGGTGTACCCCTCCTGCCATTCGTCGTTTTAAAGACGGCTGGGATAAACTCCATCAGATCTCTTGACCCCGAATTAGGAAATAAGCGGGTAAAGAAGGTGCATGAATGAATAAAGTAATGAATAAATTAAATGTTATTTTTTTTACTTTTGAAGCATTAATAATAATATATTCATAAAAAAAAAAAAAAAAAAAAAAATATATATATATATATCTCCAAATCCACATGAACAGGCTTCTCTACTTAGAAATGCCTTTCTAAACAATTGTAGCACCAGAAGTCAGAAAAGTTTTGTTAGCATTTTGCTAAAGTGTAATTCTCAATGTTAAGTCTTTTTTTTTTCTTGTTAGGAGTTTTTTTCCCTTTTTTTTTTTATTCTTTTTTTTTTTTTCCCATGATTAACACATCTGAGGAAAATGTTGATTTACTGAAGTTTTGATTTACTGTCTCATTTCCATTGTCTATGTAAATACAGTACATATATAAAAACACTTGGTAGCCAGCTAGCTAATTGTTATCATAATTAACCCGTTAGCTTAGGATCATAGTGTGTAAGGAGTAATTTTCTAATAATGTTACATAATGTCATAATGTCTTAAATGTTGATATTTCTGACCTGTTTTTAAGAGCATTTATATAAATGTATCTATAAATTAGTTCGCCTTATCAATACACTAGGTTTCACTTCAGTTAAAGTTTAATAGTTTATCACTTAATTTAGGTGGTTTTGTTGAGTAAATTCCTGACACATCTATGAAAAATGTTGACATGTCTGATGTCTTGCTTCTACTGTCTTTGTGTGTTTCCACTGTTTGTGTCACATATTTAGCAGCTTGTCCCAGTTTGTTTCAATAAGTCACTGGCCTGGAAATCTAGATTCTTCCGTCAAGTTAGCAGTTGCTAAACTTGTCATCTAAAGTCCCTTTTTTGTGTAATTTTCCAGCACATTTGAGGAAAATGTTGATGTTTTCAATCTTTCTGTCTTCTTTATATTGTCTCTGTGCCTTTACATAGTTTATATAAGAGGGTTTAACACTTTGAGCTAGTTAGCTCAGTGCTAATGCTTTTAAAATGTCTAGAAACAATGTTGTCACGTTGGTTGAATTTTGAATTGGTGTCTAGCAGAGTTCAGATCCAACTTGCCTCAATACACCTACCTGTAAGTTTCAAGTATGCCTACAAGATCTTCTTTAGTTGGTTCAAGTGTGTTTAATTAGAGTTGAAGCTAAACTTTGCAGGACAACGGCCCTCCAGGACAGAGATTGCCCACCCCTGATATCAACAAAACAGGTTATGATTACATTAAAGGTGTAATAGTTGATTGTCTTCAGAAACATTTTAATTTTTCTGTTCTCTCCACATCCTTATAGCAATCATTAACCTTAAATGTAAAATTGTACTTATATGTTTTTATACATTCTATTAAAGGAGTAGGACCAAAAAACGTTCTTAAAATCAAACTAACAGTTAACATACAATCAAACGTTATGATAGGCTTTCCTACCTACCTGTCAACGTATTTATTTGCGAACCTCGCTGTTAGCACAGACAGGATATACGTCATCAGAGAGTCATCATTCACGAGTAAAAAATGTGTTGTGTCTGTGTTGTGTTTCCGAGCTGGAGTCGACTACAGGAGTCAAAGGGTCTAAAAGATGATGATGGTTGCAGTATTTCTTTTGGACCGGTTGGAATACGGTGTGATTGGATTTTGGTGTTTGTTGATAGTAACACAGAGCTTATGTAGTTTGTGTGACTTGAGGAATACCTTAACTTCAGCAGCAGGTTGTAACTGGGTTCTATTTTTATGTTTGGAAATTTTGGTACTTTTATTAATTGTATTATAAAGTTTTCTCACAGGTAACTGACACGGGATGTATTGTAGGAATGCCGTTTCTGGTTGTCTTGTCTGTGTGTTACATGTTTAGGAGGCATTTGGACAGGTGAGACCTACACTTTCAGTGCTATGTGGCTACAGTTAGCATTTTCCAAGATGACCTACTGTACCTTTGATTTACCTTTAATGTACCTTTAATTTAAAAGTCATTATTTTATACCAAGTGTAATCCAATATTGACCAAATATAAAACCACAGTCATAGTGTAATAATTGACTATTTTTTGTCTTTATCCAATTTTATTGCCAACAGCACGTACCTGTCAAAAATCAATTTATATAAAGTAATAAATTAATAACACATTTCTATTTGTCATTTACCATCACTCCGCTTCTACCTATCTGTTTTTTTTCCTCTGTTCCAGTCCCTCTCTTTCCCTAGAACACTATGTGTCACTGAATGTTTATGGAGCGTTGTTTTCAGTCATGATAATCATTGTCATCGGGTGTTTCTATTAGCCATCTGCCCTGATAGATGGCCGCTCTCCAGGCCCGTGTTCATCTCTGTGTCCTTGACCATGGCAGAGTGAGTGAACGAAGGGAGAGAGAGAGGGAAAGAAAAAGAGAGAGCCTGTCCATCCTCAGCTTCCTCCTGCCTCTGCAGTCACTCAATGAACCTGTCCAGACTTTGACACTGTCTGACAGTACGTTTACAAATTGGTCTGTAGCCCGTGCCAGTGGGTGTGGATTCAAAGTCGGGTTTTCTGCCTAATTGGTTGAAAAAAGAAGTGTATAACATATATAAGAAACACTCTGGTGTATTTTCATTTTAATCTTTAACCACCGATCTACTCCAGAGCACTGGCAATCAGTCGGACATATTTCCCTATACTAGGAATAAAAAACCCTGTTCATTTTTAACTCATATATAATAAAGGACAGAAGTGTTGGAACTTGTGAGAAATATGAATTATATTGGTCAGGTTTGATGCAGACACCAAGCGCAAAATCGTTGACGGAATGTCTGATAAATGTGGCGCAGAAAACTGGAAATTGTTTCAAGATTTTATAAAAAGGCACTTTAATTAGTCAGATTCTACCAGATTTTCTGGAAATGTATCACAATTTTAACAGGAAATGTTAAAATTGGAAACAAAGCAGTCATAATGCTCTAGTACACACACACACACACACACACAGCAAAAGAAACCAAGGTGGTAGCTCAGTGGTTTCATTGGTTAAGGTGTTGGACTGCTAACTGGAAGGTTGTTGGTTCGATTCCCAACACTATCAAGTTACCACTGTTATACCCCCAAGCAAGCGTGTTAACCCCTGATGCTCAGTTGTAGTCACACTGGATAAGGATGTCTACTAAATACTGTAAATGTGCAAATGTTATCGTCATATTAATCTATGACGATTACACAAATACTATGAATACTTATTTTTGTCCTGCTTAGACCAGGGGTGTCCAAACTCGGCCCTGGAGGGTCAGCGTCCTGCAGAGTTTAGCTCCAACTTGCCTCAACACATCTACCTTTACGTTATAAGTACCTAGCAACACCTTGATTAGTTGGTTAAGGTGTGTTTGACTAGGGTTGGAGCTAAACGCTGCAGGACACCAACCCTCCAGAACCGAGTTTGGACACCCCTCGCTTAGACCATACACAAGGTCACGAACTGCCTGGAGCTTATCCATAGGACTCTCAGAGATTCAGGGACACTCATATACTACAGACAATTCAGAGATGTCAGTCAGCATACCACCCACGACTTGGAACTAGGGGAGAAAACCCGGAGTACCCGGAGTGATCCGCTAAAGCACAGGGAAAACATACAAACTCCTGGGAGCCAGGGATCAAACCCACAACCCAAACGATGACATGCTAACCCAGGTTCGATCGTGGGGTCTTTCTGTGTAAAGTTTGCATGTTCTCCCTGTGCTTGCGTGGGTTTACTCTGGGTTCTCCGGTTTTCTCCCACAGTCCAGAATACATGTATGTTAGGTAGATTGGTGATTCTAAATTGCCCATAAAAGTGACTATGAGTCTGTGTGTGTGGCTCTGTGATGAAATGGTGACCTGTCCGGGGTGTACCCCTCCTGTTTTTCGCCCTTTCAGAGACGGCTGGGATAGACTCCAGCAGATCCCCGTGACCCAGAATTAGGGAATAAGGTTATAAAAGATGAATGAATGAATGTTCCAGACTTTCTTAACGCTGCATTCCTCAGTGTACTGCTGGACAGGTTTTTTTGTCAACTGTCAAACATTTACCTGGTCACAAAATAAAGCCGTCTGACATTTTTGTGGCTGCGTTTGCTCGACAGAAGAAAAAAAAAAAGCATGGAACAGCACGAAAGCGTTTTATCTGCATGGATGAGGTCACTCGAAATGATCCTGTAAAATATAGAAGCGCTCTCATCATGTCCCCCGCTGTCGCCGAAAAAAATCAGATTAATGACGTTTCCCAGGGAAATAATGATAGCGCCGATTTGTTTCAACATTGTCACTTACTGATTGATTATGAGGTGATTTATGTTTTAATATAAAAAGCAGCCGAGCCAGAGCATCTAATATAATCCTCAGTTTTAAAAACAATTTAATAAGCTGATGGGAACAAAAAAAAAAAAACATGATCAGGTAAAATGGATGAAGTCGCTTATCGGCTGTGACTTGTCTATATGTTGCCTTTGTTTGTATTTGTGTGTGTGTGTGTGTTATAAGGACTTTTAAAAATAGATTACGATGATAATTGTATTTCATATATGTCAGAAATAGAAAAAACAGCCTGTGAGATCCTGGCTCTTAGAGATCCGCATGCCGTCGCTCATTCCGGCCTTCAATAAAACGTAGATCGGGAGAAGGGGGAGGTGGGGTGGGGGGTGTCTCGCTCTTCCGCCAGGATTATTAAATCGAAAGAAAATTTATGGGTGACACTTTATAACAATTAATCAGGAGAGTTGATTAATAAAGTTATGCCTCCCTCCACCTCCTCAGTTAGGGCAGAAGCAGGGCGGTGAGCTACGGCTGTCGTCATGGACGGGCATGTTGTCATTTCCTTTGATGAATGCGGGAAGGTGAGACAGACCCTCCTCGAGCGTGTGCTGCTTTAACACTCGTCTCGAAACATACACTCCAGAACTACCATAGTCACAAGGAGATATCTTAACCTAAGGGTGGGGGGGGTAGCGTGTGTGTGTGTGTTTCATATGTTTTTGTTAAAATATTTTTTCCCCGAATGTCACCTAGTCAACTGACAACCTAGTCAGTGTAATTAGATGAGTGTGATGAATTAGCTTGAGTAACATTTTTATAATTGCACTTGGGTCGTGTGTGTGTGTCGGTGTAAGAATACCGAAAGTAGGAAAATATAATAAGCTAAAAAATGGCTGAAAATCTAAGTAACGACTGAGAAAAAGAAAAGGAAAAAAATGGCTGAGAAATAGCAGACCCGTCTGAGGCGTTCCTCCTCGCCTGAATCCGATTTCCTGAACGCAACCTTGAGTAAAAACAAAGAGAGGCCACATCGGCGAGGACAGCATCCGCGTTCATGTTCCTGCCTGCTTTTGGACGAGCTCCGGCGGTCTGGGTGGCTCGGCCTGACCGCGTTCTCTGATCAAAGGCGTGAGGCGTATAAAAGCCGTTTATCTGAGTCGGTGTGCGGCTCCTATTTCTGGCAGAGAGGGTGAGGACTCCCTGGATGTAAAAAAAGGGAGGCTTGGCTGAGACTGTGTGAGCGCTCCGATGCCTCCATCACCACTAACTCCTGTAAAAACAGTCCTTTCACTGCTTAATGGTGTTCAGTGAAGCCAGAGTGTCGGCTAATTTTAGCTCCCCCGCTTCAGGAAAAACGCTGTGCTGGAGGCTAAAGCGTTCACCTACTAGCGATAATTCTAGTGGGACGTGCCATGTTGTTGCTTAAACCGTATTGATCGCTTCCCAGTTTGCCGTTTACAGTAAAACTGCATGATATTATAATAATTATAGGCTTTGGAAAGGATTAGAAAGAAAACACTCATATATATATATATATGTATGTACTGCCTGTTGAATATAACAAGAAACTCGAATGATCAATTTTCACCATCATTTCATTTAAAAATGGCAGAAGTTTTAGAAGTAAATTAAGGAAAGCTATCAGAAAAGCAATCTTTAGCAAATATGAGTTTGTTTAACCCGATAGCATTAAAAATATACTATTTATTAATGTTTTGATTTTTTTAAGCTTTTGAAATGAAAGACAATTCTTTTTATTGGAAAAGCATCTTGCAAAAATATCAAATACTGCGCCGCAAAGCACATCATACTTTAGAATTAAATACAGTAGCTGTATGTTATAGACGTAAAATTATATATATGAAAAATGATTACTGTCTGTATGGAGGAAAAATGTTTGCAAATAAATAAAAAAAAAACGTGTGATTACACACACACACACACACACACACATATATATATGTATGTGTGTGTGTATGTATATATATATATATATATATATATATATAGATATATATATGTATGTATGTGTATATATAATATAATACATAGAAAAACCAAAAAAAAAAAATTTTATGAAAGCGATTTTTATTTAGCAGATCTCACCCCACTTGATTTTTGTCTTTGGGGGCATTTGAAGGCCATGGTTTATCAGGAAAGGATACAAAACATAAATCATCTCAAAGAACGTATCACCAATGGCATAACAAGCATTACTCTGCGTATACGTGTTCTTCAGCAGTGGAGGAAGTGTAGTCACGTAAAGCATATTATACAAATTAAAATAGTTTTTCTTGAAAATGTTTATTTTTCCTATATATATAGAAACTTATAGGACACCCTGGCATATATAATATATATATATATAAATATATATGGATATAGATATAGATACAGTATATATCACACACACACACACACACACACACACACACACACACGCACGAGATGTACAAAAGAGCAGCAGCAGTACTTTTTAATACCAGGGGAAAATTTAGGTGTTTTTTTTTCCCTTTGCTACTCGAGGAGCTTCCTCGACTGCCCCCAGGCAATATCGGGGGTTTAAAACGAAATATATCAGCCTGTTTTCTTCCTCTGCATGTCCATATATGGAGACGGGTGTTTTGCACATATCTGTGATCTTATATCATAATAACGGTTGAAAAAAATTTCTCATTCCTGGATTACATTTATGTCACAAAGCCTTTTCTCATCACCTACTGCTCAGGTGGACCGCTGCTTTCCAAGAGTTTTAAATCCATCTGAGGTTTTTCATCAAAATGTGTTTTAAAGGAATTTTTTTAGAATAAAAAAGAGACATATGCATGATAAAATGTTTTATTTATTTATTACTAAATATATTGGTAAAAAAAAAGAAAAAAAAACATGCATGTGAGGCAATTATAGAGATATTAGATTCTACTGTATGTATGTATGTGTATCACTTTTAAACACACCGTAATATATATATTTTTATTTTTTCATGTCCTGTTATTAACAGTAGCTCCTTTTTTCCCCAACTGAATTGTATAACATCTCAGCAGGTTTTGATGGTAGAGGATCAGTGGAAAATGTCGAAAATATAGACATTGTTTTTATAACTAGTTAATTAATAAAAATAAAGATATCAAAAAAACAAATACAAATTAAAAAATGATGAACGAGTCACAAAACCCAAATTCGCATTCATGTTTTTGCATAATTACAGTTTAGACATAAACAGTTATCACATACACATTTATAAATATAAACTCACAGCTTAATCTGACATCTAGTTCCTTTTCTTCTGTCCATCCTTGTATTTGTATACACACACACACACACACACACACACAATGTGCATTCAAGTCTTCTACAATGTTTGGCAGTTTGTGTGTTTCTAATTTCCACATTTCTCTTTGCATGCAATGCACTTTACTATTTGTAGTAATGACACAGGCAAATGTTTCAGGGCTATTATCTCCCTCTTAATAGCTCAGAAAATGCTAATTGGACTCGAGTTTGCATGCGTCTGCAAACAAATGATGTAAACTTGCGAATGAAGAGTGTGTGCTCACACGGAATGGCCACGTTTCTGGGGGTTCTTGGATTTTCGGTGAATATGTTACTTAATTTCAGATGCGTTCCAGGAGTTGATGATGAGCTGAGCCTCGTGTTGGGAGTCCACCTTATTAAGATATTCAGGAAGAGGTGTGAAAGGAAAGAAAAAACCTGATACACACACACGCAGCACACTAATACACTGAAAAACTTGACATTATTTTTATAGTAACTCCTCAGTGTCCAAACCCGGTCCTGAAGGGACGGGGTGTCCTGCAGAGTTGAGCTCCAACCCTAATCAACCACACCTTTACAAACTAATCAAGATCTTGCTATGTATACTTAAAACTTACAGGTAGGAGTGTTTAGGCAAGTTGGAGCTAAACTTTGCAGGACACCGACCCTCCAGGACTAAATTTGGACACCCCTGTCCTAAAAGTACATATCAAAATTGAAATAAAAAAGAGTTTAAAAGACGACAGACAGGTGGTTTCGATTATTCCAAATTCATCCAACTGTTTTTAGAGTAAACCAAGAATAGGGTGCAAAAAAAAAAAAAAAAAAAAAAAAAATTTTATAGGTCAAAGGTCAATAGTTAGAGCCAGACAAGAAGTGTAACTTGCCGAAATGTTACTGTTAATTAAACAACCCTCCTTTCCGTCCACTCTGACTAGAAAATCATCTCAGTCAGTCATGTCACATGATTATGACAGGAAGTGTTTTTAATAAAGTGTAATATTAAAATATCCTTTCCTTTAAATATTTTATATAGTATGTATATACGTATAATAGTAGCATAATTCAATCTTATTTAATATAATATAATCTAATGTATATATGTGTATATATAATAAAAGCTCTGTGGTGTTTTTTTGTAAAAACTTTTATTTAGTAATAAAAATAGGCTTTGCAGTAAGAAGGAAATTTCTTATAGTTTATTATACTTTTATTTGAAACCAGTATTTTTTCATTCATCTTTTATATTCACTTATTCCCTAATTCGGGGTCACGGGGATCTGCTGGAGTCTATCCCAGCCGTCTCTGAAAGGGCAAAAGGCAGGAGGGGTACACCCTGGACAGGTCGCCAGTCCATCACAGGGCCACACACACACGCAACCGGAGGGAGGAAACCGGAGTACCCGGAGTAAACCCACGGATTCAAACCCGGGACCTTTTCTGTCAGTTTAATTTTTTTAATTTGTACTTTTTTTTTTAAATATGTACATATAAAAGTAAAAATCATTTCACTGCCTTTTATACCATGCTTGATTTTGTGTGAAAAATGAAATTTGAACTTGATTTAAAAATCTATACAGGAAATCGAAACCCAGGAGAGCAAGTCTAAAGTTTTAAGCGTGTATCTTTAATTATTTTCAGTACAACAATAATAATAAACGTAGTAATAAAAAGTCAGCGCGCTATGTAATGTAACTTTGTAAGCACAGCATTACGACAATATCCTATCTGATCATACGCACATTATTTGTATAATTAAGGTAAAAACACACAATAATACAAAAATCTACATATATATAGATAAATAAATAAATATATATATATACATGCACATACACAGAATGGTGTTTCTGGGCATTGAGTTACGATTAAAATACAAATGACTTCATGCTGCAGCATTAAATAATGGTGAGATTTATTCTAGAAGCTTTTCTATACAAAACAATGTGATAGTTTAATATATAATATATATATACATATACATAATTTATTTGATCAGCTAATAATAAATTAATTTAGGTTAGAATTGGCATCTTTTAGATTTACAAAGGGGGTAAATATTAAAACATAGAGTACAAATTATGTAAAAAATGCCTGTAGTGGATTTAGTAGGTAATTAAAAATGACATGTCGCCATCTGGAAATATTTATTTTTCATTAAATTTTATTTTTTGTGGTATTAAATGACAGATTATTATGTTATTTATCGCCACAAGTATTCCGAAGTCAACCTATTTCAACTAAACTTACGAATAGACACTAGCTGTTCTGTACTTAATTTATAATAATTTGTAATTAGTTTCGTAGTCAAGTTCTTTTTATTTCATCGGGAAAAAATGTAAAAACGTCAATCCACATCCATCAGTTTATGTGTCCCAAAATAAATGATTACTCAAAAATTTCCATGAATAGAAAAAAAAATATGACAGTTGTAGCATAACGTAACTTTACAAAACCGGAGTGCTGTTTTTCCAAACACACACACACACACACACACACACACACAGTCATAGCTGCACTTATGATAAACTGGTCTATCATAACCTTGTGACAAATTTGCAATCCAGCTGTTAGAATAATTTTCAGTACTGTCTTCTTTTAGATATTAAATCTCTTCAGGTATTCAGGGGTGCCGCTAGCAATTTTAGACACTATGAGGGAATATTAGAAAATTAAAGCTTTCCGTACTGTTACTACTAATAAAACAGATTACCAAAGTGTGTGGGCCCTTAGAATCATCCTAGCTCCTCCCCCAACACGCCCCACCCTGTAAGTATTAGACATATTAATATAGGTGCAGTTTACAATGTTGCAAAAGTACAAGAAGGTTTTTATTAATAATGGAATGTTATATAAGCAAAATTAAAAATATTATATATATTATATATACCATTAATATATATAAGTAAAAATGTTAAATCAATACAATTTTCTGCATTGTATGAAATGTAATATTTTATTTTTACTTAATATTTATACATCCATTCATTCATTTATTCATCTTCTATATTCCCTAATTCAGGGTCATGGAGATCTGCTGGAGTCTATCCCAGCCGTCTCTAAGAGGGCAAAAGGAAGGAGGGGTCACCAGGTCACCAGTCCAACACAGGGCCACACACACACACACTCACTTACACTCCTATGGGCAATTTACAACCACCAATTAACCTAGCACATGTTTTGGACTGTGGGAGGAAACCCAGAGAACCCAGAGTGAACCCATGCTTTTACCTAATATTATAAACATAAATGAAATTCTATGTATGTGTGTATTTGTTTTTGAGAGGAAACATCGTTATTGATTAATATTTAAATTTTTTGTGTTTGTGTGTACTTTAATAATTAATGAAAGGAAATTAAATAAATCTGTGTGTATTTGCACACACACACACACACACACACACACTTATTTATTTATCTAGTTACTGCTGTGCTTCTGACAAATTTAAGGTTTTTTTCAGTGTATGCGGAGACATAGAAGTGGAAAGTGGTAGCTCAGTGGTTAAGTTGTTGGACTGACACCAAAAAGACCAGGGGTTCGATTCCCAGCACCACCAAGCCACCACTGCTGGGCCCCTAAGCAGGGGAGCTAAATGAAATTCATAAGCACAAAAAATGAGACAAAAAAAAAAAAAAAATAAAAAAAAAAAAAAGAAAAAAAAAAAAACCAACGAAAATAAGCACAGAACTGGATTCACTCTGGATAAGGACGTCTGCCAAATGCTGTAAAGGTAAATGTAAATAAACACTACAGTACAGACCATATGAACTGTGTACAGTGATATTTATTCCATAAGCATGTAGTTTGATATACGGCGAGTAATATACTAGCTTACAGGCCACAGTGTCCCAAAGATAATTACATGTCCTGTAGAACAGAGCACACAAAGTACACAACTGTTTCACGTTTCACACACACAGATTAACAACACCACGCATACACTCATGTTCACGACACTCCGTTTCATTATATCCAATAAAATGTGTGTGCTGCCTTAAAAAAACTTAGCACGGCATGCAGGAAAGACTTGGTGTGAGTTCGCTGTACGTGCTGGAAGAACTTCTTCATCAGGATCTGGTTAAACTACAGGAGAACTGAGTTACATAGAGCTGTGATAGGTCACACACTGACTGGTTCTTCTGAGCAGTCTGACATTTTAATTACGCTCCTTTATCTGATGGATTTTCAGCTCGTCCTCGCTACACGTCATAACGCTGTTCTTCATTGTTTTATTTTTTTATCGTATATCCCTCCGTTCAGTCCGTCGGTGAGACGAAGTAATTCATCCAGCCACCTTTGATGGAAGTCTGGAGATTTTCCATGTTATAAGATAAAGTTTTTTTAAGTGCATGATCCAGCATATTAGGTGTGAAAGGAAAGATTTGTATTCCCAGGTGAGCAAACTGTTATTAATGGGTGCTTCCTGATAGCCATGTAGCTCTATGAAGTAGAAACATTATGCTAGCGTATGCTAATGAATAAATAGCACCGCCTGTCTTTTATTTGCTTACATCAACTAGATCATCATAAAATATTTATAAAATGGTTAATATTTAATTCCATGTTCCAGCCAAGGTTATTAAAACAAATGAAATACTTACTGTATAGAGTGATGGATATAAAACCTGTACGACTAAGTATGGTTTGAGTTGAGATTTTTAAATTCTCTTGTTTTTTAAAACATACTTATTATAATTTCCAGCTGAACGTCTGATAAAAAATATGCTAGCAAAAGCTGGTAAAGGAAATGTAAAGAAAATAATGCCGACGTCACATTTTTTAACAAAAAATAATTCAAGTTGGGGAAATTTTCGGAAATTAAAATTATTACTTAAGATTATAATTATTCTAAAATTATTACTTTTAGCTTGACTCGGTTTTGGGTTGGTTTTATTATAGTTACACTTTATTATCGTATTTGTATCTACAATTTAAATGAATTTCCTGGGAAAGCCTTTAACCTTAAAGGGCTTCGTTTAAAAAAATAAAATATGAATATTCATATCAGTTGATAAGATAATAATTTTTGGTGAAATGAAAAGGGTATCTTGACATCTTTCCTAAAAATTATATTCTAGTATACAGTATAAAGTAGTTAGTATGTTATATATAATTTACTATAGCTGGTAATACTCATAATCAACATTCCACGGTTTAAATGCTTATGGTATAATACAATAATAATTTAAAAGTCCCCTTGCTCTAAAGCTAAACCTAATCTTTATTTAACAGTAGCCTTAAATTAAATGTTGTTTTAGTCACTTTGTAATCCTCACACTGTACTTGTCTTAAGAGTGCACATAACAAGTTCTTTATAAACACTAGCTCACTACGTAGAAGTGTTTGGATGCCTAGTTGAGGCCTTGCCATCGTAGTGAAATTAGTGTTTTAGGGAAAAATGCATTAATATGCGTTCGTGTACGGAAGTGATGATGGAGTTAAGCATAATATACAGTCTTTATACAGTCTTTTTTTTTTTTTTTTTACTTTTATTGCATCTTCGCAGCTTTGCGACATTTGAAGCCATTTATAATATAACATTCTGTACCACAAAAATAAGTACAAAATTTCACAAATTAAATCTTTAAATTTGATTTAAATCATTAAATCATTTACGCATGAGGACCTCTCACCTTATTTTAGTCTCGGCGATGTCCGTTCTCAATGATGACGTCATTACCTATGAAGTAAAAATATTAGACATATTTGAAATAACACTGAAAAAGGAAAACAAGAACCTTTCCATCTTTCATGGTTGTGTGACTGAAGCACGGCGTGAAATGAAATATGTGCTCTTGTTCAGCCTACACAGAATCGTCCAGATGTTTTAGGCATTTTTTTACACATCTGTGTACATGGTTTGTTTTGCATAAAGGTGAGTAAGGTCTTAACATGCTTTTGTATGAGAGCAGTCTGTTTTACATAAAAGAAAAAAAAAATCGAAACCCACTAAGTAAAATAAAGCCAACCCTGTGCTATGGTATGCTCAGATCCTGAACATGTAGTCGCAATCGTGCTGTAAAGCGTGCAAGCAAATTATGGCTCATAGCGATGTCCTAATGTGACGACTCGGGCCCGAAAGTCTCGTTCAGGGAAGGACGTACACGTTACCAGTCGTACCCTGCACCAGCTACCTTACACTTAATAGGTCAAGGCTATAAATTTGCACTGATCAGCAACTCCTAAAGCCTAAGTGTTTGTGTGAAACCACAGATATAAAAATAAAAACCACAGATAAAAAATATATCAATACATAAATAACCCGTCGATTTATTTCTATGTCATGCAACAATAAAAAGTGGTGCTGATGTTATGTATGTTAAATCGTGTCCCATCCTTTCACACTGAAACACAAGAATATCAGTAGTGAAACTCCTATCCGATATCCATGCCTTTACACCCAGGCAGCACGTTTGTAAAATTATTACATATACACATGCTTTATCTGTGCTCCATGTTGCAGTTCATCTAAAAAAATAGATCTACTCTTGATTTCCAACAAAGCTGGATGAGGTGACGTAAGTGTTTGTGGCTAAATTAAGGTGTAGCCTAGTTTAAAAGCCAAAAAACCCCAAAGATTGTTATGTTAAATAAATATATAAATAAATAAATAGTCCCTTATGGACAGAGACTAAAAAACATACATGCTTTACTTGCTCCCTATTCCTATCTCTCTCTCTCTCTCTCTCTCTCTCTCTATCTCTCTCTCACACACACACACTTTAAAGCACACAAGCAATTTAAAGCAAAAGCTGTCATAATCTTTACACATTTTTTTAATTGTTTGTTTTTGCTTAGTAAAGATTATATTAACTACTAATAATTACCCTAATCATTCACAGCACCTTTAAATTGATCCACTTACTTTTTGTTGCGATATTTTAATCACTTTCCTGTTACATCCGGTTTAAACGTCGAAATGGTAAAAAAAAACCTTTAAAGAAATTATAATTGAAAAAAGTGTATCTTAAACCCAAAGTCTGGATATTTAACTGGGAAACAGAATACAGACCGGAGCGCAGGCTACGATCCAAATCCTGAAACTGTTTATTACCGTACGATAAAATAAAATACTACTAGAACGAGAGCATGGGGTGTTTTAGTGCTGGTGGTCTCAACTTTTGTCCTTAGGTGCATGTGTGCCTTTTGTCCCTAAAATGATTCTCTCACTCTATCTGTATCTGTGTGTGTGTGTGTGTGTGTGTGTTTGGTGTGTGCGCGCCTTTAGTCAAAATTACTTGTGCGTAAAAGCGATAGTGGCCCTGTGGTTTACCTGAACGGTGTGCGCGCCTCTCTCTCTCTCTCTCTCTCTCTCTCTTTCTCTTTCTCTTTACTGATTCAATGGAAATAAAGTGTGATTGAAGGTTACATCAGTTCTTTTGTTTTTGCACAAAACAGTCATACTTTCGGATTTAATGCAAAGAATGATTAGATTAAGGGGCAATAATGATACTACTAATAATAATCTGTGTGTAATTATTTAACATACATCAGTGTCATGTTGGTATAAAAATTTGCTGTTTTTATCTTTAATAGATATATATATAAAATAATATTATTTTAGAGGTTCGTCTCTATTTATTTAAAGTTCATATAACGCGCAGATTCTTATGTAAACGCCGCGTTAAAGACATTTTCCACGCTAATGCACTTTCTATAGGTACACTGCAAGTGTGAGTGTGTGTGTGTGTGTGTGTGGCAAGACCAACGCTTCAGGTCGCGATTTAGAATAAGCAAAAAACAACATTTGACAGATTTTGGGGGTGTTTTTGCTAGCCTATGAATCGCCAGTCTATTTCAAGTCTATAAACAAAACAAACAAACAAACAAACAACAAAACATCAACAAACATGAATTTACAACTCGAGCACTCGAGTTTTCATCGTTCCAGTTGCTGAGGCGTGTGTGTGTGTGTGTGTGTGGATGTGTGTGTGTCCCGTTTCCCCTGTACGAGTTTCTGACGGCAACTCGGTGACGTAAGACGCATCAACAACAGGCGACAGGCAGATTCGCGCAAAACGCGGGGATGGGTGGATGGATGGGTGGATAGATAGGATGGACAGATGCTGGGGCGGAACTTGGAAATATTTCCGCATTATTATTATTATTTGCCTCTGCCTGCTAGGCGAAGAGCGTAAAACGCGCATCTGGTAATAGCTCAATGATGCGCTGCTCCATTAAAGGTAAGCAGACCGCTTTAAACACCTAACTGTGCAAAAGAATCCGGGAGGCTTGTCTAGCATGTTAGAGATGCCATAATAAACGCGCGCGTCTGTAAGTGTATGTGTGTGTGTGTGTGTGTGTGTGTGTTGCTGAAACTGCAAGCGCGAAGTTCTAATAACGCACTGCAATTCGGAAACAGGAGCGCTGTAATACATACCTTAAAGATGATCCCGGTGTTTGCGTGAATATGATCGCTAGCAGCATCCTCCTGTTTGTGTATGTGCGTGTGTGTGTGTGTGTGTGTGTGTATATGTGCAGTAAAGCACGCGCGCTCCCTCAGCCACCGCAAGGAAGACAATTTTAAAAATCCGCTTGGAAAAAAAAGGTGCATTCATCCGCCAGGCGCTTTCGAGGCCACCCCTCCGACAAAAATCTGCTAAACTATCAAGGTCTTAAAAAAAAAACCTACAAAAAGTTCTTTACTTTAGATTAGCAAAGTTAAACGCGTTATAACCACTCCTGACTTTATAAACCGATGCACGGAAGACGTCACATATTTTATGCATGTATTGCAACTGCCTAATTAATAAGCAACTGTGCATATTTGCGTATTAAACAGGGTTAGTATGCACAAGCTCAGAAGCGTCATTTTTTTTTGCGCTCATACTATTTGGTAGGCGCTTCCAGACGTGGCCACAGAACTTATTTCCCGGAGTCCCTCCCCTTCCCGTGTAAAGTGCTTCACTTCCTAGTAAGGTGCAAGGAATCATCCCGCAAACTTCCCACACGTTCTTTACACGGGGGTGTAAAAAAAAAAAACCTGGACACGGGATGATCAAATAATATGTTCACAAACGCAACATTGGATAAGAAGTCGTTTGGTGGGCGTGAAAGTTTTCGCGTCCTTATAATGATACGCCACCAGATTAAAAAAAGAGATGAAACAGAAAGTAATCAGATCAGGAACGTTTTGTTCTCTGAAGATTAATAAGCCGCAAATAAGTAAAATAAGTGCGCTTTTTTTAGCTGTAACAATGATGCCACCTACCAGTACGTCATGTTGTACATAGTAAAGTTCTTGCGTTAAGCGCGCGTAAAGTGAAGTACTTTTCCTTTTTTTTTATTATTATTTCTGTCTTTCTGGGACGCGCGGAAATAGTATAGTCCAACGTAAAAATAAATCTGTTCTGTTATTATTATTATTATTATTATGTGATCCGTTTTCTAGAAAACAACAAAACAAAAAACAAGCAGATTTCCTTTTTTTTACTCCAACCGACCCTGTTCGGGAGGAGGAAGAGAGGAGAAAAAAAAACAGAGCAATTAAAAAGATTGACAGCTCGGATTTCACTGTCAGAGTGACGCTCCTGGAGGGGTGGAGTGTAGAGGAGCAGGAAAGGCAACTCGATGCGTCTGTCTATCAGTTGAGACTGTCTGAAACCCTCTCCCGTCTTCAACGTGCGATCCTTATTTTTTTTATCTCCAGCGACCAGCCGAAGCCTCGAGCCTCACCGTTTCGCTCCCGGTACTTTCACCAATTAGTTGCTGTCCGTTTTCCCCCCCGCGCAAGAGCAAGAGCACCTGGCTAGGTTCTTTTCTTTTTTCCTTTTCTCAAATCTTGTTTATCACGCCCGAGATCAGCTGTCCACATGTCGGCCGAGCATGCACGGACACTCTCGTTTGTGAATACCGGAGGGGACGTGGGGAAGCGGGAGAGCTGGTAGCTGAAGCTCCTCCGATAGTCAGGCCGGCCGTGCGCGTGAACCGTTCCCGCTGACTGACTGACGTTAACGCGTCTCTGTCTTCTCTCTTTTCTCCGAGAGCAGAACCCTGAGCTGCCTCCTCTCCGGGACGAGTGCCTAGACGGACTGGGTGGCGGTGGTGTTTTTTTTTTTTTTTTGCTTTTTTTGTTGGTTGCCTGTGTGTGGAAGTTTCCTCCCTTTTCTTTCCTGCCGTCCCGGTGAAACGTCGCGCTCGGGGAAGAAGATCAGGGAGAAATGGACGGAGCGGCTGCTGAGCAGTGAGTGAGCTGAGCGCCGTTACACACCGGAGATACCGCTAATGCACCGAGTCAGATAACCGGGCTGCCCCTGAACAACTGTTTTACCTCCAGAGCAGTTTACACTTTCATCCATCAACAAATTTTTCCTCTTTTATTATTATTATTATTCTTTTTTTGAACTAAAGAATGACACTGCGACGCTGCGATTTGAGACTTTAATCAAAGTGACTTTTTGAAGAAGGAGAGAATTAAGATTTAATTAAAAAACAAAAAAAATCCTGATCCTGGTTGATTTCAAAAGAAAGGACCGATTACACGATTTTTCTTTTCTTTCTTTTTTTTGGTCGTCGTCTGTATTTCGATTCTGTATGAAAAGTCAAGTGGAGAGAGTTGGAGAAGAGCATGCCGCGGAGAAAGCAGCAAGCGCCGAGGCGATCTTCAGGTAAGCCTTTCCGCACACACACACACACACATACACACACTCTCTAAACGCATGCGTTGTTTAATCGTAAAACAAAACACACGATACATTAAAATAACCAAATCCGTGGCATCTCACAGGCCGCAGGATCTCCACTGCAGTCCGTTAGCTCTTTATGATGTCTTTTAATAAAAATCCAAAGAAAAATAAACAAGTTTACATTTAATTTTAAAACAACTTTTCTGAAACTGGGTGAAAATGCGAATCTAATCGTTCCCAAGAGCCCCAGACAATAAAAAGAAACTTTTCCCGAGGTAGTTGCCTTCCTGGATTTGATGCTTGATTGATCGCCTGTCACGTGGCCGCCTTTGATCTATTCATTCCCGATAACCATCAGTGAATCATTCGCCATGGAAACGCGCATGCGCTCTTCCCCTGGCTTGGACACGCAGGACAACTTTTTGCCCCTGCTGCTTGGGGGGCAGAGAAAAAAGACTTTTTTTTCCATCTCCAAACAGAAAAGGGGAGAGAGAGAGAAAGAGAGAGACAGGGAGAGGGAAAGAGTTGGTAACCAAGGTGTGTCAGTATAACTAAATCATTTAGAAAAATCTCTCTGTTTATAGCACTGTTAAATAGAAGTATATATTTTTTTTTATTAAAAAAGGATTGTAGTCTGTTAACTAATGGCGTGTAAAATCAGCCCTTATTCTATTACCGCTAATCAGACTTTCTGTTCCATGTGTTTGTTTAGAAGCTTCAAATAAGTGGACAGTTGCCTAGCAGTGGACGTGTCCTTCCTCTTAGACAGACAGGTCTGTCCCTCTTTGGAAACGAGAGCTCCCTCTGACGGAATAGCGTAGATAACGAGAATTCAGGAAAACACGTCTCGGTAGTAGTTGGGCCCGAAAATCGGAATTATTAGAGGAAAATCAGTGCCGCCACGTAGCGGAGTTACAGTATTAGAGTAAAGTGCTGACAGTACTGACAGGCACATGCTGAACTCAGTTTTATACTCCTAACATGATGGGAATAAGTACAAAATACTTATTAAGACTGACTCTAGGAGTAAAAAAAAATCTCAGAGGTGAAATGGCAGCTGGTAATACGACCTGGCAGGTTGTACTTAAATAAAAGCATCGACCCTCCCTGCCTGCAGTAAATATTGATTTAATTGTCTGTCTTTTGACAGCCATATGCATCATTGACTGTTATGGTCAATCAGAATTTGGCAGGCTTGACTTTCCATCAATCCCACGGCGTGACATTTTGAACAATCGAAACCAAAACAAACAGAAACAACCGAAAGAACGCAATTTAACCTTGAGGTTAGAACGAGTGTCTTAAAAGAGCATCTTTTTTTTTCCTCCAAGTTATTGTTCTGTGACTCGTGACTACTTTAGCTTTCATTATGGAGGACCGAGGCACACGGCTTTGTCCTGTTTCCGCTCCTCCTTCTTCTCCACACGGTTTTGGTGTGCTTTATTCACCGTTACAGCCTTGTGTTTTTTTCCGTCACAATCATTATCCTCGCACGGCCCGCTGCGCCGGTGGTGTCGGTGTAGTGGGAGTGTGTCGGCCTGCTGCAGCCATTCGTTTCGATTTGCTGCCTTTTCTCCGAAGCAAACACACGCAGGCCTTCAATATCGAGCGCAGTGCAAAAGCAGGAGCAGCACCGGAGAGAGAGAGAGAGAGAAACGGCTCAAGTCTGGATTTACATCTGAAGACTTGGAATAACTGAGCTGCAATTATTATTATTATTTCTTTTTTTAAAATATCCCCATCTGGCTTATTTACGAGCACAAACATAATTGTGTGAGACCCACATTGAATTCTGAAAGCTAAAAGTGTTCCTGTCCCAAGAGATCTGAAAATGTCCACTTGTTTTTTTCTGTGGTTAAACCAGGGCACTTGAGAATAAGTCCAGACAAATAAGCAGCGAGAAGCCACCATTTTTTTTTGTACCAGCACAGGGAGTCATTAAACTCGGCCCTTTGCTGAGGGACGAAAGGCTTCTTAATTATCAGGGAGAAAAAAAAGAAAAAAAAAAACCTAACAGTTCGTCTGCTGCTTTCGTTAGATAGGGGCCCTAATTATCTAAGCTTCTGATGGATTTGTGACAGCGCCTAACGATTAAAGCTGACAAATTCGGCTAGGTGTCAGCTCGGCAGCTGCCTTGATGTAATCAAGTTGATATTATACAGTTCCCATAGCCCGTAGTGCCGCATTAACTCAATTTTCTGGCGCAGGTGACAAATGGACTTTGCTACCTGACTAATCACGTCACGGCAGCGATGCTGCTTAATGACCTTGGTAATCCTGGCTCTTAACCGCACCGCTGGGCCCGCAGACTCTCTCGACCAATCGGATGCCGTGCTTAGTCAACACGTCGTCATTATCTCTGGGTGTTAAATCACGACCATCCTGTACGCCATCGAACGTTCTGCCTGTTTCTTTAACCCTGAGCGCTCCTACTTAAAGCAAGTGCACGACTATTTCCGAACGCTCGGCTTCGTTAGACGAATCACAGGAGAGAAAGAATTACCGAATCGTTTGTGTAGTATGTGTTTTTTTTTGTTTTATCACATTTATTCGCCATGGCTGCTTTGAAGTTTACTTGTAGATAGATTTCAAATCTTTTTTTTTTTTTTTCAAATCAGATCAAGATAAATGATAAACCGATTGCTGATACTCTGTGTGTGTGTGTGTGTGTGTGTGTGTGTGTGTGTGTGTGTGTGTGTGTGTGTGGTGCTTGTCCCTAGTGTTCAGTGAAGATCACATCTGTTACGTTGACCTTAATTTCTACTTATGATCATAATAACTTACAAAAAATATTTTTAAATCACACAGTTTTTAGATACTTATCAATTAAATAGACATTTTTCCAAGAATAGACATTTTTTTATAAAACAATTCCACCTTTTACACTTTTTCCATCGCGATCCATAGCTCCATAGTGGAAGATCCTGAGCTCAGGCTATGCGGTGAGGCTGTAATGTATAATGTAACCGTGAATCAAGCCCGCTGTCATTAACAGGTGACATTGACCTCTTTAGTCGATATTTATGTTTAGGCCTGGGTCTCGAAAGCAATAGTTTAATTTGCATTTGCAGGATCAAAGCACGTGGACTATAGGAAATCAAAGCCCATGCAGTTGTCGGGGCGGTCGGGAGCGTCGAGCCGCTTGCCTCGCAACGCCGGGGTTGACTTGAGTAATGAAGATAGATGACAGGTTTTATAGGGAAAAGCATGGATCGAAATGAAAATATGTTTGGGTTTCCCGTATGCCAGGGGTATGACTGCATGCAGCGAAGCGGTGCAATAGAACTCGCACACAGCCTAATGAGCTTTTATACAATTGGGAGTTTTTTAGTTTCCACATAAGTTATGTCAACTCGCCGGCTCGTCGAAGACCAAATTAGAGGTCTCCAGACTCCTGTGTGTGTGTGTGTGTGTGTGTGTGAGTGTGTGTGAGTAATAGAGAGAGAATAAAAAGAAACATGGGTTGTGGTTATACATAAGGTTTTACTATTTGACATGGACAATACGGTTAAAATATATATTAAATGCAACTTTAACACCAGTGGGAAACAACAACAGGTGTAATATTTATTTTAAAGAAAGGAAGAAACAAGAAACCAAGCGAACTATAAAATAAATTTACTTTAATAATGCCATTTACAAAATCAATTAATACAATTATAGCTTAATTTTAAGGAACTGGAGAAACGAAACACTGCGGCGTCACAGCATCACATACGGCATTGCGTCCTGCTTTACTATGTTACTATTGGTAGAAAACAACTATAGACATTTTCAAGCAAATTTAAGAGGGGAACACCTATTAATTAATAAATAATTAACAAATAACATTACAAACTTTTTTTAATAAAGTAAATTGGGCTTCTAAAATTCAGAACTATAACAATGGGAAGTGGTAGCACAGTGGCTAAGGTGTTGGACTGCTAACTGGAAGATCAGGATTCAATTCCCAGCACCACCAAGTACTGGGCCCCTAAGCAAGGCCCTGAACCCCTAACTGCTCAGTTGTATAAAAGAGATAAATGTAAGTTGCTTTGGATAAGGGGCGTCTACCGAACGCTGCAAATGTAAAGCGTAAGAACAGGTTTGTGTAAAGAATAAAGAGGTCGGAGGAAATCGTTAATAACAGGAAGTGAAGGCTACCACAATTAATTATTTTTTTAAATTAATAAAACAGCACAGACTTTTTTTAAATACACATCAATTATAAATGCAGCGGTAATAAAAGGTACTGACAATAGAGCTAAGATGTAAGTTGTAACTTGTTTGGTTTGACACATTAGAGTAGTGAGCAGGAGATCGGTGGTTAAGGTGTTGGACTGCTAATCAGAAGCTTCCACTGCCGGGCCCCTAAGCAGGGCCCTTAAACCCCAACTGTTATGTTATATAAATAAGATAAATGTAAGTGTCTGTTTATACCAGCGTAAAGATCTGTATAACATCACCAGTCTTTTATTCGTGCTTTACAAACAAAATGCACCTTGTGATGATTTTCCCTGTGAGAAACCATCCAGAAGCCGGAGAACCGGGACACCTTTGACACTGGATACTCCTTCCGAGAAACGCTACGGTATAGTAAAGTATTAGAACTAGTACATCGGTCTAGGTCTGTGATTTACTGTGAAAAACTTCTGACCAATCAGATTAAAGAATCCAAGCAGTGTGAAAGAATAAAGGAAATAATAAATGAATATGAATATGACGTTACCCAAGTAATAATTCTTCAGGAAGGTGAACTTCAGCTGAACTTCTTCTCAATTATGAGAAGGACACACTCGATACCGCGGTCAGTTTTTCCGAAGTTTTAGTCGAGTCCTCGTGACTGAAACAGAAATCGCAAATACGAGCTGAAATGGTCTGCAGATCTCGGTGCGTCTTTACCATGTTGAATATCTAGAATATGAGAATGGAGAGTGTGTGTGTGGGTGTGGAACATCACGATCAGAAAAAAATGCAGCATGCTGAGAAGGTAGCCGAACACCAACGAGGCTTGCAGCGTGGTATTATGGGAACTGGAACTATCAAAGCCACCAGCTGCATTTTATCTCTCCCTCTTTTTCTCTGTCTTTCTCTCATGCTTTCTCTCTCCTTCGCTCAGTCTGTCGGTTTTGATCCCGTATGTTTCATTTCTCAGCTAATTTGGTCTGCAGTGAGTCAGAGCGAAGACAGAAAGGGAAGAAGAGAGAGGGGGCAAAAAAGGGGGAAAAAAGACAAAAGAGAGAAAACTGAAGTCCTGCCCTGGTAATGAGAGTTTTGGAGCTCAGGGAGTGCGCCGAGGTCAGAAGGAACCCATGGGACGTCGTCTCACTTTTCTCACTTCTCCAAGTCCTGCACCGCTCTCATCTGTCCTCTCGTTCTTTTAGAGAAGGAAAGCAGCCTGGTGTATGTTTACTAGATTAGACAGCGAGAGGAAAACTTAGCAGCGTCTAGCAGATAATTAGCGTTCCTCGCACATCCACGTATATCTGCTTCCTCTTTTCTTTTTGATGCGTCAGGTTTCTTGCTGACCAGGATGAAACTAGCAGTTCATGGAAACAGGGGATATGATAAGAAGATGGTTTGGGCAGAAACACACATACGACAGAAGGATTTTTCTAGCATTGCTTTCTCACTTGCAGCGTCACAAACATCAGCTTCGACAGATGAAACAAAATGAAACAAAAACGAGACATTTGTTGACGGTAAACACGTTGTAACGCCTCCTCAAACTCGGGAAAAGTGCCGTCTTGGGACATTGCGTTTCTCGCCCCCTTACCCCGTTCTTCCTATTCCAAATATCCTGCGATTTACAAAAAGCCAGGATGAAAGTAAAAGAACGTGCTACGCTGCAGCCTCTTAACTTGTATGCTTAAACAAAAGCTATTTTAGCTTAATGAGAGTAATGAGTGTGTGTGTGTGTGAGAAAAAAAAAAGACAGAGAGAGAGAGAGAAAGAGAGAGGGAGAGAAAGGGGCCTATAACAAAAGCTCGAGAGAGAGAGAATAAAGGAGTGGCATTCGGAAAGGTATTAGAGCTGACAGATGAACAGAAGTGGAGAGAAATTCTCGCGCAGCAGCTGGGCCTGCAGTCATTATCCTGACAGGTGTCAATTAAGAATTACGACGTGCCCGAGTCGTCCGCGCGGCCCAGCTGTCTCTGCGGCGCAGGAATAACACTTTACCCTTGTCACTACGTTGGTTCTTCGCCCCGGCCTTCGCAAAATGAGCCGCCCGAGCGCCAATCGATAACCAGTGTATTAGCAATTATTTTGCACATTGATTTACGAGGGCCAACGACTCCTACTGTGCTGTTATTAGCCCGTGATTAGATCTGCCCGAAAACACACACACACACACACACACTTGCAACCCTGTTGCCAGGTGGATATATGTTACCTCCGCGGCCCTGAGGTCTAGAACAATCTTAGTGCACGGAGTTAGCCACCCGGTTAGGCCCTCTATCAAGGCTGGCTGTTATACAGACGGGTTTCTTTAGTTTCTCCACCCCAAACACACACACACACACACACACACACACGTGTGGGATGTAGCATACAGTTCAATCTGCTGACGCAGCCAGTGGATTGATGCTGATAGAAAGAAGAGATTTGTGATGTGATAAGCCTGCTGCTAACAGAGCCAGGGGTTTGGACTGCTCGATATATTGCTTGTTATTCTTTATCGTAGTATCGATCGAACTGTTTCTAAGACTCAGGATACGATTCTCGAAAAAGTGTTTAGAGTTTGTGTTCATCTAAATTTTTTGATTGGTTAGAAGCTTTTAATTTGGTTTTACAAAAGAAAAACTTATTTATCTCTTTTATACACCTGAGCAATTGGGGGTTAAGGGCTTTGCTTAGAGGGCCCAAGAGTGGTAACTTGGTGGTGCTGGGAATCGGACCCCAGTCTTCCAATTAGCAGTCCAACACTTTCCTAGTCGAGCGGTAAAATGTTCTTATTGGAGAAAAACAAAAGAGAAAAACAAGAAACGGGTCAGGGAACGACTGGAAGTGTGGAAAGTAAAAAAATAAAAAAGTTTTACATAATTATTAAATTAAATAGGATTTCAGCAAAGTTAACATTTTTGGCAAAAGAGGATTTTGGTGTGTGGCAAATATTTGAAAATGAGAAACTTTAGGGTGGCACCAAGAGCTCCTCGATATTTCTGTCCGACAGCAGGTCCGATTTGGGGTCGTTTCCCGTGCAGGGGTCTTTCTGTGTGGAGTTTGTATGTTCTCCCTTTGCTTGCGTGGGTTTACTCTGGGTTCTCCGGTTTCCTCCAACAGTCCAGAAACGTATGTTAGGTCGATTGCTGATTTTAAGTTGCCCATAGGAGTGAGTGTAAGTGTGTGTGTGGCCCTGTGATGGACTGCCGACCTGTCCAGAGCGTCCCCCCCCCTCCTGCCTTTCGCCCCTTCAGAGACGGCTGGGATAGACTCCAACAGAACCCCGTGACCCCGAATTGGGGAATCAGCGGGTATAAAAGATGTTTGTGACCGGAGTAATTTTTTTGAACGCTACTCATTTTAGATGTGAACACACATTTTAATAGATGTCAGACTTCAGCACAGGTTGTGCATTTGTGTTTTTCAAATCTGTTCATTTTTATTATTACAATTCTTGTCTGCGTGAAGAATAAAGCGGTAAGTAGTGTGATACTGGCTGTAAGCAGACCATCTGTGCTTTCTGTACAAAGAAGCCATGCATATTGTGCTGGAAGGAGAAGCTTATGACAAACTGCCCACAGACACCTGTTGAAAGACTCAGGGTTTGCTGAATCCCATAATGTTTGCAAAAACAACAAAAGTTTTAGTTTCTTCAGCTTGATTTTTAGTTTTATAGTAAAGACTGGAGACGGTTTTCTTGGTTTGGTTTTTATGGAACAGCAGCTCCAACATTATTTTTTAAAAAGGCTTCAAAATGGCATGGGTTCCGCCTGAAATCGCATACTTCCATACTACATAGTATACGAAACTGAGTATGTGAGACAAGTGGTATGTCTAAATCCTTAGTATTCGAATTACGTGAAAGTACCTGAAAAGTTCCCGGATGATCTATTACTCCCGTCTGTGATTTGAAGTACGCATGCGATGTACACTTTACTATCCCATGATTCCACGAGAGAACCGAATCGTCATTTGCGACGGAAAGAGCCGACGAAACACTTTTCAGTTGTTTTAAGTAAAGAAAAAAAAAAAAAATTGGCACTCATTTAACGTTATGCAAGTTAAACATTATTTACCTTTAAATTTGTGCTGCTGTGACGTCATGTCAAAATGAAATTATGTCAAAATGACATTCTGATGGCGGATATCAAAATGGCGGATGTCAGAATTTTGTTCATACCAGTCGTAATCATACTATACGTATAATTACTATAATTTTGTTACTTTCAGGAAGTATGTGATTTCCGACGGTGTTGGATTATTGATATGGTGAAGTTGTGGGCGGAGTTCTCAGTAGGTGGGAGGGGTTTAGATAGAGTCTTCAGTGTCTGCGCATTTAACATAATTCACATGGCTTAATCTGCATTTCTCAGACTTTCCACAACTTGTGTCACTTTTTAATAAATAATCAAACCTATTTATTGTCCTATAAATGCAATTGTTGGTAAATTTCGCTTAATATCTTTTATTTCGTTACACCATTATTATGACGCCAGATTTGGCACTCGTTCCGTATGTATATGTAGATGAATATTCGCAATTATATTTACTCACTCTTCATATTCATAACACACATTTCATATCAAAATTAAGCAATGATTTATGGTGGTGACATCCTATTGACATGAAGAGACGTTTATTATAATTCCGTTACATAAATCATGCTCTATATTTCTAGCACAGATCGCCGAGAGAAGCATTTCACAACAGTACAATAAAAAAAATAAAATAAAATAAAAAACGTAACAAGATATGAATTTGAATATGACATCCTACACCATAAAAAAAAAAAACACCTCCACACAATGGAGCAATATATCATTCTTAGAAAATTGACGTTCGCAGGTTCCAATATTCCAGTCTTCTAATATGCGAAAAAAACCCAAAAATCACAATATAGACAAAACAACACATTAAAAATAATATTGCTGTACTTTGTCTGACGCCGCGCAACGTTTAAACAAACTGGATAAGTTGACATGGGTACAATTATTGTTTTAATCTTATAGGAAATCAAATTAAAATAAATGATTTATGAGCCCATGATTGCTAAAAAAAATCCTATAGTAAACTTACCTGGAACTCAAGCTGTGCGTTATAGATGAAATTAATAGTTGATCATATTCAAAAACGCGGTGACTTTTATTATGCCAATATGTATAGATGTAGTCAAGAAAACTGATTTGTTTTTGCATAATAGAGTTCATTTGCTTAATAAAGAGCTTTACATTAGGAATATAAACAATAAAATAACAGTTAATAAGCAGATTTGTCATCTTTTCAAACGCATTGAATAGTTTTAAAGGTTGATTAAATTGCAAAACAATTTACTCACTATCCGAACAAATATATCCTCGAACCCATGCGCACAACTTACAATAGATTTCTTGAAAGCCAATGGAGAGGAAGATTGCTTTGACTTTAATTCGTTCTATGACGGAGCTCGTAACTCAAATGACTCGTATGTTAAATCAATTTTCCCCATTGAAATCAATTGAAATGCCATTAATCCGTTCCGGTTCCCCCCAAAAAAACCACAGCACTTTTTTTTGTTATATGTTTTAAAATAAGAAAAATAAACGTATAAATAACGGATATTGTATAAAAAACAATACAATAGGATGTACTGCAATAAACTGGTGTTATTAAGTATAATGTACAGCATTTACCTTGGAGATCAGACGACTCCACTTGTTAACGCGCTTGTCTGACTAGCTATCGAGACACGGGATGCTGAGCGGATGTTACGGCTAGCGGTTGGGTGTCTAAAGCTGGCTTGTAGCTCGCAACTTAAAGCAAAAACTTGTGCAAGAGACGATGCGTATCTCACATATGGAGTTGTCATGTGGTGCCGAAATGACCCGAGAGATGAATTAGTCAATTCTCTTTCCAGCTCAGACTGCATTGGTTAAGTTTAGGGGGTTGACATGTGATGAACGAACGCCTCACCCAGGTAAACGATGAAGTTTGAATAATTAGTAGACGTGTTAGGGAAATAACGTCTAGCATTTTTATTATATTTTGCTAAAATAAACTAAATGACTCTTCATTTTGCTGAACGAGACTCAAAGGTCTGAGTCGCTAAAATGAGCCGGATTCATTTATTTTACGAACTTGTTTATAAATTACAGTCTACATCCTTAAGTAACACATTTAAAATAAAGCTTAGTTTTTATTAGAAAGCCGTGACGACAGATCACGTGATTGGCCGGTATTTGATTGGGGTAAAACGTTGCCAGTTCAACAGTTAAGGCTCATAAACTTGAATGATATTTTCAGGACTCAGACCCGCTTGTTGGTTAAACATGAATACAGCCGTATTCTTATGTATCTCCTTTAAACTGTGTCATGTTCTTCAATTCTGCCAAACCTCAGCAGCATAAAACAGTGATGTGATCTTTCTCCCTCTCTCTCTCTCTCTCTCTCTCTCTCTTTATCTGTAAGCCCTATAATGCATTGCCCCGAATCGTCCACATAAAGGCCGCTCTCGCCTTTTATGAGCCAACGTAAAGCAGGTCTTAAAATGGTTGTGCGAAAACGCCTTGACTTCCAGCGTTTCTGTCGTGACACTTTCATTGGCTGTTTTTCGTGGAGTGTTTAAAGCTGAATCTGCAGTCCATCACTCTTTAAGCTGGTGAAAGAGGACTCTGTCACCACCAGACCCCCCCTCCCATCTTTTATTATCGCACCGATAAAGACCAGGGTGCACGGAGTAGGACAATAGGGAGGTAGTGCTCAGGGTAGCTGTAATTTTCAGCCAGTGGAGAGAACTTGTACGTAACTGATAGCAGGCCAAGAAGTAATGAATATCATTTTTTTGGCCACCAGTTTTATAGCACTGATAAGGCTGCTGGGAATAGATAGAAGAGGTGAGAGCTGTTTGGTTTTAAGATGGACACCAGACAAGGCAATGACTATTATCTTTAGGGGAGTTTCATGATCCGGGTGCAGTTTTTTTCTTATTTATAAAAAAAAAAATATATCACTGAGTATGAAATTAGATGTTTACCCAACATCCATTCTAATATAAGGATATATTAATTAATAATTCAATTTAAAATGCTTTGAATCTGTAACGCAGGTAAAAATAAGGTTTCTTTAAAGCAGCTGTGGAAAAAGAAGGGAGAGAAATTTATTTATTCTTATTGTGATCATAAGAAAAATTTAGATGATGCAACTTCCTGATTTGGAATTATATTTTTGTGTATATTTTATTGTGTTTAAGTAACAATGCTGTGGAGCGAAAATATTTAGGAATTTTTTTCTAAGCTGTAATGAATGACTTAAAGGTAAAATGTAGTTACACTGAGACGGATAAAGACATTTTTCTAAGTGTCTATTTATATACATATATACCTCTTTTACCCCTTTATGTACATATTTTTAATTATTTCATTTTTCAGTCTTTTTCACCTATCTGCTAGTTTGTCTTATAGCATATGGTAATTAGTGTCAGCATCCAACTTGTAAAAAAAACCCCACACATTTTCATCTTTAGGCTTTGATGCTAAACATTTTTGCTGGTTACACACAGATCAGCGCGTTGTGACTCGCCTCCCTGTTTTGACTTTTATCGGTAATTATAGAGATCGGACACGATTGCGCTCGGATGCGAAATAGTCACATGATCCGAACACAGCCTCATGCAGGCAACAAGGCAGAGAGACGGGGAGAGAAAGAAACTGCTGGGACGAACCGGGTGTTTTTTTTCTGCTTTTCGTACGGGTGAGAGAGACGCCTGACTCATGGTGATGTTTTATTATTGAAGCCATTTGCACAGAAGCGGACAGGACATTGGAATGATATGATGGACGCAGGGGCTGCTGCTCGCATATCTACTCACACATCAGTCTGGAATCTATATGTATCTATGATGGAATGTGTATAAGTAGTGGATAGTTAGGTTTAATTATAAAAAGACATAGCGAGAAAAATAATAAAAAAAAGAGGCTAAATTAGGGCTGTGTAAAAATATTGAGACAGCTAATTATTGCGATATTTATTTTTCACAAGTTTAGCGATATTCTAACCTTCAGTATCGATACATATCTGATAAACGTCGTTTTAATACATATTAAATGTAATTTTTATTTTAACCTCTCCTCGGCTCCTGTAGTTGTCGCTAACACATACAGTCTTAAAAGCAAACACGGGGGTAAAAATCAAGGCGCCCCTGACATTGTATTTGTTGTATTTTTGTTAGCTATTTGTTTTAAATTTTTCATTTTTAAGTATTGCAAAATATCGTGATATACTGTATCGTGTTATGTATCGTATCGTGACGCCCTTTCCAATACACAGTCCTGGGATAAATATAAATATTTAATGAAAAAATGTATTCTGAATTTTTTTTTTTTTTTTTGTAAAGCTGCTTTAAGACAAGATTAATTGTTAAAAGCGCTATATAAATTAATATTTTTTATTATATTGATATCACAAATGTTATCAATTCTATACACATAATAACGAAACATTTAAATTATAAACTATTTTCCCCCAAAGATTTTTTATAGCATTTACTTCTTATTTCTCAGACACAGGAGAAACCTTCTTGAGTGTGTGTGTGTGTGTGTGTGTGTGTGTGTGTAGCTTGTCTAGCATAGTGCATCATCTCCATGTTAAATTGGTTATGGCAGTGCAATCCAGCCCTACTTATGGGCGTCAGAGCAGCTGCAGTGTGACGAGCCTCAGTGATGGTGGGTCATAAATACCGAAGCTCCGTCACTTTGCCGGGAGTGTCACACTTTTAGTCATTGCTTTTCAACATATCCAGCACTGCACTTGTGTGTGTGTGTGTGTGTGTAAATGGAAAATATACTCATTGCTGGGTAAATAAGTGGACATTTTAAACTGTGGTAAATTGTGACCCAGGAAAATAGTCAGTAATTATTATTAGAGCATTTAAAGCAACCGTTCCTGTTAGCATTTATGCTACAGCAGTTGTTAACAGATGTTGACTCACCAGCAGCTCTTTTTTTTTGTTAAAGCTTTATAAGTGAGGTAACAGCGAAGTCATAGTGTTATAAAGCACTAATACTAGAGACTCCTTCCAAAAACCTCTCATCGTATTGTGTAGTTAGTAATACAACATACAACGTTAAGCATGTTGTATGAATAATAGTTAGCTAGATAGTTATTTAGCTACGCTATATAATGCAACTGAGGTAAAATTTCCTGCGTAAATAGCAAAATGATTTTGCAATGTTAAATAATGAATGTGTTGGTAATAATACTGTTTTTTTAAAGAAACCTTTCAGCTAAAAGAGTTTTCTGCAGAGTTAGAGACTTTTATGTGTTGGTTGGAAACGTTGTTTGTGCTAAGCCAGAGCGTGTGTGTGAAAATGAGAGGATTTGGAGCGGGGGATGGGTGTCGTTTGCTGTCTAACACTCATCACTCACTGGTTAATGATACTCTTCACTCATTCATCCTCTCTATTCTCCCTTCCTTCATTCTGCCAGGCCTGCAAGAGAGCAGAGGTCATGCACAGTTCACGACCCCCAGGTGGCCACCGTAGTACCTCTCTTTCCAAGTGTGTGTGTGAGTGAATGAGTGAGTGAGTGAGTAAGTGAGTGAAAGAAAGAAAGAAGATGAGGGAAAGAAAAAAAGGCAGAGAAAGTGTGTGTGTTTGTGTGTTTGGGTTTTCCCCTAAATCACTGACCAGCTTTCTTTGCTCTCCATCTCCCCAACGTCATAGGTTCTCGCCAGTCGTCTGTTTGTATGTGTGTGTGTGTGTGTGTGTGTGTGTGTGTACGAGGTGTTTTGTGAGCAGAATGGCAGATTTATAGGCTCTGTGCTGTTCTCGTGGTGTGTGAGTTGAAAGGAGTCTCTCTGCTGCTGTCACTGAAATATGTCAGGCCGTATGTGCTTTTTTTTCTGGTTTTTAAATGTTGATTGATCGTAACACCATGAACATGTTAAACACACGACTCGGTGAGGATGTTTTTGTTAGATGTGTGTTTTTCGACGTTTCTTGTCCTGTTTTGCTCCGTCCTGTGAACCGTCAACTCTCAAAATGTCAAGCGAGGCTCTGTGTCTTCCTTCTCTCTCTCTCTCTCTCTCTCTTCACCACTCCCTCTATGGGTTTTATCTCTCCATCTCCACACCAAATTTGGATCACAGCTGAGCCTGATTTGACTGGTTGTTACAACTGAGCAACATACACAATGTGTGTGTTACAATATGAAGGAATGTTAAAAGCCACTTTGGAGATCTAGATAAAAAAAGAAAATACAAATAATTATTATTACATGTACAGTTACAGCATTTGGCAGACATTTTTTTTTTTTTTATACAACTAAGCAATTGGGGGTTAAGGACCTTGCTCAGGGTTCCAACAGTGGTGGCTTGGTGGTGCTAAGAATCAAACCGTGGTCTTTTTGGTATTAGTCCAACACCATAACCACTAAGCCACCACTTCTTACATCTTTATTTTAGTTTGTAATACCGTTACTACTATTACCCCATCAATGCAACTACTACCACCACCACAATTACTATTACTACCACTACTACCTTTACTACTTCTACCCACAGGTTTGTAGTAATGCGTTAGTTAAATTTTTTTACGGTTAAATTACTTTTAAGAGTAGTTTTTAAAGAGGCGTTTCTCTAAAACTTTTAACTTAAATGTTAAATAAGATAATGTAGTTTTAATAATTATTAGTTGCCACCATGTTATGTAGGTAAAATGATATCGGTGAGTCTCGTGATAAGGATGCAGGCAGTCTGAAATACCTACGTAAAACAAAAAATGGCAGAAGAAAATCTCGCACATTGACTTCTTTTTTTCACGCATATTTTATGTAGTCGATTGTTAGTATATTTTTTTTGGGATTCTGGATTTTTCTTTCATTTAATCAGATCTAAAGTAAGAAGTATCTTATTACTCGAAATATCTTACCATTCCATACTTGGCAACTTCACTACAACTTTACTACAGTGGCAATTTGCTGGTGGTGGGAATCAAAGCCCGATATTCCAGTTAGCAGTCCAACACCCTAACCACTGACCTACCACTTTTCCTGATGCTACTACTGCTGCTATTACTACTATTACTATGGTTAATATTTCCTAATTAAGTGGTAGCTCTGTGGTTATATATATATAGAGAGAGAGAGAGAGAGAGAGAGAGAGAGAGAGAGAGAGAGAGAGGGCACCGGAAAGGACCTGAATCGAACCCGGGTCGCCGGAGTGCAACTGTGCATATGGGTACCAATGCCTTAACCCCTTACACCACCGCACCACCCTATATTTATAATCTTTCTTAGTAAATTTTATTTAGATTTTTAATTTTATTATTACGTAACCTATTTTTTTTATAATTATAATTTCATTATCTGCTTGTCATCAACTCATAAACCCCCTGCAATTCCCTTGCCAACCTCCAGGGGTTCGGGAAACCCTGCATAGCTTTTTTTTTTTGTTGCTTTTTTATTATAGACTTTATTCTGAAACGTGGAAGAAGTTCTTGCTGGTCATTAAAGAAGTAAATGACTACTAATGCCTTCCATTTTAGCTAATATCCTCCAGCCCTTATAAATTATAGTAAACCGAGTAGTTACAGTAGTTGAGAACACAAAGCAGGACTCGGCACTGATGTGTGTATGTATACAGCATGTCTGCTACATGTGTGTGCTTACACAGTTAGGACGAGAAAACCCAGAGCCATGGAATTAGAGTTTTTTTACACTGTCTAACACCCCCTCGCTGACCTGCGAGTAGTGTTCAGTGGCTTGCAGCCTTAAATCAATCTCTGCATTCAATTCAGGCCTCTTCACAAAGAGCTGAAGCTTATGAAGGAAAAAAAAAACTGGCCGGCCAGAGTTACAGTGCTCTTCTTCGGCAGAGGAGGAATGGAGGAGGAGGAGGAGGAGGAGGGGTCTTATATAAAGGGCACGGTGTGCGTCCATGCCAGAAGACGGTGATTTCCTTTTGCAGAGGGGCCATACATCAGAGGGCCTCCCAGCTGCACTGTCCCAAACTGACAGAATGACATGTGTCATTTATCAAAGAGGCCAAGGCTTGGGAAAACTCATATGACAAAGCCTGGGAGAGTTCACTCCCCTGCCTGTGCACACACACACACACACATACACACACACACTTTCACTTCATCTCTCTCCTGCTCTCATTCCAGCTCTTTCTCTCTCTCTCTCTCACACACACACACACACACACACACACACACACGCATGCTTTCCCCTCCCACCTTCTTGACTGTTGCCAAAAAACAGGCCTGCAATATTTCTGTCATCCCAACACCACTGCTCCCTCTTGTCCTCTCCCTGTCTTTCTCTCTCGCTCACTCTTTTGCTCTTTCTCCTGCGCTCTCTCTCTTTCTCTCTCTCTCTCTCTCTCTCTCTACATTTCATCCCTCGCTTTCCACGTTTCTCGCCCCACACACACATACATAACCAGCAAACTTCTTCCTTCCTGCCAAACATATTTCACACGACTGTTTACCAGCAGTTGTTTACAGTTATTTATGTTTTCCCGTGTTTACCGGTCGTGTCACGAGCACTACCGGCATTGTTTAATCAGTATTACATGTTAATGGGCTTGATTAAGGCTAATCAGCATGCTAATTATGGAACGGCGCTATAGTTAGAGAGACAGAGAGATCCAGCGCTCGGTGTTGTGCTGAGCTACAGAAGCGAGACGGTGGGAGAGCGCTAAAGTCTCTTTATTGTCCCAGTCCATAGTGGGGGTGGAAAGGGTCAAATACAGTTCACAATGCATTACCCTGGTCTCTGGGGATGGATCAAGCAGGGTTTCAAAGAAAGCTGTCTGGTAGTTTGGCTTCAGCGCTATGTAGCGACATGGGCGGAGAGGAAGTGGATCTTAAGATAGTGTCCACTTTATTTACTCTAAAGCACAGCATAGCATTTTTTTTTGTTTGGTTTTTTTTTTGACAGCGTGGGTCGAATAGGGAATCGTCAGTATCTGAGCTCAGTACCTGGGTCTGCTTTTCGACTCATACTGAGCACTAATGAAAGTTGTAGGAGGTCAGACTATTTCCTGCACTAGCAGCAAACAACATTAATAACGGATGAACGCATACACTGGACTCCAGATGTTTTGCTCTGTTCTGTTTCAGAAACCTGTTTTCATTATATTTTATTGTAATGCTGTTAAACACAATAGCTCAAGATGTACATTTTCTTTAAAAAGACACCTCCAGCTAGCTAGCATCAAAGATGCGTACAAGAGAAGTAGGACACACACACACAGTGTACACATTGCTGTAAGGGCTGTGTAAAAGTATCGATACAGTTAACTATTGCGATTTTATTTTTCACAATCGTGTACCGATATGCTGACCTGTAGTTAAAAGTGTTCACGTTATCGTTAATATTTAATTAAAACACTTAGTATGTGTAAACAACTTTCTCCTCCGCTCCTGTAGTTGTCGCCGACACATACGACCATTGTTTTAAAAGCGAGCACCACGGAAAAGATAGGGGCGCCTCCGAATTTGTTCTTGTTGCATTATTAGCTATTTGTTTTACTTTTTTATTTAAAGTATAGCAATGTAATGCAGTATAGTATTGCAATATATCGTAATACACTGTATCATGACCCGGGTATCACGGTATGTATCGTATCATGAGGCCCTTGTCAATATGTAGCCCTTATAATATTGCTTGTCTAACCTAGTGTACACTAGTTCATTCAACTATTAGGACATTTTGTATGTTCTCTACATGTCCATGTTTATGTAGTTTGGGTTCTTCATGTCGTTCTACCTCCCAAGAATATACTATTAGGTCCTGTCGGTGTAAATATTTGTTTAAGGTTCTCTGAAGTGGACTGGTATCCTATCCATGATGTAACCTCGCCCCCTAAAGCACATAATGGAGTGCTGTATGAATACATGACTGATTGCGTGAATGATTTATATAATCCAGGAAAAAGATTAGCAGCCGTAAGTAATTATACTTTGTATTGGTGTTCGACCTTGTGTCTGTTTTTTGTTTTAAACGTTACACGTTTTTAATTTGAATTGGTAATTATTAGTAGTAATAAATATGTAATAAACACATAATAATACTTAATAATACACTTATTTATTTATTTATTAAATGTATCCAAAACATTTGGATTAAATCCATCCATCATGCATCCAAAGCTCTAATAATGTAAGAATGTTATTTTAATTTGTGTAATTTTCTTTTTCCACCCACCCACACACACACACACACACACACACACACACATACACACTGGATTGTTCCTTTTTGGAGCACACTCTCACCTCCTTTCTCTAGGTTGCCTCTCATCCTTTCACCCAGTCCCCTCTTTCGCTCCCTCTTTTCCTTCTCTCTCTCTCTCTCTCTCTCTGTCCCTTTCTCCCTTTCTCTCTCTTTTTTCTCTCTCTCTCTCTCTCTCTCTCTCTCTCTCTCTGTGTGTGGTTTGGTGTGTGAGAGACAAGTCAGGGCAGGGGCTTTTCATTTGTCTTCATAAGCCTAATTTATTTTTGTAGCTGGATGTGAGTTGACAGCCATCACTCAGCGTGAGGTCAGTCGAGCGGTCATGTTTCTTCGTCTCACTGAGTTTAGCCCTCGCATAGAGAAAACAGGATGTGTGTTTAAAGGGCAGATTGATCGGGGAATATTAGAGTCATGGTGTCATTTATTATTATCCGTGTACGAGCATGGTACAGAACCAGGGATGGGACATTATAGGGGGGCAGAAGTTCAATTGCGCATGTGTTAAAACAGATTGCTTTAGGAAAACTTTTAACATTCTGATTCTTTTTCCGTAAAGATATATATATTAAATATATATATATATATATAGTGTTTAGCTGAGCCATGGAATTTTTTGCTTTGATTTACACTCGATTTACACACTCCAGCCCTCTGTTATCACTGCTCTGTTAAGACATGTTTTCCTGTATCTCGTTCTGAGAAATCTGTTCCTTCTCTCCCTCTCCCTCTCTTCCTCTGTGTGTGGTGTGGGTCTCTGTATGATTTACCGCTCCACTCGGACCCTCCGCACACCGCGCTCCTCTGTCCGCCCACTTTCCCAGATCCTTTCGGAAGAAAAGAGTGTCCCCATCCTCTCCTCCAGTCTCCTCCCCTTCTCCTGTCCATGCTGGGAGTGGGTCTGTTTTGATCTCGCTGAGGAATTCATCACCATGTGTTCACTTAAAGTCACTGTGGTTTCAGGGAGGTGGGGGGTGGAGGGATTGGAGCCAATTTCTTAGTCATTTTTTATAAGACACACTCAGTGTTATCAGTGGATGCGGATGTAAATGATCAGGACCAGGTGATAACCACGTTGTAGCTTATCTAGAGAAGTCACACGGTTTTAATGTCTTCTGAGTTTCAGTTGTTTTAGATTTTGTCCTGCAATTATATTTGATGTATGGCTTTATAAATACTGTGAATTTTTTTTTATTATTTTATTTCTTTTTTTTAATGAATGGTCAGTTTCAAAAACAAAATTAGATCTTACTTGTCCACTGTTAACCAGCATTATTGTGATGGGGAAGATAGAGAGAGAGAGAGCGAGAGAGAGAGAGCGAATACATTTACATTTGGCAGACGCCCTCATCCAGAGCGACCTACATTTATTTCATTTATACAACTGAGGGTTAAGGGCCTTTGTTTAGGGGACCAGAGGTAGCAACATAATGGTGCTGGGAATCGAACCCCGATCTTCCAATTAGCAGGCCAACAACTTAATCACTAGGCCACCACTTCCCCTCTTCACCACTTCCCTTCCACTACAAATTATGATCTATTGGCTTTTTTTTTTGACACTTTTGGCTGTGACATCATCGAAATTGTGATTTCTTGCTTTTCTTTAAATTGTTATTTACTTATTTATTGAATCAATTTTTATTGACTGCATATAAATTATTAATTATGGTTAAAAATATGAAAAAGATGACACCCAGTTTAGTTAAAATACAATTTTGAATTTAGCCTAGCAGCTGGTATTGTTAGCTTTCTTTCTTTCTTTCTTTCTTTCTTTTTCTATCTTTTCTATCCTTTCATAAATGCACGTCTCAACTTCAAATCAAAACTTTAGTTCTTCACATACAGTACAACATATCCCACCTTGGAAGGTTGGGGTCAGAGCGCAGGGTCAGCTATGATACAGGACCCCTGGAGCAAGAAAGGGTTAAGGGTCTTGCTCAAAGACCCAACGGTGGCGGACATGGCGGCTGTGGGGCTTAATCCCTGGTCTTTCTCTGTCTTCCCATCAACAACTCAGCACCTTAATCATTTAAGCCACCACTGCCCCAAAAACCCACTCCATAAGCACAACATTAGCAGCTCTTTTTCTCGAAACCCTTTAGTCTTATAGTGTGACAGTTGTAATATTAAATGCCATGCCGATAAAGATACAATTTTTTTTTTTTGTATCTGCTTCCCGGTACAGTGAAATTTCTTTGGATTTCCTGTTTGAATAACATACAAGTCATGCAGATCAATTTATTCTTTCAATGTAATAAAAAAATCCTGTTGAGAATTAATACTTGGAGCTGTGATTTTAGATCAGCGTGTCCATGTTTCCGTTTTTTTCCCCTGGCAGATGGTTTTAATAGTCAGGACGTGCTCGATGTGCGTTTTGAGAAATAATAACCGATTTGCACTACCTTTTCCAGCTCTTCACCGGAACGCGGTCTGATGGTGGGTCTTGACCATGACCTGAGCCGTCAGATCGGACACATGGTTTAGGAAGGCGTATGGGTTACTGTGTGGATTACTGTGCTTAAAAGGTCCCAGAAACTTGTCAGGCTTTACGAGCAGGGATCAGTCCAGGTTATTTACGAGAGCAGACCTGTGTGGACGTACTGCAAAGAAGAAACTGACACCAGCTAGTAACTTTGTGTGGGAAGCTCAGACACATTTATGATGAGAAGGTACAACATCCTGCACACTGTAGATTTTTATTGCCTGAATCATGGAGCCAACATGATATCCAGGGTGAAATCAAATATCTCAGGTTTTAATAATCAGTTTTAGCATTCCTGTATGACACACAGTGTGTGTGTGTGTGTGTGTGTGTGTGATAACACATCTGAGGAGGGCGGGTGTCACAAATGAATGGCTGCTGCCCATATTTGTCTCTAGCATGTGCGGGTTTCCCGGTCAAATAAGGGTCAGATTCTGGAAATCTGTGTGAGTGTGTGTGTGAAAAGGGAGGGATTTCGGTACTGGGGAGTTGATTGATGGGTTATTGTGCAACCAGACTCAGCTAGACTGAACCGGTGAGGTCGTGGCCTGAACACAAACTTTTTTTTTTTCTACTTCCTGCCCTCTTCTTTTCTCATTCTTTCTGTTCTTGTTTTTATTTTTCTCTCTATCCATTATCAACTCTTCATATCCCTCTCAATCACTCTCTTCATCTGCTTCCCACCCTTCCTCTCTCTCTCTCTCTCTCTTTCTTTCGCTGACCATCTCCTTTCAATACAACCCCCATACCCCACCACCACCACCACCACCACCATTTTTTTGTTTTGTTTTCTTTGTCTCCCTTCCCCGGATTCCTCCTGTACTTTTTTGGTGAATTATTCTCCACAGTGCCGCATGTTGATTGCTGCAATTCGTCAGTCGTGTCTTCTTTCAAGCAACTTTTCAACAAAGTGCTCTCATCGCAATCACTTTTGTTATGGTTTACAGCGTAATCTATGATCTGCTATCAAACCGTGTTTGTACTTCGCTGCAGCTCTCTTTTCTGACGCACAGGGAGAGAGAGAGAGAGAGAGAGAGAGAGAGAGGGAGAGAGACAGACAGAAAGACACAGACAGAAAAAGAGAGAGAAAGTGAGAGAGAGAGAGATAGTGTGGAAGAGATTAAGAGAGAGAAAGGGAGGAAGGAGAGAGAGAGAGTGATAGAGAGAAAGAGAGTAAAGGGAGAGAGAGAGGAGAGAGAGAACTTAAGACTTGACTTTTTACATTCCTTTATTTAACAAAATTACTTTTTACATAAAATCATTGAGACTACAATAAATAAACAAAATAAAATAATTACTAAAGACAGAGAGAGAGAAAGAGAGGGAGAGAGAGACCAAGGTTGAGGAAGAGAGAAAGCGATAGAAAGAAAGAAAGAGAGAGGAGAGAGAGGGAGAAAAGGGGATAGTAGGCGAGAGAGAGGCAGAGAGCAGGGGTGATAGAGAGAAATAGAGAGACAGACAGGTAGAGAGGGAGAGAGAAGAGAGAGAGAGAGAGACAGAGGGAGAAAGAGAGTAAGAGCCCCACATCTTGTAATTTCGATGAAACAAAAAAAAACAAGCTGTAATGATTTGCATTAAAGTTTACTTAAACGAGTGTAACACATCATCTTGTACGTGGAACGCCAAAAAATTCATTTCTAACATTTTTAGTCATTTATTTTCTGTCATTTTGAGAGTTTTTTTTTTTTTTTTTTCTGAATCAACACTTAACAAAAAGAAATGACAGAACACAGTTTTCCAGAAATATTCAGGTCTCTAACAAGCAAACCAGAGAGCAATATTTATTTTATTGACTCTAAATCTCCGTAATAGCATATACACACCACACTGCCCTGTCATTTAACTCGACGATTTACATTTCACTGTTTTTATTTATTTATTTATTTTTATTTGAAATCTGGTCATTGTCGGAAAGCCTGTACAGTTTTTACTGCCACACGTCCACACTCTCTCCCGCTCGTTCCCTGACTGTTAGCAGTGTTTTAAGCAGTAAAGCTGTACATCAAACCTTGTCAGAGGCTGAAATGGGTGGCAGGCCGTGTCCATGGGAAAGAGGGCAGCGATTGTGTTGGAGTAGAATGGAGCGGGGTTGGTGCCGGGTCATCAAGGTGTAGTGCAGCCGCTCTAATTGTTTTCCATCTCCACTCTCCTTCAGAACTGCCTGATTTATGGCAATTATCCATCTTTAGGATCATCTATCAACCTGGTAGTTGCTAGGCAATGGGAGCAGCTGCTGGTGTGTGTGTGTGTGTGTGTGTGTGGGTGTGTGTGTGTTTGGTCTGCTGAGTTTTCTGTCAGACACTCAGCACAGGTTATGGTCTGGTCGAGACATCATAATGAGGGATTTAAAGAAACAAAGAACATTTTCGTTCCCTGCTGTTCCTAACACACCCACCCTTGGCTCTCTTTCTCTCTGTCTCTCTCTCTCTCTCTTTCTCTTTCTCTCTGTCTCTCTCTCTCTCTCTTTCTCTCTACTCACATGAGGGTCCTCTGTCTGCTATGAGTCTGTTATGTCTCTCTGCACCACATGTGTAAAGCCTTATCGGTGGCTCCGCAAAAGCCGCCACGCAGAAGATCATCTCTTGATATCCGGGCATGTTTGGGTTATATAAAGGACTCGAACCCGGGACTGGATTAAAAAAAAAGGGGGGGGGGCTAGGTTTTGGCAAAAAAAAGGAAGGATCTTGGTGATGGGAGGAGGGACTGAGGTGCTTATGATCTAATGGCCATTGTCTCACAGCTGCACGGCTCCTCTGTGACAGCAGGGAAAGGTGATTTATAGACCGCACAACGGCTCTCCACCCGCTCGCTCACACACACACACACACACACACACACACACACACACACACACACACACACACACACACACACACACACACATACAAGCAGTCTGAGGGGAAAAGGGACAGAGAGCATACAAGGGAGCAAAAGGAGAGACGAGTGTAAAGCACCGCAATGCAGAAACACCTGGATGCGGAAAATGTCTGGGGGTTTTTTTCTCACTGTAAAACAAGACCTGTGGCAGCAAAAACACATTAGTCGAAAATTTAATACGAGTTAAATTTGATTCGATTTTCACTTATTAGCAGCAGTGTTACGCTGTGTCCATGCTAATAAACAACAACGCTTACTTTGGTAGCAAAAGAAATCCACGCAAGGCAAGATTAGCTTAACGATTCTAGCATTTAGCATCTAGCATTTAGCTACAGCGTTTACAATTTTTAAGCGAGACACAACAGACCTAAAAACTAAGCTGGGGGAAGTGAAAGCGCAATAGTTGAGGTATTGGACTGCTAACTGGAAGGCCAGGGTTTGATTTCCCGCACCACCAAGCAAATAGAAGCTTATTTGCTGTTGCTAGCGGCTAATTTTATTCTGGTTTATTCAAGTATTTAGCTAAAATTTAACCTTCACATTCTCAAACCTCAGTCTTTTGAGCTAATAGAAAAGACTGATGGCTGTGAGAGGACGATGATAGCATAAACCTTTGCGTTACTGTTTTTTTATGTTTGCTTGGCAAATTTGGTTAAAAATAACATACAGCAAAAACTAGTTGTTTTTTTGTTTTAAAATATATTTTCTCTGTTTTTGATCTCTAACTTTAATACAATTAACCAACTTTAAATACAATTAACCAATCTTCTGATGTTTTTAATTTATGTTTATATTATAGATAGCTAGATAGACAGATGGACGGATGGACAAACAGACAGACAGATAGATAGATAGATAGATAGATAGATAGATAGATAGATAGATAGATAGACCGATCAATCGATAGATATATAGTTAGCTAGACAGACAGACAGGCAGACAGACAGACAGATAGATAGATAGATTGTGCAAAAAGTGCGCATTGTGTACATTGTACAGACGTATATATTTTTATAGACAAATTAGTGTGATAAATATTATAAAGGATCTCTCGAGGAAAAAGATGATGGTTTTAATTTATAGTTCAATGTAAAAGACAGGACAGTGTAAAAAAGGTGTGTAGGATTATGTTTGGGATTGTATCTGTTGCCTTGTTGCCCCCAGGAAACTGACACTCTGATTGTGAATGTGTACAACAGGTAGTTTTGCCACCTCATGGCTGCAGGCTCTTTGTTTGGATCCGGAGATCAGGTTACTGTTACACTGTGTTTTCTGTGTGTCCCTGTTTGGGCAGTTTTTTCTTCTTCCTCAATCACCAAAGAACCCTAAAGGGGTGTAAATAGGGTATGATAAGTTGCCATTAGATGTGTGTGTGTGTGTTTTAAACTGGCGTCCCAGTCTGGGTGTGCAGCTGTTTTCACACTTAGTGTTCCTGGGATAGACTCTGGATCTACTACCACTGTGACAAACTATATCTGTAGCTGAAGATGATTGTAATCTGCTGCCCTCTGCTGGAGTGGAGGATTTTTTTTAATTTTATTTTTATTTTTTTTACATATTTTTAGGTTTTAAGAACTAGATTATTTGGTGTTTGTTTGTCATAGCTATGTGCTCCGTTTCATCACTTAAAATTGCTAGCACATTTATTAAGGGTTATAATGTACATCCCATTAGAAATTCTGGCCTTTTTTGTTAAGCCATTACTTAATCTACTTCTCTATAAATTACTCTCTTAAAAAAAACAAAAAAACAGCCCCTTACAGTCAATCCAGGCCTGTACATGATGGAACGCATTACCTCACTGATGTAAATTGCTGTTAACAATCTGCTAATTGAGCTCCTTCATTATTCATCGGCCGTTTTGATATTGGCGTTTAGTAGGCTCGTGGGTGCGCGAGGGCTCTGTTGGGGCGTGCGTGGTGAAAGCGTCACAGCACGGCGAAAAGGAAAGAACAGCACAGCTCGCACATCTCCTTTCTGCTCTTTCCCTGCCTATTGTTTGAAGCTAATGCAAAATTCACTGTCTATATGACCCATTTTAGCAGCCCATTAGCATAATTTGGCTGTCGTGTGGCCAGTGAGTTAATGTGGTTGCAAATGACAGGGAGAGTGTGTTATACGACCTTAGGGTTTTAAAAATTAAATGACAAAGTGGGCCTCGCTTTGCATAAGTATGGGCTCGACATTCAGGGGCATGCAATTGTGTGTGTGTGTGTGTGTGTGTGTACAGTACCAGTCCACAGTATTTCCGCAAGTTGAGAAAGATATTAAGTATTTGTGGGTGAATATTTGATTCATTCAACAGTTTAAGTATTTTTACATATTAATTAGAAATCTCACCTCTAGGAAGTATAAATTTGCATAAATAGCTTCAACGTACTAGATTTCATCAAAATGACTCATGACACAAAACAATCCTCTTTAACATGGCTCTAATTGTGCACAGTGTAAAACGAGGAGATAAAGAGAAAGCTGAGCGTGAAGCTGAATTGTGCTGGACCCTGGAGTTATCCTGCCATATGGCGGCTTGTTCCTCCCAGGCCGGCCTCTCGTGAGCCGCTGCACTTATAGACGAGATGGCGCCGTTCATTTTGAGACACCTATCCACCGTATCCACAGCAACGCAGATCAGTGCTGGTGGGTGAGGAGAGGTAGGCTGGGTCGCTGTAAAATGCCCGTCTGCACTTCAAAGCCTCCCTTTGTTTAGTCTGTAATAAAGTTAGATGTGGCTTGCGGTGAAAAGAGAAAAAAAAAGAGAGCGGGAGAAAAAGAGAGAAACGACAAAGACGCTCCTCAGAGCGAAGGATTGTGTGCGAGATGATGAAAAATGTGAAGGCTTTTTTGCTCGCAGAGGTTCATGTTGGGCCAGGGAAAGGAGGTGGGGAGAAGGGAACGAATACGAACCTCCGGAAATCTGCCCATCCCTATAGTGGGCTCGTTACTCCTTCACACAGTTCATTCATCAGTGACTGCGCTGCAAATGGAGGCTGTAATTATTAATCACCATTCACACACAGTATTATGTGTAGGGGAAAAGTGCTTAGGGTTTAAATAGGCGCTGTACTCACCACACACACTGCCATCATGGAGCCAGGGCTGGACAGATTTCAGCATTAGATTAGGACCTGGACCAGAAACTGAACATTTTGGACAGATAGTCTTGAGTATATTGAAATCTTCATGAATGCTCATGGTTTAGCTTTAAATTTGATTCTAATACATGGATTATAAGGATTTTTTTCCCAGTATCATCACTTCCTACTTGTTGACATTTGAATTTTTCCCTAACAACATCTATTGTTAGTGGTGTAAAAGTGCTCTTATATAAGCAATTTAGATTTTATTTAATTTTTTAGACATTTATCAACATTTGAAGTGGATCAAAAAGTTTATTAAATTTGTCCTAAAATAAGAACGGGTATTGTTTTGGTTTCAGGAAAACTTCAGGAATCAAATGTTGGCTAGTATAATTAAATATTTTCTTATTATACATAAACTTTTATTTTAAATTCCTGTCTATTTTAACATAAACTCGAACAATATTATCCACAATATCCTGAGGGAAAAGTAGAACTTCAGTAGATTCCAGAATTTGGTTGCATGTAATAGATTTGAGTTCATGTTCGTACTTTTAATGTTCACTTCTCAAATCTGTAATTTTTTTTTTGAAATAGTATTTTTGAAAAATATGTTGTTGTTTGTAACTGTCCAGTTTCATGCACTTCTACTCAATATTTATTTTAAAAGAAAATTGAATATGCTATTAAAAATGTGGTCTAAGAATCAATTAGTTTTCCTCTTTCTGATCCAGTAAAGTTTTCTTCAAACTTTCTGGAGGCTGTAAGCATTTCTACAGCAGACATACAGGATCACTACAGGCCATGAGCAGACTGGATCAAACAGCATCGCACCGCTCCAACCGGCGTGCAGGAGAGAGTAGGGTGGGGGGAGGGGGGTTTACACGAGAGACAGAAAGAGAAAGAGATTGCTGCATTCCCACTGACATGCTGTGCATTACCATAATTGGCTTTTCTACATGATAGGACAGAGGAAATAATAATGTCATTTTATTTACAGCCTTCAGTGTCCTGGTCCTCCCCCTCCCCGTGCTCTTTCCTTCTTCCTCTCGCTTCTGCGATCCTTCTCTCCGTCTCTCCGTCTCTTCGTCCGCCACTTCAGCGGGCCGCCTAGGTCAAATGACGTGGTTTGATCAGACCTGTCTAAAGGCATCAGAGCTGAGTGGCATGTAATGGAGACCCGGTGACAAACCACATTGGCCGGCCAAATAAGACTTGCCAGTTTTCCCATTAAAATGTCGGCTAAACAGCGCGGCTCTCCGCCGGCCACTCCAAAACCACTCTGACCGGCTAAATCAGCCGACGGAGAGGTGCCTGAATTGGACATTAGTACTGCAAATGACTGCCGTGATTGCCCCCTCTCCGGCTAAATAAAATAAATAAATAAGGAAAGGGGGGTGGGGGGTGGAAAAGTAAAAGATGCCAGTTGTAGTAGGAGATGCTGATGGCGGATTTGTACATCTGCACATCCTTTGGGTAATTTCTCCAGAGTTTGGGGCACATACTGATTAAAACAGGCAGAATTGTTGGTAATGTCATCCATACAAAGGCTGTAGATGATTTATAATATCTGAATAGTTTAATTACACCTGAATTATAGGTAATAAAAGATGAAATTAATGTCCACAACCCTTTTTGGGATTATGTTTTAATGTTTTTTTTTCCTCTATCTTCAACCAATCACATGACATCTGTTCATATTTATCAGATGCCCTTATTCAGAGTGACTTATATTTATCTAATTTTTTTATTCAATTGAGCAGTTTAGGGTTAAGGACCTTAATCAAGGGGCAATTAGTGGTAGCTTGGTGGTGCTGGGAATTAAACCCACAGTTTTCCGATTAGCAGCACCTTAGCAGAAGTGCTGGCTCATGGTTAAGGTGTTGGACCTCCAACCCGAAGATTGTGGGTTAGATTCCCAGCTCCATCAAGCTACCACTGTTGGGCCCCTAAACAAGGCCCTTAACCCCTAATTGCTCAGTTGTATAAATGGGATAAAATGTAAGTCGCTCTGGATAAGGGCATCTGCCTAATGCTGTAAATGTAAATGTAATCAATGAGATACCAACTTCCAGACCTGGTTTAAAGCTGGTTTGGTATAATTCCTTATAAAGGGGAGGAATTAGGAAATTAGTAATGGTGTGTGTTTTTTTATTTTTAATACTTTTTAGGATTGTGATTGTGGACTGTGAGGTGCAGCCCTGGCAATTATAAAACCAGTTTCTGGGAAATGATACTTTAAGAATGTAGGAACATCATAAATCTCTGATTTTTATGGCTTCTCATAAAGTCAACCAGAAGAAAGACACATGCCATGTCTAACACACCAGTGCCGTGTTCACTAAAATATAATTACACTTTAACCATTTAAACAGTTTTTTTTACATGTTTAAGAAAGTACAAAATAGCAGAAAACCAATCCTTCAGTATGTTGTGTGTGTGTGTGTGTGTGTGTGTATGTGTGTGTATGTATGTGTGAGCGTACTCACATGTGAGATTTCTGGATACAACTCTGTGGTGTACAAGGAATATTCTACAGCTCATCTTGTTGGCCGTTGCTGTGTGTGTGTGTGTGTGTGTGTGTGTGTGTGTTTGTTTGTGTGTGTGACCTGCTCATGTCCTGCTCATGTCCCGTCGCTGTGTCACCTGTCCAAACTCTGTGAGGTCTCAGCAGCCACAGTGACAGCTCCGCTCTGGACACAGATGGCCTCGCTCTCCTTCTGCACCCCACACACTTACACCTGCACACACACACACACACACACACGGACAAACACATCATCTCCTCTGATTATTTTAAATATTATTTTGTGTATTAATCTTTAGATAAACTCAGATAACTGATTAGACTTTTACATATATACAGTATGTGTGTGTGTGTGTGTGTTTGTGTGTATATACGCATACAGTATATAATAATAAATAGATGGGAATTTGCTTGGCAAATTTTGTACACACAAAAAAATTTACATTTATTTTTTTTATTAAATAAACTTTCACTGGTAGGGAGTTTTCCATATCACATATTTGCATACTGGAACCTGATTGGCTTATGAACTTTGATATGCAAAATAATATTATTGTAAATTTTATATTAGATTTCTTGCTGCATTTGTTTATAAAAAAACACAGAATATAAAGTGCAGTCATGTTTGACGTAATATAATAATAATAATAATAATAACAACAATAACAATAATAATAACAATAATAATATCAATAACAAAAATTATAATAACAACAATAATATTATTATTATTAAAAAAAAAATAATAATAACAATAATAATTATAATAACGTCTTAAAATTAAGCAGCATCACATTTTTATTTTTATTTTTTCAATATCTGTATTTAGATTCTCTTTTTTTTTTCTATATTTTCTTTATTTTTTTCGGTCAAAATTACACAATTTCCTAAATTCGAACTTTCTTCTTTACTAGCAAATCCGCTGCTTTAATTGTATGTACTCTTAAAAACTTCTGTCCTTTCTCTCACCCTTGACAGTACAATGTAGGGTTTTGTTTTTTATTTTATTTAATTTTTAATTTTTTTTTTTTATAATTTTGTTGATTGACAAACACAACAAGGCCCCCCTCCTCCCCAACTCCCCCTTTAATCCCTCTTCCTTTGTTCGGCGTGATGCTTAAAAGCAGAGGCTCAATGAAAGATGTCAGCAGTCAAATTTCTGATTGGGTTATTAAGTGCGAGTGCCGTTGCGATCGTCTGGCGGTTCTTTGACGCAGATGGAGGGGAGGAAGAGAAAAAAAAATTGCCAAGTCGGGTCTTGAAGGCTTGATGCGCGGACAGTGACACGCCGGCACGCGTTGCCTGTCACACGCCACGTGGCGTCAAAGGCTGAAGCGACGTATTCGTTTTAGTGTCAGTGTTCTTCTGCCCATCTTCCTGCGAATGTCTCTCTCTCTGTCTAGCTCTTTCTGTCTCTCAGTCACTCTACTCTGCGCTCTCTCTCGCTCTCTCTCTCGGTAATTATAGTGAAAAAGAAAGTTCTCTTTTCTTGTTGTTTTAATGTGATAAGCTGTCGTAAGTGCTGCATTGACTTGAGGGAATTAGCCAGGCTGCGCTCCTCCAGGCGAATATTCCTTTCGCTGCAATTTCCGATAACTGAGTTATTTGACAGTTTGTAATGTTTATTTCAATCACTGCTGTTGCTTTACGCCACCCGCTTGATTTCTCAGCGGGTCTGATAGATTGATATCGGTAAAAGGGTTAAAGCTAAGCTTAGGTCGGCTTTTGGTGGTGTCACGCCAAATTAAGTGCTCAAATTCAAAATAAGTTGCTGTATTATTGATACATCCTGCGGACTCGCTGGTCATTGGTCCATAAATGAAAATGTTATAAAAAGAGTAACTATTCCTTCTTTTACACAGGCGCCATTTAGTCAGTTACAGCTGCTCCTGCTCCAGCTTCTCGTACACAGCCATAAACGGCAGCTAACAAACATCAGGTATCACGTCCGGTCTGATTACACTATGCTCAGGAGCACACTGTTTGAAGCTGACAGCACATCTGCTTGGAGCTTCTCAGACGGATCCTGGCATCTAGGACAGATAGCTGCTGGTGGCTTGCTGAGATAAAGAAGCAGCTCTCAACTCTCAACACTTGTCTGTCTCATTCTTTTTTCTTCACTATCTCCCTGCCTGCGTCTACGCTCTCCCCGTCTCCTCCTTTTGCTCCCTCTTCCACAACCACCACCACCACCTCACCCCCTCTCTCGTCAGTCTGATCCGATTGAATTCAAACCTGTTCAGGCTGCTTTTACAGATTCTGCTGTGTTGTGTTCAAAATGGCTGATAAGAACAAGCCTCCTCAGACATACACACACACACTTCCTGCATATGGAGAAAGGGTTTTTTTTTTTTTTAGAGCTGGACACGTTCCGAACTAACACACAAACACGCTCACTCACAGACGCGGAGGTGCTTTGATGTGTTTCTCGGTGCTCATTTTGTTTATCTCCTGATGCAGATCGAAGCCAACCATTCCTTATTACACGCTTGGTCTCTGGGTCTTATATTCACTTTTCATTAAACAAATTAAACAAGTAATGTAACTATCTAGCTCGTTTCCTGGCTCGTTCGCTCATGCACTATATTCCTGGCTGCTGTGATAGGGTTTTATTATTCCGATGCATTTCATATTGCATGGACAGTTTTTTTTTTTTGTGTCTTAAACATAAATGCACATCCTATTTGCATTTCAGCTACCAAATCTCGATTTGGATTGAGTAAAAGAATGCAAAAATTCTCCACAGTCTTTTAAATCATCAAGTAGCACTATTTAACACCTACTCCGCATTCTATACAGAAAACAGTTGGTAACGATCCATTTACCCCTTAAACAATTAATGTTTATTTAAATTGTTGAGTTAGCTTTGTGCTTTAGATAAATTTCACTTAATTCAACATTTAAAAACCAGTAAAGAATGAATATTAACGACTAATTAAACAACAGCGAGTTTTACAAATCTTCTGACTAATTGATGACTAACCGTAATTTTATTGAAGCTGAATGCTATATTAGATCATAACAGAAAAAACAATATATCCCGATTGATCTTTAAGTGTTTAGCAATAAAACAAATCACACTTCAGACTTTATTGCACTTACGGCATTATAACAAGCACACTGAACAGAAAATAAAATGATGTACAGCTTCAGTATCTATTCCATTCAGATGCTAAGTATTCTCGGTCCCAATCAGAGTGCAAGCCAGTCCAGGCTTTCCATCATTTCTTGTTCTTGCTGTCTCTTTTTTTTTTACTCTCACATTCTCAGACATTGCACATACACAGAGGCTGCACACACAGTGGACTCCCAGAAATTTAGTACAACATGGACCGTGACAACAAGACATGTCATTTCCACTCGTGCTTCGGCACGACACACTGCAAGAACTTCTACTACTGCTGCCAGCTACACTGTGTGCAGCACCGTATCTTTGGCAATAACTCAGATGCAGTCTCCTGCCCAGAAAAGCCTGACTTGAGTGGCACAGTGGTGGGGGAAACTGGATCAAAGTCACTCACAGTCTCTGCCCTCTAACTATGAGAAAGAGAGAGTCAGAGAAAAATCATACTTTTTGTGTCAGTAGTGTGGCTTGCCTTGTAAATGGGGCAGCTATTGAGACCTAGAGATCATTTTGAGGTTTCGGTGGCCTGAAACTATATGATTTAAATCATGATCAATAATTACTCTGACTATACCTTTATCATTCTGCATAAGTTCTATAGTTCTGCGATAAAAATAGCGGTTATGCTCGATAGAACTGGATTTTGCTTTCTAATTTTTAGCTATGAACACTATTAAGCCCCCTCCCCCAACACCTGTCTGATTTCATTTTGTTTAAAAATGTTCTTTTTGCTGTTGTCCCTGGTTTTCATCCTCAAGGGGACTTATTTTTCTTGCTCATCCGTGCTCTTCTTTACCCTTGCTGAGCTGTAATATTCGATAGCTTTGTTAGTCTCAGCAGTGAAGGGTACTATCTATCATAGTCAAGATATGGATGTTTGCCACTTTATAATTGCAAACCTGTGTCCTCTGCCAGGACTATTGACAAGAAATCACTTTAGGATCATGATGTAGCCGTGCAAGAGCACATGCAGGAAACTTTCATACATCAAATAATGCCTTAGAAACCTCAAAAAACTTTCAACGACTAAATCTGTTTTGAAAGTTGCATTTTCTCTCCCTCTTTACCTTTTGCTTAATCATCATTTTTTTCCTTTTTTTCTGCTTTGTATTTTTACAGCCTACGTGCCTGAGGATGAGCTGAAGGCAGCCAAGATCGATGAGGAGCACCTGCAGGATGATGGCCTCTCCTTAGATGGTCAGGACACAGAGTATCTGTGCAACGAGGAGGACCCACGTGAACAGCTGAGCTACCAAAACTCCCCTCTCAGCAATGGCACCAACCCTGACGCCGGGTACGGCTCACCTCTCAGTGACACCAGCGATCACCTGGCTGACTTCAAAAGCACCTCGTCTAAAGAGGGCCAGGAAAGGGATGAGACTGAGGACATGGAGACAGAACCTGGTCTTTCTGAGCAAGACAGCTTGGCAAGGATGAAAGCCGCCTATGCAAACTTGATCTCAAATGCCTCATGGTCAAGCATCACAAGTGACGTTATCAAAAGCAAGCAAATCAATGTTAGCAACAGCATTACCACAAGTAACCACAAGGGGAGCAATAGCATTACGAGTAGTCATGCAACTAACATTAACAACATCAGTGGAAGCAGTAGTGTTAGCACTGCTAGTGCCACAACCAATACCACCCCAAGCAACACTTCTACCACCACTTTAACGAGCAATGGCAATGGGAATGTAGGTGGTACCAGTAGTGGAAGTGTCTCTTATGACTGGCATCAGGCTGCTCTTGCTAAAACATTACAGCAAACACCATACCACCTTCTTCCAGAACCCAGTCTCTTCAGCACAGTGCAACTGTACCGACAAAACAATAAGCTGTATGGGCCGGTATTTACTGGTGCCAGCAAATTTAGATGCAAGGACTGCAGTGCAGCCTATGACACCCTTGTAGGCCTCACTGTACACATGAATGAAACGGGCCATTACCGTGATGACAATAAAGATCAAGAGGATGACATGGGCAAAAAATGGTCTAAGCCAAGGAAGCGTTCCTTGATGGAGATGGAGGGCAAAGAGGATGCTCAGAAGGTCTTAAAGTGCATGTATTGTGGTCACTCATTTGAATCTCTACAAGACCTAAGTGTTCACATGATTAAAACAAAACACTACCAGAAAGTGCCTCTCAAAGAACCAATGCCAGCTCTTGCCTCAAAGCTGGTACCTGCTACCAAAAAACGAGTTTTTCATGACCTAGTGTCCCCCTGCTCACCTGAATCCATCACTAGCACAACTGGTGTTTCACTGACAGAATCCACACCCACCAAAGACCAAAAGGTTACTAATCCCTATGTCACGGCCAACAATCGATATGGCTATCAGAATGGTGCAAGTTACACCTGGCAGTTTGAAGCCAGAAAAGCCCAGATCCTCAAGTGTATGGAATGTGGAAGTTCCCATGACACCTTGCAGCAGCTTACAGCTCATATGATGGTGACAGGACATTTCCTCAAAGTCACCAACTCTGCTTCAAAAAAGGGAAAACAGTTAGTGTTTGATCCAGTGGTGGAAGAAAAAATTCAGTCCATTCCTCTTCCACCAACTACCACACGTCTACCAGTTCCAACTATTAAGTCACAAATAGACTCTCCATTACACACCTCTACAAATGAGGAGAGGAAGGATACACAGGATGAGAAAAAAGAAGTGAATGAGCCAGAGAAAAAAATTAAAGAGGAAAAAGAGGACCCATCAGACAAACTGGAAAACACAGAAAAACCTGGCCAGTACAAGTATCTTAGAGAGGAGGATTTGGAAGAGACCCCGAAAGAGGGTCTTGATATTCTTAAGTCTCTAGAAAATACGGTTTCTAGTGCGATCAGCAAGGCTCAAACAGGTACCCCCACATGGGGTGGTTATCCAAGCATTCATGCTGCCTATCAGCTCCAAGGGTCAATGAAGTCTCTTTCTGCTGTCCAGACTGTCAAAATGCAACCCACATTCAGTGCTAGCAGCTTGAAGTCCCTGTCAACTGAAACCAGTGCCCTCATCCATTCCCCTGGAAGCCCTTCCCCACCTCCAAACCATAAGAGCAATGTTTTAGCCATGGAGGAGTTAGTCGAGAAAGTCACAGGAAAAATTGTGTCTAAAAAGGAGAAGGAGGAGAAGCCCACTGAACGCATCACAAAACATGCCTCTACACCATCACCAACTCCTGTACCCAAGGAGAAAAAAAGACTTCCCTCAGCCGACTGATCTTAGCAAGCCTACTAAGAACGGCATCAATGAGGATACTGAACCTTTCGTTAAGGAAGGAGAACAAGTTGAGTGCCATGCTGAAACTCCGGACAAGAATGGAATGGACACCCTTAAAACTCAAGTCAGCAATGGTTGCAGTAGTTTGGGTATAATCACTGATCACTCACCAGAACAGCCTTTAGTCAACCATCTCAGTGCACTGCAGTCCATCATGAACACTCACCTGGGCAAGGCGTCCAAAAGCATTAGCCCATTATTAGACCCGTTAGCAATGTTGTACAAGATCAGCAACAACATGGTTGAGAAACCATTTTACAGTCCAACTCAGGTTAAGCAAGTTGAGTCCATCAATAGATACTATGATAATGAGGATCAGCCGATAGACTTGACAAAGTCCAAGAACAGCAATGGGCGTTCAAACAACAGCTCATCCACTGTCATTAGCAACAGTAGCATCAGCAGCATTTCGAACAGTAATCGGCCTATCATGTCCAACTTATCTGAATCACTGTCTTCCCCACTGAGGGAAAATGCCCTGATGGACATCTCGGACATGGTGAAAAACCTTACAGGGCGCCTGACACCAAAGTCGTCAACACCCTCTTCGATTTCTGAGAAGTCAGAAGCAGATGGCAGTGCTTTTGAGGATGCCCTGGAGGACTTCACACATGTTCAAAAGAGGAAAGGAAGGCAGTCAAACTGGAACCCTCAACACTTGCTGATCCTACAGGCTCAGTTTGTATCCAGCCTTCGTGAAACTCCAGAGGGAAAGTTTGTCATTACAGACCTTGGTCCTCAGGAGCGTGTACATATCTGTAAGTTCACAGGTCTGTCAATGACCACAATCTCTCATTGGCTCGCCAATGTAAAGTACCAGCTCAGAAGGACGGGTGGAACCAAGTTTCTGAAGAACATTGACTCTGGCCAGCCTTTGTTTTTGTGCAGTGACTGCGCCTCCCAGTTCAGAACTCCCTCTATGTACATTAGCCACTTGGAATCCCATTTAGGCTTCAGTTTAAAAGACCTGTCAAAGTTGTCTATAGACCTTATGAGAGAGCAGCAAGCAGTCACAAAAATGATAACGGACAAGACTTTCAGTTCCCTTGGCTTAAACGAGGACGACTCCAATTCTATCTATCAGTGCAAACTGTGCAATAGGACCTTTGTCAGCAAACATGCAGTTAAGCTGCACCTCAGCAAAACACATGGCAAGTCTCCAGAGGACCACTTGATCTTTGTTTCAGAGCTTGAGAAGTTAGATAAAGCATAGAGAAGCAGGCCAGTGGCAGTGAAATGACTGACTTGAGAATCATTGCACTACATCACTGTTCTGCACTGCATCTGAACTGAGCCTTCAGTTAAAATTGATTAAACTTTTGTTGTGCAACTGCCTGACTGGACCATGAACTGTCTCTGCTTTTTTTTTCAGTTGTTGCTGGGTTTTTTTTTCACTCTGTTGATTTCTATCTCTTACTTTGTATTGTATTTATATGTGTTAATTACGTGCATGTTTATTTTCCCCCCTAGTGATTTCAGATTTTAACAAAATTTCCACTGTTTGTATTTTGTGGAACTGAGAATGAGACCAGCATGGTATCCATGGGCATGGTCAAAACGAGGCTGTAACATAAAAAAATAAGGGGTACCATGTGACTTTGTCGAATTTATCATTCGTTATTCTGACAATTTTAGCAAACAAATGTGCAGGAGCTATAAAGAATATATAGAGATTATAAAGTTATTGTTTTGAGCTTGGATTCCCAAATTTGTCTTTGTACCAACGATAGCAACATCCCATTTATTCATTGAAAATATACAAAAAGCAGCATATTTAAAACCTCAACATTTAATGACTGACTGGTTGTTTCAGATGATAAACTTAATGTTTAAACACGCTTTGTTTTAATATTTTAGTTAAAACAGTTTGGGTTTTTTTTTTTTGTCATTTTTTTTTACTGTAGCAATTTGAAAAATTATGCTTTGGTACCGACTTTTCTCTTTCTATAAGTTGGCTTCGATTTCAAACTGTAAAGACTCAATCAAATCATTATAATACAGTACATATATATTTAAATGATCTGCATTGACATGTACATGTACATTATTTCATCATCATATCTTGCCAGTTGCCGCAGCTTTGTTTGTATGGTGTGAATTCTTTTATATTGTCATTTTATATATAGTAAACAAAAAGGAAATAATATGTAAATAGATATATATATGCAGACGGTATGTGAACAGTAGCGCCGACGTTCATCCTTTTGGTCCTCCAGTGTGGTTAATGTTAATTGGTTTGGTTGAATGCATTCACAAACGCGAGTGAAAAAGAGCAATGCACCACCGAAAAACAAGTGCATTTCAATGTTTTTTAACATACCATTGTGAAATGTCTCATCAAATCATAAAAAATATTGTTTTTTTTGTCTCTTAATTGTAAAATAAATCCTGACATTTCTTGACTAAGCCTTTATTCTCGTATTTTATTTTTTAATTGTAATTTTATACAGATCATATGGTTGAGATAGGATGATTGAAGAGTTCGAGCGTTGGTATCCAAAGTGTGTGTGTGGGGCACGACCTTGACCCTTCAATCCTTTAAAAAAATCCCAACTCGAAGGGTTAGGGTTAGTGTTAGGGTTAGGGTTATGGCCAACCCTAATCCTAAAAATAGAATTAGTCTAATAGATGCTGGACATTTTCAGACTAGGATTCTATAATCTCTGCTAAATGTTTGTTTATTTGTATTGATTAAGCCCTTTATCCTGGTCAGTGTTTTGGTGAATCACAGCTTACATGGGGAAATTGGCGACAAAGCAGAAATACACATGGGACTAAACAAAAATCAATTGCATAAAAATCATGTACACAGATTCACATCTTAAGACACTTTGGTATAACCAGTACGCTTATTGCTATGATTGAAGGTAAGAAAAAAGATGACAGAAAAACCCACACAGACAAAATGAAAGTTGGAAACTCTACACACTCATCTCACCATTTTAGGACCCTGGAGCTATTAGGCAGTAATGCGCTCAGCTGCATGACTGTGTCACAGAATAATATGTTTATTGCTAAAATTTTAGGGTTTGGTCAGGGTTTGGTTAGGGTATGTGGCAGCAATGAGCAGAGATTTGTTGCATTATGTAATTTTTTTTAGTCTAAAATGATGGAATTAATCCCTTCTTTGGATTAAATGCACCTCTGGTAAAGTTGTCTGCCCGGGACTGCAGGCAGGAACAGACATAAATCCAAATTCCTCCTTTGTTAAGAAATTTAGCACAGTCCCTGTACATATTCTATGTAAATGACTGTAATCACAACAAAAGTTACAATGCAGGTATCTGGGGAGCCAACCAAGACATCAACGTAGACGCCATTTAAGCAGATTTGCATAACTTTTGCCTACTCTGACAAATATTTTCCATAAGGTATTCCTCAAGGTTTTCTGACTTTATAGGAAAATGTCCAATATCTTTTGGGAATCTGGCAATTTACTCGTTTCAACTCAATTACTGGGTGATTATGTCTATGGACACTGGGGCTTTGGAGCGCTAGAAAACCTGAGGGAGCCAATGACTGATATCCATGGTGTTTGTCCAATAATCTAATCCTCCATTCTCAGCAGCTTTAGGGAGTTGGCGAAGCAAACCTTGTGTTAGTTGTCCTATTTGAGAATACAATCGCACTCAAATTGGCATGTTTTGATTTCCCAGTAGTCCCATAGCGTGTGTGCCAAGCCTTAGCGTTCGAAGTTCCGCTTTTCTTCAATTACTGCAATTTGTCATTCAAATAGCTGCAAAAAAAATGCACTTTGGATTTTGTCAGAAACCAAAACGAGCCGCATGAAATAAAAAAAAAATAGGTTTTAAGAACTCAAAGTCATAAAGAGGGTAATTTTTTTAAAGTGCCAACCTAAAAGTTAAAAAGCATTAGAAGGTGCCAGAAAACACTAATACCAAGTTAAAGGTTAAACAGACCCAACAATGAATAAAGTTACCGTTTTCCCTGCAGAAGAACAAAATAAAAGAAACATTGTTATTAAAATCAGACTTTTCCAAGACTTAAAGATTCTGCTGTATTATTAAATTAAGCCTTTTATTTTTCCCGACACACGGGTGTATGACTCTCAGTGAAGATAAAGACGACACGCCAGGTTTCTCTCTGGAGGAGCGACTTTCTGCCTGCCTGCCATTTACTTTTACATTTGCCCGAGGCGCTGCGTTTAGAAACAATAGAACAACGGCATGTTTCACACCGAATCGCTTCGCACCGAACACAGCTGGGAAGGTAAACATATAGAGATTTAGAGATTTAAGCATCTTTGCAGGGGAATTGTTCTGCTAGTCTGTATTTTTTTTTCTTTTAAATATGATTCCATATTAAGTAGCTTAAGCAGAAGAATACTAATGTCATCTTATTTTTGTCTGCTTTCTCAATAAAGTATTTCCGTATCATACAGTTAAGCAAAAAGGATGCAAATTACTTGTTTGTGTCTTTTTTCAACAATTTAAAGCACAAGCTTATTTTTGAGTCAAACTTAATATTTCAAAATACAGGATTTTTACTAAACAATAACAAAATATGCAACATATTATTACCCAACATTCTCACTGATGGCATGAGATCCCTAAGGACCTACAACGATTTTCTTATTTTTGTAAATTTTTAATAAACAATCTGGTTTGGGTGACAATTTGCATTATTTAATTTTAACATGACAATATCATTTAGTGGTAGCACGGTGGCTTAGTGGTTAGTACTAAGAAAAGAAGGCCCGGGTTCGATTCCCAGGCAGGGGCCTTTCTGTGTGGATTTTGCATGTTCTCCCCATGCTTGCGTGGGTTTCTCCGGGCACTCCAGTTTCCTCCCACAGTACAGAAACATCTATGTTAAGTTGATTGTTGATTCTGAATTGCTCATAGGAGTGTGTGTGTGTGTGGCCCTGTGATGGACTGGTGACCTGTCCAGGGTGTACCTCTCCTGCCTATCACCCTTTTAGAGACGGCTGGGATAGACTCCAGCAGATCCCTGTGAACCCGAATTAGGGAAAGCGGGTATAGATGATGAACGTAGTCAATGCACTGTATCTGGACATATCACACCTGTATGCTGTCACGAAGCTGCCATCATTTCCTGCTAGAACGGGGTTCAAAAGCAACCCTGATGGTTATAAAAGACTAAGACTGAGATAAATGTTCCCGTTTGTACACAAAATCAATTAAATAAGAGCAGATTCATGTCTTTAAACTTTCTCTCTACAATTTTGTTCAGTGTAAAATACTTTTTTTTTTTTTTTTTAAATGAATTACATTTAAGGTCTATCTCACAGGCAGATGATCGCAGGCTGTCAAACAAATCAGATCAAATAAAAGTGAATCATAGTCAAAAACACCGAAGAAAACAAAGACTTGTCAGCTAAATACATCAGGCTAATGAATCATAAGGCCATTTTGATTGACAGGCCCGGAAAGTATCGTACATTTCAGAAAATATATACTTTGCCTGCTTTCTTTCCTGTGATGGACCGTGAGATCATTGCGATGAGAATTATTTAAAGTTTCTTTAGGAATTGACGGATGCCATCGTTGAGATTGGAGTCGGCAGCGTAAAATGGTTGTGTTGCTGTCAAAAGCGAGCAGTGTTTAAAGACGGGATGTGTGCGTTATTCATCAGAGCGAGAACAGCTCTGTGAAGAATGGAGATGTGACAAAATCGTTCCTTTATCGAATAATGATGGCCGACACCGGGCCTAATAGATGCAGTGTTTTTAATCTTGGCTCGGTGATGGACTCCGCTGGCAGGTCTACAGGTGTGCTGTGACAGCCCGTCTCTTCTTTTACTCATCACTTACACACAGCAGACAAGACGTCATCCTTTCTCTCTACAGCACTGGCACTTCTGATTTAGAAAAGCACTATGAGGGCTTCGTATTCTCCGACCCCATGTACCGGGTTCCGAGACCTTCTCAATTGTGCTAAATGTTGCACGAATCGTTTGAGAAGAACTTGGGCAGAAGGTACCAGTTTGCTATACATCTCCACTTGCTAAAGTTCTTTGTGTAGTGTATCATGCCGTATCTTCAAGATGCTAACAAGCCAGCATTCTATCCTGGTGCTGTCCACCTACACGGTGAGTCATTGCAACATTTTCAAACTTCAGGCAAAATAAACACCTCACACCAACCCCACGCAAGTTGTTCTATCAGTTTTCTTCGACACTATTAACTCGCCTTGATAGCGTGAGTGGGATGGGATACCCTTGGGTTGTGAAGAACTTTAGTACTTCTCATATCCTTTGTGAGGCACTTTTTTAGGTGCGGCTGCCGCGTAGGAAACGATTCACAAGGACAAAACATTTTAGATGTATAAATATGCTTCGATCCAGACTTTCCCCCCGAAGTATGTTTACCTTTTGGATCTATTAGAAGCGTTAGTTATATTAGTGTAGTGTGTCGTGTCTTATTATAAGACATTCGCAGCATTTAGACTGTTTGAATCTTATTTCTGTCTGTGGAAACTGAACGATTGAAACTGTTCAGAGTGCAAAAGTTCTGTTTTGTGATGATGATATGATCTTGTAGAGTTTTGCAACTATTTCACGAGTCAGTATCTGATAATAAACTTTTTTATTTAACTTATATGGATTTTTTTTTAAATATTTAACCTTTATTTACTTAGCAAAAACTTTGTGAGATTAAACATCTCTTTTACATGAGCGGTCTGGAGAAAATGAGCAGCGACGAAATCAATTTCGACACCGGAGTTTGCGGAGTTGGCGGAGTTTTTTTCAAAATCCTTTAATTTTTAACAAAACAAAACCGATTTAAAACGAATAACAAATATGACAAAACATAACAACAAGTATAGTATATTCAATTTATTGTGCAAGGTACATCTACAGAGCCAACGAAATGCATTTTTCACATATCCCATCTTAGTTGGGGTCAGGAGTGCAGGGTCAGCTATAATACAGCGCCCCTGGAGCAGGGAGGGTTAAGGGTCTTGCTCAAGGACCCAACAGTGGTTGACTTGCCGGAGGTGGGGCTTGTTTCTGGTCTTCAGATTAACAACTCAGCACCTTAACCATTTGAGCCACCACTGCCCCTACAGAACAACAGAACAAACAAGAAAACAACCAAGTCAGCATATTTCTAAAAGCAAAAATAAAAAGTAAAATGTTTTATGTTGTTATGGTAAAATGTATTTCATTTTTTTAGTTGGAAGTGTCAGTACGGTATATTCATATAAACATAATAATAATAATAATAATAATAGTCTTTATTGTCATTGCACAAAGGAGAACAACAAAACTATAGTAAAAGTAAAAGTGATGATTAAAAATTAGATCAAAGAAAAAACAAACAAAAAAACTAAATATAAAATACACAATACAGTAAAATTGAACTTATAACCTAAAATTTTAACTTATTTAAAGTTATTTAAAGCACTTCTGTGTGTGTGTGTGTGTGTGTGTGTTTCTTTATTGTTTGTATAATTGTATAATGTATAATTGTATAATTATTATTCAAAATCAACACATTTTGACTTTAATCTGGGTTTTAGGACAACAAAAGTAAAAATACTCTAATGTTGCCTTTTTTAATACATTTGTATGTCTTGAAAATAAAAAACAAAACAGTTTTTTTTATGAAATTGTTGTACTGTGTATATTTTACCTTTTCAAACTAATATTTAAAATTGACACACTTTGACTTTAATTAGGTTTTAATCTATTTTTTACAAACAGGACAACAAAATAAAATGTATTGTATGTTTGATCAAATCCTTCAATTTCTTCAATTTGATCAAATTTTTCTCAGCATGACGATTATTTATTCGCAGTCTTTACTTTTGCGTTTGTCATTTTCAATCCCTCGTCGAATGTCAGGCAGAGTTTTTTTTTAAATTTTTAACAAAACTAATTTACCAAAATTTTTTACATATTATTAGGTTGATTTGGCCAGATTTTGTAGCTATCCAACAATTTGATTAAAGCTTAACATTTGTATGGCAAGATTGTAAATAGTTCCATCACAATAATTCTAAAAGTAAAAATATGCGGTTTCATGTTGTTATAGTAAAATATATTGTGTGTTTTTTTAATTGGAATTGTCAGTACTGTATATTCATATGTCAAAACTTATTTGGCAGAATTCATCCAACATATAAAACTATTATTCAAAATCGTCACACTTTGACCGTAATCAGGTTTTGAATAGATTTTTTTCTTTTAAACAAACAGGACAACAAAATAAAAAAGAACCTATTTTTTTTTTTTTTTTTTTTACAAAAATTCATTTGTATTTATCGGAAATAAAAAACAGTTCCGACCTCCTAATTTCAATTCCTTCGATTTGATCAAATCCTTTTCAGCATGACGATTATTTTTTCTCCGTCTTTACTCTCGTGTTTGTCATTTTCAATCCCTTGTTCGAATGTTAAATATTTGATTCGAATCAGGCGGAGCTTTTTATAAAGCCAACATCTTATAATTTTCAAACCTTCTTTTCCTGCGGTGGCTGCACATATTTTCCACTTAAAATGATTTACTGACATGCATTCATGAGTGAATGATTGAATTTTGCCAGGCCTGAGTGATATTTGCACAGCATGTAATTGCATAGGGCGGCATACCGAACAAAAGCCCCGGCACATGTTGCTATGGGATTTGGGTGCAATCTCTTCTTAAATTGGTGTTTTAAAAAGAAAAATGAGAGAAAGTAAGTAATAAAGACAGGGAGTGTGTGTTGGAAAATTAATAATTAAAAAAGAAGATGGTTCAGTATAGCTCTGTAGCCATGTCTATGAAAAAAAATTACATATATATATATATATATATATATATATATATATATATATATATATATATTAAAACATTTTTGTCCTTGGTGCTTTTACTATAGAGAAACTAGTGCCACTGGTATATTGGTGCATTTCTGGCTTGTGGGGTCCATGACAGTTTTCTACCAGAGACAGGATGATAGGGTGCATGATGTAAGCCCACCACACTCAAGTTAGCATTCCTTCCTAATTTATCCACATTTTTGCAAAAAATTAATTTTTGGGTTCTATTAGCATGTAAAACAAGAAACACAACCATGCATCAGTAGTGTAGATGTGGGTGAGTGGAGATTTCTCTTTGGTTCTGAGTGGAAATTTTAGCCCTCTGAGCCACATCATCCTATCCAGTACTACAAAGAGCGCTTACATGTCCACCCCACCGTTAGCTTAACCTGACACTAGCGCATGCTAGTTTCCACATGCCTTTGCTTGTTTTGGTTTGTTTTAATCGGATAGAAGGGTCCTAGCGACGTTGACATGCCTTGGCTCACAGATACACACACATACACACTTGCTCTCATGCATACAGTCAGAAGGACAGTGGGCTGTCCGGCGCAGCATCATTAGCTCAGCGAAGACATGGCGGCCCTGACACATGTCGGACGTTCGCGCATAATTTGGAGGTAACACCACGTTTGTGTGCAGGCATGCTGTCAGCCGTACAGCAGGAGCAGAGGACACTGGGACGGGGGGGAAATCGGTGAAAAAGAGATGGAAGGGTTTTATATGGGGGAGTTCTGCCGGGCTCAAACGACTGCTTCCCCTTGACGCTAGAGAAGCGGAGGGGCTGCGTTTCAAAAAGCTACTGCAGCGATCATAGTCTCCGTCCAAGAGAGGACCTGCCAATGTGGTTCCTCCTCAAACAGGGCCTTGCTGGGATTCACTATTTGGCAAGTTAGACATCACCTTTCAGGCCAGTGCCAATTGTCATGCAATTGAATCAGCATAATTTGACAGATAAGACATGCCTGGTTCCTTTATGTCGCCACAATGCTGCTTATTTCTGGTCGGGACGAGCAACAAGAAAAGCCATGAGGATCAAATGTAAAAAAGAAAGCGTTGTAGGACACATAACTATTCCCCATCCTCTGACATGTACTGTGCAATAAATAGGAACATTCTTTACATTGAAGCCGATCCATTCTTATATACTTTAATTATGTCCTATCGAGCCCCCAGTTTATTTCATGTGTACAGTATAAAAACCTTCACATTACATCCAGAAACAATCAATCAATGTTTTACAACAAGTTCTTTCTATTTTCCGAACCAGTACTTTAACATATGCAGCATTGTTGCTCCGTAGGTATTTGATCCCCTTCATCCATCAATCTATCCATGCATTATGCATATTGGTGGCTGCCTCCTCCGGCACAAGTGCTAATCCTTATCTTAAGTGTAATAACCAGATTAGCTGAGGTACAGGGGCTTATAGAAGGTCCTGGTTTAACCACACCAACGTTGACAAGGCCGGGGCAGTAAAGAGAACTCACACACTCCACCGAGCCTGGTTCATCGATTACCTTAACACACTACACATGCCTGTTGTTGGGTCTAAGTAGTGTTTGGAGTCAGATAAATGGCAGCTAGCCATACACAGCAGGGGCCAATGTCATGCAAATGGTGGAGCACAGGTTGTGATCGGTCAAGCTGTGACTAAGAATGATTTCAAGCATTTCATTTTTTTGGCCCTTGCTGTGTGGTATAATGTCACCGAATTGTTTAATGGTTCTAAAATAACAATTAGACAAACCCCTTCAGTGTCTCTATACTCCATGGATGGTTAAAGTCAGAAGGGTCGTTTGGAATTAGAATGGTCAAAAGGTTAAACCAACAGAATCGCACTAATGCAGAATCATCAGGATGCACAGGATGTCTGACTCAGGATATATTACAACAAATTGAAAAAAAAAGTACTGTCATCATCACCTATCATCATATCTAATCTTGATACTAGACATGATCACTTTTTAAGGTGATGGTATTTAAACTGCTTTTTGTAACACATTAAAAAAATCCACTGTAAATATCGATATGGTGAAGTCTAGATAGAGTCTATGGGTTTAGCTTTGAAGGCAAGGCTTGTTAAAAGATGAAAGTCTTTGGGACAGAAAGAGAGAGAGAGGTGGGGGGCAGAAAGGAAGGAAGAAAGGAAGGAGGGAAGGTAGGAAAGGCAACAATTATTATGAAGTTGTTATGAAACTGAAAACAAGTAAAAATATATATGGTCTTTAATAAATAGATTTTTGAGACAATGATAGTCTTTGTGGCTTAAAAAATAATACGAGAAGCTGTTTTTGTTTATTTCAATGTTAAGGAAAAAAGAAAGGAAGAAAGAAAAAAAGAGGTCTATTTAAATAGAAATAGGGAAAACATCTGATAAGTATTTTCTTTCATATATTTTTTCAAGTAATAGAGGCAGCACGCCGGCTTAGTGGTTGGCACTGCTGCTGCACAGCAAGAAGATCCTGGGTTCGATTCCACTGCCTTTCGGTGTGGAGTTTGCATGTTCTCCCTGTGCTTGTGTGGGTTTACTCTGGCTTCTCCGGTTTCCTCCCACAGTCCAAAAACATGTATGTTGGATTGATTGGTGATTCTAAATTGCCCGTAGGAGTGTGTGTGTAGTCTTGTGATGGACTGGTGACCTGTCCAGGGTGTACCCCTTCTGCCTTTTGCCCTTTCAGAGACGCCTGGGATAGACACCAGCAGATTCTCAAATTAGGGAATAAGCGGGTATTAAAGATGAATGAATGAATGAATAAATGAATGAATAAAACAATAGCAGTGGTAAATTGCTGTGGTATACAGAGAATACAATAATAAGGACACATTATGGCTCTCAGGAATAAACGATTGTATGGAGAGGCGTTTCAGCCAGGGTCTTTCTCTGTCTTTGCCCCTAGGGTTCCTGTGCTCCAGGTTCACCATGATAAAGCAGATTCTAAAGGTGAATGAATGAACGTCTGGATATGAGGCATTGCCGAATCTCAGATTTAAGTGTTTTTAAATGAGTTCTTACTGTTTGACTATACTGCATTAGTTGCTAGGTTAAAATTTTCATTAAATCGTATGTTCAAATATGAATTAAAGCTAATCGATAAATACTCTCATGTGTTGGCTAGTTTCACTTTTTAGTTTTTTCAGCCTAGACAGTGTGAGATGCAATGCAGTTATGAAGTTACAACAAAAATTAGAAGAATCTATAACAAACTATCAACATTCTCTATAACAAGAATCTACAGTATAACAGACAAAAGATCACGCACAATGGAAAGTTTTGTTAGCAAAAATAAATCTCTTCTCTTGTAAAAAAGATATCATTTTTTATTACATTAAATTAGGGAAAATTCCCGTTGTCTTACAAACTTTGGTTTGCCATTTAACTAGCTCTTAGTCTTGTTTAAAACTTTAAAACATGTTAGTACAATATTAAAAAATTTAGTTAATTCAAGTGTTTGGTGAAGCATTTAATAGGTCTTTTTGGGACCACCTGTGTTTTAGCTGTTAGCTGTCAACCTTATCCCCATGTCCACACCTAATCCTGGAGGAACATAATGCCTGGTGTGTATAAACAGTCCGACTCTGTGTTCCATTCTAAGACTGTCTCCATTTTTATCAACAGTCAAGCTTGGAAATGCTCCGAAAGTATACGAGTTAACATTTATTATTCTCCAAAAGGGTCAGGGACAGATGCTGGCTGATGAATGATATATGTGCACTCAGGACGACATGGCTGACTGCTGTGGGCGCTGCTGTTTAGAGTCTATTAATTTTACAGTGCAAGTTGGAATTATCCATCTGCTTAAAGGTTAACTGCCTTCTTGCTTGTGAAGAGTGCATTTCTCAATCACAGCCCACGGTAAACACCTAGACGAAGCACGGACAAAGTTTATTCCAGTCTACCGGGCATGGCGAGTGAAATAACGGCGGGGGCCCATTAATGAACGTCAATCACGGCGTGTCGTGCGGCTGTTTTATCGGCTTTGGCTCGGACGTATGCTTCTTTAAGAGATGTATTAATAGGGAGACAAACAATCCACTTAATGCCCAAAGTGAAGCGGGGAGGCGTTTTTACAAGTCTACAGATGAGCTTCACTTTCATAGATGCTGTCTGGGTGCTGATTTAGTGCACCACATGCCACAACGCCTGTCAGTCTGCCAGAGTAATCTCTCTTTGTCAGCTGCCAGAGAGGCTGAAGTTCATCTTTGCAATAACGTTAAATGCACCGGTGTTTCTCGTCTCATGCATATGAATGGATAAATATTTATTTATATACATGAGGAAGTTGAGTGGTGGACGTATCAGGTAAGTGTCACTTCAGACTTCTTCATTTATAATAAAAGCATGTGTGGTGCTTCACATTAAGGAATTGCTTTTCTAAAAAGTTCTAGACCTGTTTTAGACCCGTCTTTTTTCAGTGCACAAACATAAGAACCGACATTTTGACACCAGAAATCTGTGCTTTTCAATTTAGTACCAAAGATTCCGGTGGTTCGTTGATTGGTTCTTGATTGGTCCTGAGATCTGAGGACAATCTGTATGGAATTTTGCATGTTCTTACTGCATCTGTTCTTTTGATCACGATGCCATGTCCTGTCATTGCAGATCTATGTTCTTTAAGTTACTTTGTTCCACTTGTTTTCCAGCTCCACTTGTTTTACCGACGGTTGATTATCTGGTTCAGGTGTGTTCAGTCAATCGAAGGGTGGGAGACACCAAATCGCCAGGTTTCCCCCCTACTTTACTTTTATCTGAAATGGTATATTCCAGGTTCTAATTGACTGAACACACCTGCACCAGGAAAACAAGCAGGACAAAGTAAGTTTAGCTGCATTTACACCGCATGTATCGAGTGACCGACCGTGTAAGCAGAAAAAAAATGTTACGTTTTAATCTGGGAGTAAATTGGATATAAATCACATGTAAGCAGCAGACTGATCGGATTTGTGATTCGAACAGCACTGAATAAGCAATGGTGTGCATGTTGTCAACGCAGGTGAACACCAATAATAGCTATATAACAATATATATATATATATATATATATATATATATATATATATATATATAGTGCAACTGTATATTAAAAATAATAAAAATGTATAATTTTAAGAATATATTTTTTTATAGTGTGTTATTTTTTTTTTATTTGCTTACAGAAATATGGTGTGAAGGGATCATATACTGATTAACCCTTTTGTCCTTCCCCATTGCATCCATTGATTATCACACCATTTTTAATGACTTTTCCAGTCATTCTGTCCACCTTGGGTGACATTACATTACATTTACAGCATTTGGCAAATACCAAACATTCATCTCTTTTTTATACAGCACTGGTGGAGCTGGGAATCGAACCCTGGTCTTTCTGGTATCAACCCAACATGCCACATTTACATCTATCTTGTTTATACAACTAAGCAATTGGGGGTTAAGGGCGCTGCTCAGGTGAAGCTGGGCATCGAACCAACAATCTTAGGGTTGATAGTCCAACACCTTAACCATGAGCCACCACTTCCTTCGTTGTTTCGCCATGTATAATGTGTAAAGTTTAAATGCAGATATTGGTTACAGGTCAGTTTTAAAAAGAAGATGTAAGAATGTCGCAAAAATAATGGGCTATAGAGCCGATAGAACATGGGTTACCTGAGGTTTGTACCTAACATTAATCTTATTTAACTTCTATAAATGGGAAGCTAGTCTAATACTGTATGTGCCATATTGGATAATGTGCTACCGAATGTCCTGAAAAGGACAATAATCAAGTAATAGCTCACTGGTTAAGGTTTTGAAGTGCTAATTAGAAAAACGTGAGGTCAAATCTTAGAATTCCTGGGCCCCTAGACAAGGCCCTTAACTCTCAAGCCAAAAGCCACAAAAAGTAAACTGTATTGTTGCAAAAAAAAAAGAAAAAAGGAATAAGTATTAGCTTATCATGGCTATTACTTTTCAGCAAGGTTTTTTTTAATACCAGGCACTCATAAAAAAACAAGCTTTCTCTGAAGTGTGTTTCTTTAACACCTCTCGGCAGCCGCGGCTTTAACACGGCACTATTTTTATTGACACCCTTTGAAAAACAACAACCACAAGGCGAGCTGTCAGTCATCTTCCCCTCTTTTCACTCTCTTCATATCTGCAAGGCAGGACCTGCTCTTCACCGTTGCTCAGTCACTGCTGCCTCGACTCGAGGGCTGACATGTCCCTTCGCTGCTCGTTGTCACCTCACATACACACATATACTCCCGCGCACGCACACGCTCCTCGACGTGCAACACTTCCAACAGAGAACACGCCCCACACACACGCGCATCACCACGATGTGTGACAAAACACACAAAGCCACAAACACATACACACAAAAAACACGTGGCGAGTTAATTCCCGCCCGCGTATGTTTCTTTGTCCACGTTCGGCTGGTGTTAACCCAAACCGAGATGCCAAGAGAGGGGAGGTGATGGTGTGTAGAGCAAGAGAGGAGGGAGAGATGACAAAATAAACGCAAGACAGACAGAAAGAACGAGGAAAATTGAGCTTCAGCATGTGCCAAAGTCGACGCTGCCAGTCAGTGACACGTATTTTGACAATCATAGGCTGTCATCACTCTGTGATCAGAACTGTCAGAGCCGAGGCGGCCAGGAGATGAGCCGAGAACTGGCAATCCTCACTTTTCCTTCTCACAAAGCACTGTCAGGAGAGTCACTTCTGGTATTTATACACACGTACATACACACACCCAGCAAGCCGACAAATCAAACATGTCAGCCGAGCCATGTGCGGCACACAAAGAATGACGCGCAGATCCGGGGTTTGAAAGTTAGGCATATCTGTCTAAAAATAAGCTTTGTGTGACATTGTTCTAGAGGAGATGTTCTTATATCTTAAACTTATAACACTGTCCTGTAAAACTGAGTTCTCTGACTTGCTGTGTCCTCCAGGTTCTCCAGGACACTATAGAATGATAATAAAACACCCAGAGGTCCAAATAACAATAAGTATGTGAGTATAAGTAATAATAAGTATGTGAGTGTGTATCCACGGTGCTCTGATTTAAATAATTGTCCCATTTACAGGGTATTCCTACCTCACACTCTTGGTATTCCTGGAAAAGGCCAGGAATTCATCAGGATCCAGATCAAGAAGTATAAGCAGTGGTAGCTCAGTTGGTTAGCACCGATTGGAGGAATGGAGTTTTAGCTCCAGCACTGCCAAGCTGCCACTGTTGGGCCAAAAGGATGCTGGAACATTGATGACTTCACACACTGATCCCAGGAGAGCTTCTTCTTGCTTCTTGTCCTTAAAGAACAGCTGGGACGTCTTTATGGCAGAGTGGAATGTCCTCGGCCACCCTGGTAATGTGATAATCAACTGAAGCGGGTCACAGGAAAGGGTCTGACAGGTCCGGACTGAAGATGGGGTCTGGATCACTGGCAGCTCAGTAGTGGCATATGTAGCTCGACAGTGAGAGAGTGTGAGAGGGGAAGGAAGAAAGACAAAAAAGAAGGAAAACAGTTAAGTGACATTGTAATCTCACTGTATGGAGTGATTAAGTATATAATGTAGAGTGTGAGAGTTTACACCCACCCAAGAAAAAAAATATAAGCTTAAATTTAAAGAACTACTGATCACTACGAACAAAGCCAGAAAGAGGAACCGTGGCGATCTGAGGGCTGGGAGATGATTGGATATTTCTGGATATGGTACTGACCTGTAGTGGCCAGAGTGAGCTGTGAGGCACACTTCCAATTGCCCTCAGGTGATCCTATAAATGTTTCATTGTTGCATGTATCTGATTCGGGCTCTTTAGTTCGACCTGCTCCCAGGTGAGAGGACCTGAGTGGAAACCGTGTGTGTTTCTTCAAAAATGTGCTTTCCTTTATCTCCAGCGTGACTTGAAAGGTGTAGGCAGTGTTTAGCCTCCAGGAATGACAAGAACTGGTAACTTTAATTACCAGCCTGTCACATTATCTTCTCATGGTGAACAACATGTCTTAAAAATCATCTTCAAGGACTCTCTTAATTCACACACGATAATTAAAAAAAAACTTTGTGCTTCTCCATTTAGCACTTGAGATGTGGAAAGGAAAAGAAAACGTGAATGCTTTCCTGTAGAAACATCTTGTTCATTTTCACAGGAAAAACGTGATGAAGCATTATTTCCACACGAATAATTAAAATTATAGACATGAAGTTCACATGAATGAGTGCGTGACATCATGTGGAAAAAATATAAGCACATAAAACCAAATGTGATAAATGAACAATCAACAAAAAAAAAAAAAAATTCAGGCTTGTGGGAAAGAAAATCTGATGTGAAAATAAATTAATAATGTGATAAAATTACATGTTAATGTAAAATAAATGTGAAATTAAAAAGGGTGAAAATAATAAAAAAAACACCCCAAGAAGATAAAATAAGGTTTTTTAAAAAAAATTATGCATTGTGGAATGAAACAACATATAAAAACATCAAGTGTCAATATGAAATATGTAAAAAAAATCACATGCAAACAGGAATTTATATAATATTTTATTTAATAATATAAAAAAAAAAATTAAGCTTAATAATCATCTCCTGTAACACAAACAATAGGGAAAAAAAATCACATATACAATCATAAAATAAATAAAAATTAATATTTAATGTAAAAAACTGTAAAATTTACATGCAAAAATTATTCAAAAATAACACTAAAAATTATGAAATAAAAAATGGTAAAAAAAACTAATAACGTCATGTTTAAGTAATATAAAAAAATTGTAAAACATGAAAATGAAGTTGATTTTCGATGCTTGAATAAATATTTTTCAAATAAATAATTTGGGAAATTAAAAAATGATTGCAAAAGTACTAAATAAAAATTATTAACTAAAAAATAAAAAAAAACAATTACTGGAATAATAAATAAAATAAAAAAATGACATTATAGGAGGACATGTGAGCACATCAAAGTTAACAATAAACTAAGTGCACTACATGTTAATGGGACCAGGGTTCGATTCCCAGCACCAACAAGCCACCACCGTAGGCCCCTTAGCAAGGCCCCTAACCCCCAATTGCTTAGCTGTAAAAAAAGATACATGTAAGATGCTCTGAATAAGGACGTCTGCCAAATGCTGTGAATGCTTATAACATGTAAATTACATTGTAAAAATTAAAAAAAAAAAATTAAAGGTACAGTAGGACATCTTGGAAAATGTTAACTGTAGCCTAATAGTAAGTGTATATCCCATCCCATCGCCTTTTAAACCCACGCCTCCGGTACTGGTCCATAGATCAAAAAACGACTGTTTCCACCTGCGCCTCTGTTCCACATTTGACCCGTGAACCTTGAGAAATGAAGAGCCAAAAACAAAAGTCACTGGAGAGCTTTTTTAGGAAAGAATAAGAAAATGATGGGACAACAAAAGGGTCACAGACTGACAGCCAAAAGAAATGTGCTTAAAAGAAAATATCAAGATTCCTGTTTAATTTAATTGCTTAATATAAAGTGTAATTATTGTTACACAATAATGTTGTGTCATTTACAGATCAGAAAATTTATAGTAGAGTTAGTAACAGTACTAAAAAACTAAAACTGATTACACACCGCTGCTATAGTCGAGTTCATAAGTATGTTTTTATATGTGTTAATATAAAAACACACCCAATTCCTATCACACCGTATTCCTACCTGTCCAAAAGAAATACTGCAACCATGACATCATCTTTCAGACCCTTTGACTCCTGTAGTCGACTCCAGCTTGAAAACACACACACACACCGATAATCATTTGTTTTTCCGCTCTATTTCTATCTGCATAAACAGGGTGCATAGAGGTTTTACACAAAAATTTGCTGACAGGCAGGTAGGCGAGCCTATCATAATGTTCGGACCCAACATTTTGATTGGTCAAATTTTTTGGTCATTTCACAGAATATATAAGTACACATATAAATACATTTAGACCAATTAACTTTATAATTGCTATCAGGATATAAAGAGACTTTTAATCAGCAGAAGAAAAATTTTTAAGCTATTGTTCCTTTAAGAATATTTTCAGTTAAAGTCTTGTTTATAGTAGAACCTTTGTATGTAACCATGCATGCACGCACGCTCACACACACAACACACCTTTCATGTATCTATAGACACCCTATTGTGTTGTCACATGCACAAACACACAGCTCTTTGCCGCACTCCGGCTTGCACGTGCCTGCTTTTGGAGTCTGATGTAACGTAAGAAAAAAATCACCTCCCACTTTGCTATCACACTTGAACCCAGTCTAGGTGTCACAAATTTTTTTTCCAGTTTTCTCCTGCCACACAAAACCCCATGCAGGGAGGAGTTGGTGCTTCGAGTCTTTATCAGAACGGCTCTGATCTCTTCTGGATGTCTAATTAGCAGAGCAGATTCACACCACAATAAACACGTATGCAGATGAGTTGTGCAGCTGGCACTCTTTTCTGTAAAAGGGCTGATAACTAGGGCAAGTTAATCTCCTGTCTTTTAACCCTGAGTTACTTGATCCACCATAACAAACAAACAAAAATAATAATCCTATTATTGTCTTATTTTCTTCTGCAAAGTGTTTCTGAGGAAACGTGGCCTGTATCATAGTTGACAAAACTCAAAATCAATTTCCCGCCATTGTGTTTGTTTATTGTACATTTACAGAATTTGGCAGACGCCCTTATCCTTACGCCCTTTTATACAACTGAGCAAATGGGGGTTATGGGCCTTGCTCAGGGGTCCAGAATAATAGATTGGTGGTACAAGAAATTGAACCCCAGTCTTTCTGGTATCAGTCCAACACCTCAACCACTAAGCCACCACTTATTGTGTTCTTTGTTTTACTTTTATTAACCGTCTGATGGAAATGTACATTCGAAATGTACATTTCTGGTATTTGGCAGAAGCTGTTTTCCAGAGCGACTGGAATTTATCACTTTTATACACCTGAGTAATTGGGGGTTAAGTGCCTTGCTCAGGTGCCCAACAGTGGTGGCTTGGTGGTGCTGGAAATCGAACCCTGATCTTTCTGGTATCAGTCCAACACCAGCCACTACTTCCCCTATTTGGCAGATGCTTTTATCCAGAGCTACTTACATTTATCTCTTTTATCCGACTGAGCAATTAAGGGCCTTGCTCAGGGGCCCACAGTGCTGAGAACTGAACCCACAATCTTTCGATCACAAAATCCAGACCATTAGATTACAATTACACTAACCTTTTGTACTGATTAAAAATAAAACAATTTTACTGGCAAAATGTGAACAGATTTCTATTGTTAAGATTATTGGATCTGCAAAAAACAGTAAATTACTGCTGTGGACAGGACGTGAATTCAGTAAAATTAAGTTCACAAGTCGCTTTGTATAACGGCGTCTGCCTCTTCTTCTTTTTCTTCTTCTCCTTTGGCTGTTTCCTTTTAGGGGTCTCCACAGCGAATCATCTGTCTCCACCTAACCCTATTCTCCACATCCTCTTCACTCACACCCACTAACTTCATGTCCTCGTTTATCGCATCCATATACCTCCTCTCTGGTCTTCCTCTTTTCCTTCTGCCGGGTAGCTTCATTTCTATCATCTTTCTACCAGTAGACTCACTATCCCTCCTCTGTACATGACTATGACGGATAATGATTTTACGTCGGATGCCCTTCCTGACACAGCCTCTCTCTTTATCCAGGCATGGGACTGGCACCGAAGTCCCTGGCTTGTGACCTCTGTGGCTAGATTTGCATAAGGGCGTCTGCTAAATGTCGTAAATGTAAATTCTGGTGTGGATATAGTGTATTTGGCTCTCAGCTAGATATTAATGAATCTTTGAAAGTTTTGCACTTAAAAGATGTTATGTAAGTCTGACTAGTGTCTTTTTCTTCGGTTACCGTTTACCGAGTTATAAATGTAGTATATTTCCGCTTTTTATTTGTTTATCCTTGTAAATTCACCTGAAAAAAAATGTTCACGTTAACTAACTTTATTCGCTTTGGCTAGTGTGTGTAGTGCAATTTTGACTGTCACACTTTTATAAAATTTTAAATTTTTAATAAAATATACATTCCAAAATCTTGTCTGTCCTGAAACTTTAACAGATAAAACTAAATAGGTGGGAGACTAAATATTGTGTTACTTGATCATGATTACAATATGCAATAAAGTGGTACAAAATGATCATTTAAATACACACACACACACACACACTTTAAGCCCATGCATGTGCTGGAGTGTAATCACAGTGTGGTGTGTGTAAAGTGTGATGAGTGACAGCGTGACGGCATAGCAGGTGTAGGAAAGAACCGGTGTTTTCAAGGGCACGATGGGTTTGGTAAAAAAGAAAAAAAAAAAAAAAAACAATCCTGGAGCAGCGGCTTTGAGCGCAGCGCTGGGTGCTACTTCCTGTCCGAGTGGTACTGAAAGAGAAGCGCTGGCACGGGCATGGCACACAGTTTATTTATAGAGCGGAGAAAAAGCACTGCCAGGCAGGAAGCTGTATGGTGTTAGTGTGGCATATGGACCAATCTGTTTCTGGATCAAATTGTTCTCGAGCTAAAATGTCGCACAATACTCCCATTTTTCCAGAATGCCTTCACTTAATTGCACGGTGGACATGAATTTCCTGTAGTCTTTTGTAAAATCTGCTGGATTGCAAATCATTTTGAACCACAGCAGGAAATCTACAGCTACGAAATCTCGAAGCACTGGATTTAGACTAATCACGGAATCGAGTCTGCTTTGATGCTGTTCAAAGACCTGGTTATTGTAAATCTGCACCATTAAGGTCCAGGGTGTTTATTTGAGACTGGGGAGTGTGTGTAAGTAGGTCAGAAGGCGGGCCTGTGTGTCATGTATAGGCAGAGAGCAGGGGGATACTGCTAAAGCTCCGGCCTCAAGGCAAATCTCATATCAGCTTCCTCTATAATAATGATTTGTAATTAGCATAATAGCCGACTTATCTGCTACGTTTAATGAAGGGAGTATGTCTGGTATGCACCTAAATGGGGGGGGGGTGTTGTTGGCTAGTGACTAGTAACATTGTTTGTTTAAATAAGTTTAAATCCTTAATAATATCCTATTCGAATCATTGCCGGCTCTAGGCATGGGCAGGGGTGGGCTTAGCCCGCCCAAACATCTGTCCTGCCCACCCAATCAAAATTTGGTGAAGACAGAGGTATAAAAATTTGTGTTTATTTTCTGATGGGTTTAAAGTTTAAAACATATTTGTGTTTATGTTGACTTAATATTATGTTTTTTTAATCAAGCACAAGCAAGACTATTAGTAAAATTTTTTGCTATTCCATTATTTAGCTAGTAAATTATCTATCTCCTCAACCCCACCCCCAAAGATTGCCCACCTGGGATATCTGTCTGCCCAGATATTCAGACAGATATCCCAGGTGGGCAGACAGATATCCCAGGTGGGCAATCTTTGGGGGTGGGATATCTGTCTGCCCAGATATTCAGAATTCAGAATGGCAAATTGATGCATTACGTCTGGATTATAATTTTTTGAGCAGAATCTAAATGTCAAAATAGAAAAAAAATATAAAATATATTTAATACAAAAAATATTTTTTTTTTATACACTGCCATGCATGGCATTAAAAGTTCATACACAATGACTAAAACACCAGTTCATCTCAGTGTACAGTCCACATACAAACGCACCCAATCTACAAGTGTCTTTCCAACTACTGGCATGTTCTTTTGTAAAATCAGAAAAAACCCAAACCAGAACATGTGACAAGCCCGGGGTCGAAGCTGGGAGGTGGCAACACCAACCGGTTGAATTGCCGTCAGTGGCTGATGATTGGTGCCCAGTCTACTATTAGGACTTCAGTTGCTTTAAAGAATTGGTGGCACACTAGATTACCTATCATATTTAAGTACTCCTTATGCATGACCATAGTGTACTCAGTTAGTTTACTCATACACTTATGTATGACCATAGTGTACTCAGTTATCCCAGAATGCATTTCAAACATCATATCCCAAAGCATGTTCACACACACTAGACTTTAATCATACAGACCTGGAATTAAAAATAAACGTTTGTACCTTATGTTCTTATATCAGCCCCTGATCATCATTAGGAAGCATTTTGTAATTGTCCGAGTTTCTGCACGGTCTTTAGACTTGGCTTAATCCGATTGCGATGTTGTTGGGCTAATTTGTTGGCATGTTAGCGTTGATGAGTGGCAGTAGAGGACAGGGCCTCGGGCTGGACGAGTGATGCAGAGCTCTTTGATCTGAGCAGCACCCCGCTGACAGCGCTGCAGTGTGGCCATATGGAGAGAGTGGCCCGGGCCTTGGACAAGCACTCGGCACTAACGGAAACTGCCCCATGACCGCCTAGAGGGTAGGAGAACAACCTATTCTGACAGAAAGTATATTTCGATGATATCAGTGCCAGAAATTCAGATCAGTAGGTGATTTTGAGTTGCTCTTTGATGTTAAACCTTGTCACTTTTCTGAAAGGGTAAAGAAGAGCACACGTCTTCTCTTATAAACATGCAAGCAGGCTGTGTGGTGCTGATTTTTTTTTACCCTCAGATATGCCATTTTGTCAAGTGATTTTATATGCTTAGAGGACAATGCTAAAGAGGTCTGCTGCTTACGGCTGTCCTTTCTTATGAATATGTAGTTTCATTTCAGTTATGCCAATTTTGTGATGTATTTGTCCTTGGTGCATAAAGCTGAAAGATTACTTGCTAAAAAACTATATCCTTAAGTTAAAAAAGGGTTACCAGATGAAAAAAACGAAGGGTCAAATGTCATGTTGGGGTCAAACAAACCAATTTATAGATATTTGTTAGCCATAGATATACTGTATAGTAAGGATAGTATGGATTCCTTTAATCTAATTAGTCAGAAGTTTAGGAAATTAACAGCATAGACTGTATAGGCTGAATTAGGTCCCGGGTTTGATTCCTGGGCAGGGGTCTTTTTGTGTGGAGTTTACATGTTTTCCTCGTGCTTGCATGGATTTACTCCGGGTTAGGTTGATTGGTGATTCTAAATTGCCCCTAGCAGTAAGTGTGTGTGTCTGTGTGGCCCTGTGTTCATGGTCTTCTGCCTTTCGGCCTTTCAGAGACGGCTGGGATAGACTCCAGCAGATCCCTGTGACCCTGAATTAGGGAATAAGCAGGTATAGAAGCTGAATAAATGTGCTGTTATTTTTTACATTATATTTCCAAAGGTTTGTGGACGCCTAACTCTCAGGTCCGTATTTGGTTTCTTTCCAAAATGTTTCTTCTAATTTGGAAGCACACAGTTGTCAGAAATGTCTTTGTATCTTGTAGCATTACAAGATTACTTTTTTTTCACTGGAAATAAAGCAGCATTTACACTGCATGTACCGTGACCCAATTCAGATTTTTCCTTCAAGGTGGCACAGATGGGATATGACCCACAAAGGTGCGAGCAGAAAAAAAATGCACATGGATTCCGATATTTTTATGTTGGTTTCATATATGAAAATAATATGTGTATACGTGCATTAATGTCTGCTATGTAAGCGGACAGATCGGATTTTCAACTGTCAATGCGACGGCTGCGCATGTTGTCAACTCAGGTGGACATCGACCTTTATATATATATATACTGTATATATGATTCTACATTCAATGCTACATTTTTCCAGGCTGCAAAAAGGGCTCTCCTCTTTTTTCTCAGTCTAAAGAGAGTGTTGGTTTGCCGACCTTTTAATATGGTGCGAAAAGCAAAATGCCAAATGATCATTTTGTCCTTGTTTATTGCGTCAATTGATTATAACACTTTTTTTCAGCTTAGTACATCCGCCTTGGGTAGTTTTCTGTGTGTGTTTTCTTTAAATGTAGATATCGGACATGAGTCAGTTATAAAGATGTAACCAAGTAAAAAAATTAGGATATACAAAAATAGAATTAGACATCAAGACCTAGAGTGTAAATGCAGCCTAAGAGACCTAAACCCTTTTCCAGTATGACAATTTAACCAAAAATGTCCTTCTAACCAAAAATTTAAGCTGGGTTAGAAAAAAAACAATATATAATTAGTTAAATAATTATAAGTTTATTAAAGACAGTTATTTGCTTATGCTTATGGAGTTACAAACATCAGGACTTTGTCATGGTTCTTAAGTGCAATAGGTGATTGTCCTCAGAAACATTTTTGTTCTGCTGGTTAAAAGTCAGAACAGCATGGTGGTTTAGTGGTTAACACTGTTGACTTACATCAAGAAGGGCCCAGGTTCGATTCCCAGGCAGGGGGCATGTTCTCGCTGTGCTTGCGTGGGTTTACTCCGGGTTCTCTGGTTGCCTTCCACAGTCCAAAAACATGTATGTTAGGTTGATTGGTGATTCAAAATTGCCCATAGGAGTTGTGAGAGTGTGTGGCCCTGTCATAGACTGGCGACCTGTCCAGGGTGTCCCCCTCCTGCTTTCGCCCTTTGAGACGGCTGGGATATATATTCCGTGGAAAGCAAAGTGCCAAATTTTTGTCCAATCAAAATGTTTAATCCAAACATTATGATAGACTTTCCTACCTGCTTGCACCCTGTTTCTACAGACACGATATGCCATCAGCGCATACATGTACTGTGGAAAAAAAGCTTGACAAAAACAAAGCCAAAACAATAATTAATAACAGTGTTGCGTTTCCTCTCTGGAGTCAACTACAGAAGTCTGAAGGTCTAAAAGATGATGTCATGGTTGCAGTATTTCTTTTGGACAGGTAGGAATATGGTATGATCAGATTTTGGTGTTTTGATAGTAACATGTAGCTTATGTAGTGTGTGTACCTTTACGAATTAATTTAACAACAGCAGCAGTGTGTAATCCGTATTATTTTTATGCTTGGTATGTTACTACTGTTATTAACTGTACTCAAACATTTTTTCAACATTGATAGACTCATGATGTATAGTAGTAATGTTGTCTTTGGTGTTCCAACACACATGCATTTTTACTTGTAAATACGAGCTATGAGGTTTTACCACCAGAAATATTGCATGTAGAAATCAGTTGCCGTCGCAATTCCTGCGTTCATTATCATAAATCTTTATAGCATTGAATGAAAATGAGTCGTTTGCCAGCATGGAATGACTGTGCTTAAGTGGAAAATTTAATCAACCGTGGTTGTGCAAGTACTCTTTGCACAGGCGCAAAGAAGTTTAATCAGTGATGTCACTAATCAAACAGCATAACGTCTTCTATTTTAGTAAGTAACGAATATTTGGAAAATAACATCGTTAAAGTAAAAGTTTTATTTATTTATACTTTTAATTTGGGAAAAATAGCGGAGTTAAATAAAAGTACAGATTCTCTTAAAACACCTTAACTTCTTGGCTACTACTTACAGCTTAAGCTATGACATTAGGTACATTGAAAAAAACTGACTTTAGTTTTATGTTTAGTTATAGAAAACGCAAAATTCCTAAAACTACGTTCGCTGAAATAATTTTAATAAAGTTAGCTAGTTTGCTGTAGGTCAGTAAACTGTTGACTATACATTTTAACGTTACTGCTCAAATAGTTGCATTCAGTCTGTAAACAAATTCAAATCTGCATATTAAAAATGTTTACCTATAGCAAATGCCTGCAGGAGAGGCCTTTGCATGGTTTGATCAGTTTTCTCATAAACAAGTATTTCCCTGATTCAGAAAATAACAGCATGGCAGCCTAATTAGCTGACAAGATGCCCAGTGAAACTAGTTCTACTGGAAGATCATCTGGCCACTTTGTTGGCTGTTGTGTGTGTAGTGACGCAGCCATTGGGATTCAGAATGATGAGCTCCCACTATAGTTACAGAAATTAAAAGGCCCGGGCTCATAATCCGATCTGATTCAATTAGTTTTTCTAACTTACCTTACCTTGTTTGGCTTATAATTTGAAAATGAAAATATGATGGATGTGTGAGACAGGAACCTGAGGAACAGGGACATGTCAATATTGATTCAATCTAGAACAGTAAGTTGAAAATTTTGAAAAAGTGATTTGCCTTTTAAAGATTTATTGAAAAGTGGTGGTGGTGGCGCTGGGAATCAAACCCAACAATCTTCGGGTTGGTAGTCCAACACCTAAACCCTGAACCACAACTTCCCCCCTATCAATCAATCGGTCTGTCTGTCTATCGGACTGTCTGTCTGTCTATCTATCTATCTGTCTGTCTGTCCTGTCTGCTGTCTGTCTGTCTGTCTATCTATCCATCCTAATGTTCCTACTTGAGAAACATATTAAGATGACTTTTTAACAGGAAGCTGAAATAGGATCTTGCTCCTTCCCATCTTTGCATCCACCCATTATAACACGACTTCTGGGAATGAGTCACTTCTGGGGGCAGTGGTGGCTTAAATGGTTAAAGTGCTTAATTGTTGACTGTAGGACCAGGAAGATCTGGGTTTAAGCCCCACCACTGCCAGTCTGCCATTGTTGGGTTCTTCAGCAAGACCCTTAACCTTCCTGCTCCAGGGGCACTGTATCGTAGCTGACCCTGTGCTCTGACCCCAACTTACTAACATATTTCACCATAGAGTGACAAAGACATTTATCTATCTATCTAAGGTATTGAGACTATCAGGTCCATAAGTGTTTTGAACGTCTTATTCCACATTTGGTTTCACTCTTACTTCTATAATTTGTCTATTCAGCCACAACAATATCAGTAAGTTCAGGAGTTTATATCATTGAGGAGGCCTGGGGTGCAGTCGATGGGGTTGAGTCAGAGTCAGAGTCAGGGTTCGGTACAGGAGTTGTTTCACTCCAACCAAAACACATGTCTTAATGGAACTCGGGGGTTTTGTGCACAGGGACATTGTCATCCTGGAACAGTGTTTGGGTCTCCAGTAAAAGAATAATGCAACTGCTTGCTTTAGATCAGGGGTGGGCAATCTCCGTCCTATAGGGCCAGTGTTCTGTAGAGTTTAGCTCCAACACACATTCCTTTTAGTTTCAAGTATACCTAAGAAGATCTTTTTTAGTTGGTTCAGGTGTGTTTGATTAGGGTTGGAGCTAAACTCTGCAGGACACCGGCCCTCCAGGACCGAGATTGCCCACCCCTGCTTTAGACTTTGTATACTTTTGTATAATCTTGGGGAAGGCACACTTATCTAAGGTGTCCAGAAACTTTGATCTATATAATGTAGATAAACTGTATTTATTCTTTTCGGCAATGTGATAGGACTGATATAACTTTTGCTGGTGTTTAAGCTATCTATGTACTATATTACTTTTAACCACTTTTAATAGTCTTTATATTAAAACTTAGACTAAAACATGAAGTTGTCCTTTATTTATATGATTTTGGGTCATATTGATACTGTAAAACTTCTGCTTGAGTAGTTTCCTCATGGGTTACTTGCTCATTTTCCAGAAAGGTGTCTTTACTATAATTAAATTGGGTCATTTATGTTGGGTACTTTTATTCCCTACTGGTCTAGTACCTCTGTTCTATTCTAAAAGGTCGGTTAGATTCCTTGTAAATGTTCTTTCTTTGTAACGGGGTGACAATGTTCAAGTTCTAACAGGATAAATGTGTCTATTGACACTCATCCATGGCCCTGTACAGTGATGTATGAAAATTGCCCTGAACATTGCGCTATTGTGTATTAACCAGAGATGAGCAAATGGGCAACAAGCAATATATGCTGTATGCTCCGATGCAGTTGTCTGATAACGTTCAATCCATCACACATTCTCTCTCTCTCTCTCTCTTTTGCACTCTTTCTCCCGTCTTGTTTGGGATTAGATTCTACGTATCCTCCAGACAGAGAGAGACAGAAAAACGTGTGAAAATTACAATACATCAAGTAGGAGTTATTACAGGATTCGCTCCCCTCCTCGTCTCACTTCAAAGTCTTGGCAATTTTCTGATCCATGTGACATTCACCCTCCTCCAGGGTCAAACAACATCTTGCAGCCTTCACAAAATGATTAAATATTTTAAACAGCTCGCGCCCGTACCTCCGTGGCCCCCGGAGACTGATGCTGTTATCGCTTTTGTCAAAGCCACTTTCCATCTGCATTTGTCATTCCTGCTTCGTGTTTATGAGTTATCAATCGCTGCGTCAGAATGCAAAATAACTGATGTACTTTGGGCGGTATTGGATGCACTATCTTGGGCTTTTAATCAATGCATATTTCTTCACACTTCCCTCATTCGCCTGTTCTCTCGTATAAATCTTCAGAGTCCCGTGCTCCTGTAATGTATTCGCACAGAAGACGCTTTGACGGCAGCTGTAGTTATATTATCAAGCATTACACCTCAGGGCTAACAGAGTATCAGGGGCTTTCACACATAGGCAATGCTGGGAATTACAGACAGGAGGAAATGACTGCTGCACACACACAAGAAAAGGATTGCCCCCGCCATACATAAATCAACTGCGGTGAAGGCTAATCGTTCTCACTCAGATATGCAGCATATACTCCGTTTTTAGATTTGTCTTGCCCGGGAGAAGATTCCAGGCCGGGTGAAGCCTTTATCAGTGGTAACAAGGTTGTTAATGTATCTGAATGTGCTGTACGTCCTCCATCTTGGCTCTGGATTTGACAGTTGGGTTAAGAAGATGTAGTTCAAATGGAAACATCTGGTATGTTGTCAAAGTTAGGGCACTGGGATGTGCAGACATTTTTATTTATTTATTTTTTTTTGAGCAGACACACCTGGGGACAGTGCGAATGTATAATCACTGATTCGTTACGCTTTTTAGACTGTGATTTTTTAAAAGATTTGGACAATTTTTATAGGTTTTCCTAACCTATGACAAAGTCTCGTTAAAAAAATGGCCAGTCTATTTTAATTATTAAGGACGTTGGGCTCAAACATCCTAATTAGGTGGTGATTAGCTGGTGAAGCATTGGATGAAGTTAGTTGAAAGTCTCTTATAGCAATTTGCAAATAGGTAAATTTTCTTACATTATACATTTTTCTATATATGTTATAGAATATCAGTGACAAGTGATCAGCAATAAAATACAACTGAACACGAACATTAGCATTAACATGTAAGAAATAGCAAATGACAAGGCAAACACAAGGGCTATAAATACACACTGACTAACAAGGAGCACCTGAGAACAATAAACAACCAACCAATGAAAACAAGGCACAAGGACAAGGGGAAGCACTGGACAGGAAGACATAATGGCAAAACAGGAAGTAAACAAAACATGAACTGCCTAGCCTAGCTTAGCCACCTAGCATAATATAGCATAGCTTAGTTTAGCCTAGACACAACAAACAATAAACATGAAACCAAAAACCCTGAACGTTACAATAACTGTAATCCTCACTTGACAGTACACATTCTGACTGTTGCAGACGCACACATTGTGTCCACGCTGAAACCATATATTGTGCAGCCCTGAAATATATTACGTAATAATTATATATACTTTATCCCACAGATTAGATTAGGTTAGATTCAACTTTGTCATTGTGAAAGGTACATGTATAGAGCCAATGAAATGCAGGGAGCTGCTAGCAATATTGGGAACTATGAAATAACGTCTATTGCATTACTGCTAGTATTGGTACTAATAACAAAACAGATCTACGGGGCTTCTAAAGTACATGGGCCCTTAGAACTTCTCCCCTCCCAAGCAGTACAGTATTCCCGAGACTGAACAATAGCATTACTTTTCATTACATATTCATTCATTCACATTTACAGCATTTGGTAGACACCCGTATCCAGAGCGACTTACATTATTCCCGGTTATACAGCTGAGCAATTAGGGGTTAAGGGCCTTGCCCCTGGCTTGGTGGTGCTGGAAATCGAGCCTGGGTCTTCAAGTTGGCAGTCCAACACTTTAACCACTGCACTACCACTTAATCCCCAAATAATCATTTTATTTATTCATTTTTATTTATTTTTTAACGCATTGAGGCAATTTTATAGTGACTACACACTCGTACTTCACACTTCTTCACCTAACATACATGTTTTAATTTATTCATTCATTCATTCATTTATTTATCTTGTATACCTGCTTATTCCCTAATTCGGGGTCATATAATATTTTAATTTCACTTAGTTTTTTTACCTAATATTAATTGTATTATATCTTTAAACTATCCAGGAACAAGAATTGGTGCCAATAGTAGTGACACTGGGCCACCTTAAGCTTCTCTAAATATTTACACACACACAAGCACACATACCTACATGCTCACTCACACTTTTCCGGCATTTGCATAGAGAAAGCAATTTGTTCATTTCTCAAATTCCTGTGCTGTAGAACGGATGCAAGCAAACCGATACAAAACATAAGCGACCCATCGCAATATCTCCACCCTCATCACTTTTATCCAGACCCCAACCCCTTCTCTAAAACTTTTCCACACATTCTACAAACCCTGTTAAGGTTAAGGATTTTGGTGAAAAAGAAATCCACACGTTCAAAATGAAGTCATAAATTACACACTCATGACCTGTACACAGAAAATGAGGCACTTAACTGACACGGCTGGGCTTGTGTGTGCCATAAACCTACCCTGAATCCATTATGGAGTCAGACCCTGAGCATTACTGTCCTACACCATCACTGCGACAGCACCACTAAATTAGCATGACAGTCATTTTTTTTTTTTAAAGAGGGACTCCGAAAAAAACCTTTTGAACCTTCAGGCAACAATTTTTGATCAATTAAGAGGTAAAGCATTTATTTTGCAGCCTGGAAAGTTGTCCGCTGGCATCTTTCTCAGCCGATTGATCCCTCGAGTGCTCCCTTTAACCCTGGAGTGATGGTAATAGCAGGAGGAGATGAGAGCATTAGGAGGTGGCAGGATACTCTGTGTGTGTCTGTGGGGGTAAACGGGTGGGGTGTGGTTGGAGGGACACCCACTTACACACTCTCCCATGCACACACACACACACCCCCTGGTGTCAGCCACTTTTCTAGCCTCTCCTCTAAGGCAATTTAAGTAGAAATTAAGCTTGTCGGAGCGCCGTAGGACCGCCCTGACAGCCTCTAGACGCGGAATAAATCACAAATCGCTCTTTCATTGTGAGGAAAGCCGAATGTTAGAATTTGGCATGATGGCTTTTACATTTTAAAGGGAAAAAGGCTTACCTGATGCCATTTTTCCTGGCGTAGCGCTCTGTCACAATGTGTTCAACTCTTAAGTGACCATTTTAAATCAAGCTTCGGACACAGGAGGCTCAGGGAACTGACCTGTTTAAGGTGCAGGAAATGGGATGCTGTCTACAATAAAAAGCAGGGAAGCAGCAGGCATATCATGGCCACCAATTTCAGACCGTTGCGGCGCGTCATGAGAAAGATATGATGATCGTCTAAGCTGCACTTACACATCATAAACCCGGTCAGACAAACGAATAAACCTTTGTCAAATGTGTTTTGCTTTCCGTTTCAGTGCTATCCGTTTAGATCTGTTCTTCTTTTCTTCTCGCTCTTGCTCTTTCGCTCTCATCTAATAGACAGACTCTCTTTGTTAATTAGTCTGTGTGCTGGCCAGTGCTGGAGCAGATCAGATTATTGTCCCAGACAGACTCAATTAGTACAAGATGGAGTAGTGACTGCTGTCGCTTCATCAGGTATAAACCAATAAGCACCCAGGCTGCATCCGTGCAGCCCGGCCAAGAGACACCTTAAACCCTGCCAGGGACTTCCAACAGAGCGAGAACCTGACTGTAGCAGAATTAACTAGGCCAAAGCAATGCCAGAGTCAATACCTATACAATCAGTCAACAAAACAGTAAACATTCATAGGCAATAGATGAACCTAATAAAGGGCCAAACTCTGAATAAGAGGGAAAACCACCTGGATTGACACATGGTACAAAGGACAGAAGACACAATACAGTCTAAGTGCAACTGTTATAGTGCTTAGTTAATTAGTTAAGTAAAGCCCGGTATCTGTCTGATTTTAGCCATGATTTGATCGTATACAGCCGGACTTACACTATGATAAAGATAATTTTTCTAAGGCATTTTGTCTTCATTGATAGGACAAAGAGAGAAGAAATGGGGGATAGAGTAGAGGTGGGACCAGGAGCAACCCAAGCCAGAATCGAACCTGGGTCGCCATAGAGCAACTGTGAATGTGGGTGAGATTCTTAAGTCTTTTGAGATTGTTTGACGACTTGTGCAATATTTCATGTCAACAATCTGTGACAAGTTCCTTAATCTCGCTAAATAAACACTAGCCATAAAGAAAAACATTAAAAAACCCCTTTGCAGCGATTTTTTTCATGACATACTTTAATAAGTTTAATTTCTTGCTGTACTGACTACCGGACCTGTTGGTTTGATATTATCGCACTAATTACGTCATCATGTTTAGAGCTCTTTTTTTAAGGTTTCGGCGCTCATTTTTAATTTGGGTTCTGCGCTCCTATTGGTATGAGAAAATATGAGAAAATTTACTAGCAGTTAAATAGTCGGCTAACAGCTAACTAGCTATTTTGCTAGTTAGTTACTTTTCCATGGAGAAGCTAGCTGTAAGGTTCGTGTTTTGTTCATGTTTTATATTTCATCTTGTTTCATGTTTATGTTTTGAAGTCATGTCTTCAGTCTGTTCATGTCTTTTTTATTTACTTCCTTGTCATGTGATCTTTGTTCCCCATGTGTTCCTGTCACGTGATCCCCCTGTCCATGTGTCTTGTTCTCATTGGTTAGTCATGTGTCGTTATAGTCCTTGTGTTTTTCCTTGTCTTTTTCATGGATTTTGTTTTTGTCCCTGTATTGCTGTTGTGGGTGAATGTCAACCCAAGACAAGCCAATCGAAGTGAAATTATTATAGTCAAGTTCATGTTTATTATCTGGTCAAGTGTTTAACGCTAGTGTTCTAGCTAAGCTAAGCTAAACTGATAGAATTTTTCTCAGGTCAGCTGGAATCTGGTTCTGGCGTATAGGAGTTAGAGGGTTCTGCTGCTGCTGCTATTTCACCTTAGCACTGGAAAAGAATTTAATCAGCCACACAAGTGTACAGAGAAAAGACTTTCATTTTACTAGTGAGGTAGTAAGTCGAGGTATTTATACCTAAAACACAACTATTCATCCGAAAACCACTATTCATTGAATAAGATAAAACAGGAGTGGGCTAGAATAAACCGGATACCAGAAAGACCGGGGTTCGATTCCCAGCACCACCAAGCCACCATTATGGGTCCTAATTTTGTATAAAAGAGATAAATGTAAGTCACTTTGGATAAGGGCCTCTGCCAAATGCTGTTCTGGATAAGGGCCTCTGCCAAATGCTGTTCTGGATAAGGGCCTCTGCCAAATGCTGTTCTGGATAAGGGCCTCTGTCAAATGCTGTTCTGGATAAGGGCCTCTGCCAAATGCTGTTCTGGATAAGGGCCTCTGCCAAATGCTGTTCTGGATAAGGGCCTCTGCCAAATGCTGTTCTGGATAAGGGCCTCTGCCAAATGCTGTTCTGGATAAGGGCCTCTGCCAAATGCTGTTCTGGATAAGGGCGTCTGCCAAATGCTGTGCTGGTGCTCGTTTCCTAGCACCACCAAGCCACCACTGCTGGGCCCCTGAGCAAGGCCCTTAACCCCCATTTGCTTAGTTGTATAAAGTAGAGATAAATGTAAGTCGCTCTGGATACGGACGTCTGCCAAATGCTGCAAATGTAAATGTACTCGCCTCAGTGGGATTCGTTACACTAACAATTAATTAGCGAGCAACCTTTGCTAAGGGAAGAAACCAACTACCAGGATAACCAATCGGATTGAATTGACATTAATTTTGATAATTTTGATTTACCCACGCACCCATGAATAAATACCCCTTGTTTAAATGCCCTTCTGTAAAAAAAAAAAAAAAAAACAAAAAAAAAAAAAAAAAAAAAAAAAAAAAAAATTATTCTTTTTTTTTTTTTTTTTTTTTTTTTTTTTTTTTTTTTTTTTTTTTTTTTTTACAGAAGGGCATTTAAACAAGGGGTATTTATTCATAGGTGCGTGGGTAAATGAGGTAATTTGTATGAATGAGTTTCTAAGGTAATTTTAATGATTTTAAGACCTTAATTTTACATACCACTGCTAATCATAAGAATTATCGGTCACACACTTGCTATATATGAATCTATTATTATTCTATTATTGTTTTTGTTTTAAAATTAGTTTTCCAAGTGTGTATGGGAAGTTTTAGTTATACTGACTACTTTCATCACTTTTGAGTCGCCATTATAAATGTTTTGTTTAGTTTGAGTTTTTGCCATGTTTGACATTCAGCCTAGGAAGATATTACGAAGTAACGTGCAAGCAACATTTTTTTAATGTATTATTATTTTGTAAACAGAACATCAATAATATGTTTTAGGCATTGAGCAATGTTCTACCAGATTCAAGTAAAGTGATTGATAAATAGCGGATAAAGTGTTACACTTCTACACACACACACACATATACACACACACACACACTCCATCTCAATGATATCTGAGACATTGTCGTATGATTTATTGTCACAGAAATGTAAATGCTATATTCCGGGCAGGTGTCTTATATTTTCTGCTCATTTGTTTTGGAGACTGAGCGAAGGGAGGCGGCATATTTAATTAAAATTCATGAGTAAGGAATGTGCTGAATTGCATTGGCCATCATGGATATCTTTGGGTTCAGTCTGCTGGAGGGGAGGGATGAGTGATGGTGGACAGGGGAGAATGCTGACAAGGGCGAAGTCGGAGACATTCCGGTTGCATGGTACACATACATAAACATACAAACACACACAGAACCACAAAGGAACCTAACTTTAAGCCTTTTGATATGGTTAAGTGTTGATGTTGGAGGACTTGTGTAAGTGTCTTTATTTAAAATCGTAGACTACGAGGATCCAGTCTAATAGCCGGCATAGCTGCAGATTTTTAGTCTAATTGATCGAAGCCACACCAAGTTTATCGAATGCCAAGTTCATCAGATGAAACCGGTGAAATCAGGACTGGCTTCTGCTCCATTGGGATAAAACCCTGTACTAACCAGACCCTGTGTGGTGAAGATTAGGCAGCACGATCGTAGACAAGTGCACATATTTTTTATCTGTTTATAAAAAAAGAAGTAGAATCACATTTGCACAGATTTGTAAAAATAAAATGGCATTATATTTATTAAAATGTGCATATGTGTGTACATGTGGAGGTTGTAGTTCAGTGGTAAACCTGTTGGAATTGTGGGTTTGATTCCCAGCACCACCAAGTTACCCCTTCCTGAGCCAGGCCCTTAACCTGCATTTTTTTTTTTTTGCTTACAAGGATGTTTGTCAAATGCAAAGGTACATGTTATAAGTAATAAATCTGTGACTTTATTTATTAGTTATTAGAATTTGTTTTGATTTTCTGTTTACAGTTCTCGTTGTTGGATTTTTTTTGGTGGTGTTGAAATCATTTACTTTTAGAAAACTTTTACAGCATATGCATAAAATTTCAGCATGACGGCACTGTGATGTAGTGGGTTATAATGCCAGCACCCACACGCACAAGTTGTTGTGCTTTGGCGAACCTGGGTTCGATTCCAGCTCCTTTCCAGTCCCACTTCTCTCTCTATCTTCACTATTTCATTCCTCTGTCCTGGCAAAAAATGGCCCAAAAATATCTTTAAAAGAAAAAAAAAACTATCTCTCTCTTACCTATTTTAGCCAGAATCTTTATTATATTTGTATCTAATTTATAATTCTTTCCTGCTCTGTAAAATATACTTTCATACTGCCTTCATACTCTCTATCAGCCTTCTAGGAGCATTAGAAAGCCTCTCTGTTATGAATCAGCCTCTGCGCATAAATGCTGGATTTTATCTGTAGCGTTCTTCATCAAACATGAGAAGGCAAGTGGGTGAGTTTCAGGGACATAAACGAAAACCCAGCATCCCACAGTCCCATAATGCTGATTGGTGAAGTGTTTTATAAAGTGTCACATGGGTGATGAGGATGTTAGTGGGTTACGTTGCCCTGCGCTCGAGGTAACGAAAACTCGTGCTGGAATCATTTCGCACAGCTGGAAATGAAGAAAGTGCATATGCAGTGCAGTGAGTCTCGGTCCAATAGTGACACCATCAGTATTACAGGACTGTGAGATTCTGGATATTCATTTAAAACGTTAAATCGCCTGAAAGTGAGACTTAGTCATGATTTTTTTTATTATCAATAAACTGCTGTTTATCAAGAGGTGGTCTGTTAAACTCATATACTCATTTTTTTTGCCCTCAGAATTGTAAATGTTAAAGTTTGTATTATGTTGAGTGATTTTGCTGCTTATAGGTTGGTTGAGATTGTATATTTTTTTATTTTGAAACAATAGTGCTAAACGCTAAAAAAAAGAGGTTGTTCCTAGCGCAGTAGGAACAATGTTTAATAGACAAAAAAGATTCCAGTACTTCTAACTATTCTCAAGCAACTTACCATATTATACCTATAATTAACGACCAAAAACTGGTAGCACATACAAATAATTGTTCATTAAATGTGCAGTAAGACAGCTTCAAAAATGCTAACCGTAGCTTGATAGCACCAAAAAGCTACACTTTACCAAACCCACACCTCCTAAATGCATGGGAGTCCACAGACTAGACAACCAGAGACAACACAATAGTGTTGCACTCTTGTCCAAAAGAAATACTGTAACCATGACATCATCTTTTAGACTCATGTAGTCATCTCCAACATGGAAACGCAACACTGATATTAATTCAGGTTTTTACTCTTGTTTGTATTGTTTTTTTTTTTGCTGTATGTCAAAGCGCTGATGACGTAATCCTGTCTAAAATGTCGTTGTGTGTTGTCACATTACCTTATCCCTTTATTGGGACCTATAGACTCAAACATGACTGCCAGCATGACACGTGTGCATGGTGGCCCCTGAGCTCTATAAAGTGATGGTGTGTTATGGTCCTCCACAGACAAAACCGTTATCAAAATTGAGCTTATGTTCCTCAGTGTCTGGTAGACACTGAAATTTAATATAATAAATGAATATATACATAACGTGGAAGAATAAATTCATACAGTAAAGTATGAGCAGATTGTGGGTTTAAGTGTTAATGATTACAGCTGCAGTTTCTCAGTTACAAATCCACAGTAGCTGAAGATGATCCACTGAAATAAGGCTGAGACTTGTGTATTTTTTAACATCGAGCAGTCTTTAGGGCAGCCTGAAGTGTAAAAGATCAGTAGCAAAGAACCAGAAACCTGTAATTGGTGTTGCAAATTAGATTAAAATCCAATATAGCTTTCTGGTTCATTGTCCACTTTTCTAAACGTACAAATATGTTTTGCATTTAGATTCATTTTGCAGTCATTGAATCATAAAAACACACGTATGCACATCACAGTAGATGAGTAATCACTGCAATATAAGACGCTTCTAATTACATGGTGAATGCTGGTAAAATTACATTATAAATTCAACCCAAGAAATAATACGATTACTACAGTAGGAGAGGAGAAAAATAATCAAAAAAACCCAACGTGATCATTAAGTCAAGCGTAAGTAAGATTTAGGCCAGACTGTTCGATTAGAAAACAGTCTTAGGTTTATTAAAACACTGGATGTACAGTGTGTGTGTCCAATCTCAAGACTTTATATACAATCGTGTGGCCAATCAGGTTCAGACAGGACCAAGACTATTTATAAAACACACACACACACACATACTGTATATGAACCAATCCAAGGTCACAGATTTTTTAGGATGGCGACTTGGAATAACCTTTAAGCAAAAGTAGCGCTAATCCAAGACATTCCATTGAGTTCTTTCTTTTTCTTTTTCTCTTTTCTTTTTTTTTTCCTTTAGAATGGGAAAGAGCCGTTTGTTTGCCATCAGCAGTCAGTCTCACCCGGTGACTCTAAGCAGCTGGCCTCTCTCAGCTGCATTATTCATATAACACACACTCGGAGAGCAAAAGAGAGAGAGAGAGAGAGAAAGAAAGAGAGAGAGAGAGAGAACAAGAGGTAGGAAGAGAAAGCGCCGCTCACCAAAGTTACAAGATTTATGGCCCTCTGTTTAGGATATAATTCAAAGTTCATACTCACATACATCATATTTTGAAGCACATAGATTATGAGAGGGAACACATTCATCATGCCGCAACACACACATATACACACACGTACACACACACACTGTGCTGTTTGCACCAGGGCCTAATTTTACAGGGATGCGTCTGGTCTGGATAAAACAGATGAATGCTTTAGTCAGCTTTGTATCAGCTTTGTCATGAACCCATGGCACTGTAATGAGCCCGCACTTAAAATAGACCGACTCTGTGAGATAAGGCTAAAGCGGACCGGCTAAAGCGAAACGCCGCACGACGACACGCCTTTTCCCTGAGATTCTCCGCTCGCATTCTGATCAAACGTTTTAACTGGAGAAATTGGTTTAGGGCTGAATCGCAGGGTTAGTCTGTATCAAGAAACAATAGAAAATTAATCGGTTTTCATCATATTGTGATCTTTTAGCATTTTTTTGATTTAATTCCTTTTTTAGTTTTAGTTTTTCTTAGTGCTAGGATTTTAACGGTGTGTTATAGTCACTTACTTTGAAAATAAACCTAAATCTGGAAGTGGTGGCTTAGTGGTTAAAGTGTTGGACTAATACCTGGTCTTGGCTTGGTGGTGATAGGAATCAAACTCCTGGTCTTTGGTGTGGATTTTATAGGCAGCACTGAATGAGACGAATATTTACAGACACAATAATGATCAATGAAAGCTTGATAAAATCCCCCCCTTATTAGTCACCAGTTGGCAATGACCCTCTAACCCGGCGCCCTCCAGCTCACTCTTTTAAGGGACTAAAACAAAAAGGAACATGTCTTCTGTCCTTTATTTCAAACAGGGGGAAAAAAATCTGTTGGGTTTATTATCTCATATACCGAATAATCACAAAATTATGAATTATTTCTAATTAAGCTTTAAAGAAACTGAGGAGGCGAGGAGAGCGAAAGGTGAGAGTGAGGAGAAAAAGAAAACAACTTTCTTAAAGTGAAAAAGATTTAGCTTGGGGTGGTAGAACCGACCGCTCAGAACTCCCGAAATACATTAAGATTTTATTAGTCCCATCAGTAATTTTTAACAGTAATTTTGCTCCGGGGGGCGCTGTATCATAGCTGACCCTGCATTCTGACCCCAACGTTTGTGAAGAAACAAATTTCACAGTGCCGTAAAGTGTATGTGACAAATAAGCCCCTTTACTTTTACCTTTAATTAATCATACACTTTGGTGTAACTCACAGAAACGATCACACACATGTAGGCTTCAAATGTGAAAAAAAAATAAAGAAAAGAAAAAAAAAAAAAAACAACAGAGGCTGAAAAAGTAACTGTGACAAGACATGCTGGATAAAGACAGCACGGCCGAAGAAGACTCTCTCAGATCTGATTTAACCAGGCGACAGAGGACACCCAATCACAGTAAATATTATTCTTTGTGCTCTGCTGCTAATTAACATGCTTAATTGCAGCTGTCAAAAGGCTCTTCAGTTTATCGGGGGACTAGAGAGAGAGAGAGAGAGAGAGAGAGAGAGAGAGAGAGATAGAGAGTGAAGGAGAGAGAGATGGATAAAGAGGGGGTAAAAAAGGAAGAGGGATATATAGATAGAAAAGGAGAGAGAGAGAGAGAGAGAGAGAGAGAGAGAGAGAGGGAGAGAGCATGAGAGGGAGACAGAGAGGTAGAGGGATAGAGAGAGGAAAAGAGAGCTATAGAGAGAGAAAGAGAGGTTGAGAGAGAGAGAGAGAGATGAGAGAGACTTTTTACATTCCTTTATTTAACCAAATTGCTTTTTACATATAATCATTGTGGCTCAATAAATAAATAAAATAAAAGAATTACTAAAACATGAGAGAGAGAGAGAGAGAGAGAGAGAGAGAGAGAGGGAGGAATCTGCAGCAAAGCCTGATCCTGTACACAGCCAGTGTGAATACATAAAACCGTGACCTTATATGGATCTTTTTTGTTTATTTCTTTTAATGTAATAGTTCATGACATGATGTAGGTCATTCTTATTTTATCTGCATTTGTAAGGTGGAGGATTTGTGTAAGATTTAAAAGAAATTACAGTTAAAATATTATCAAATAGTTATTAATCTAAGAAACGTAGCTGAAATTAATTACAAAACCTACAAAAAAGAGTAAAATAATGAAAAAAGAACGGGGAAAATTCAGCACACTGGTTAAGGTGTTAGACTTTCCAGGACACTCGGAATGCCAATCCTGGGCCCCTGAGCAAGGCCCTTCACCAACCACTTCTCAGCTGGATATAAAAATTAGACAAATGTATGTCTCTCTACAGTGTGACATACTCCACCACCACCAGTCAGCCAATGTTGGTTCCTTGAGCAAGACCCTTAACCCTTCCTGCTCCAGGGGGCTGTATCATAGCTGACCCTGTGCTCTGACCCCCAACTTACTAGGATTGGATATGCTAAGGAACAAATTTCACTCAATATATGTAGGGAAAAAAGGTAGTGCAGCGGTTAATGTGTTGGACTGCTAATTGGAAGATTCAATTCCCAGTTTTACCATGTTGCCACTGTTGGGCCCCTAAACAAGGCCCTTAACCCCAATTGCTCAGTATAAATGAGATAAATGTAAGTCGCCCCAGGATAGTCGGCCAAATTCCAGAAATGTAAATGTAATGAAGAAGGGATGTATAGATAAATGCAAATTATGCATTTAAAATGGTGTAAAGGGAAAGATGTTGCTGTATGTATAAGAGGGAAGTGGTAGTGCAGTAGGTAAGCGTTAGACTGTTCTGGGTTTGATTCCCAGCACCACCAAATTACCACTTCTTGGCACCTGAGCAAAGCCCGTAACCACTGATTGCTCAGTATAAATAAGATAAAAGTAAGTCACCCTGGATAAAACGGGGCTGCCAAATGCTGTGAATTTAAATGTAAATGTACAGAAAACAAGGTGCAAGAAAAAGACGAAGAAGAGAGAAAGAAGAACAGAATTTAAAGAGCCAAATACAGCCTGCAGCCTTGTTTTATTCGGCCCACGGGAAGTCTGGAGAAAATAGCAGTGAATCAGCCCACTGTAAACCTACACTACTGTTCAACCCTATCCCAAATTCACAGCACACCACCACTGTGTGAACTCACCAGCCTCCAAAGGGTAGTTAATGTAAGCTGTGTGTGTGTGTGTGTGTGTGTGTGTGTGTGTGTGTGTTTGTCTGTAAATGGATTTGACCTAGGCAGAATTTAAGTTTAATACTCATGGAATAGCAGGAAGAGCAAAAGAAAGATACAAAAAATATATGTACAGTAGATAGAAAGCTGGAGGAAATCTGTGAATAAGTTGTGGGTGAAGGAAAGTAAAACTAAAGAAATGTAATAAAGGAAAGAGAGAAAAGCTGCAAAAAGGTGTAGAATGAATAAAGGCGGGTGCAAAAATAAGGAAGGAGGGAATAAAGGAATAATGGAGGAGGAAATAAAAAGAGGCTGCAGGACATTTTAGCTTAAAAATACTACAAATTGAACCCTCAGATTAGCTGTTACATTTTGTGTGTATATTAAACCTTAAATTTTTTGGCATGTTGTAGCAACAAATTTGCTAATTGTCATTGTGTTTATATTGTCACCAGTGATCTTTGCTAAGTTTATAGCAGGGGTGGATGAGGACTCACGGGATACATGTAGAATAAATATATAGAGTTATAACATTTTAGCTAAAAATGTGTGTTAGCTTCCCTGAGTAATGAATCCATACAGTTTTACAACAATGTACATTGTTCTCTTTTCATGCTTTGAAAAAAATCTGATTAAAAAAAATAACTAAAATAAGTTGATTTGGTTTGTCAGGAAATTTTGTTTTAGCATTTACATGAATAAGATAGCTAAAGCTAAGTATCCAGCTAAAATAGACTCCTTGAGGCTGGACTTTATAAATAAAATGTTCTGTCAGTAAATACACAAACCCGGTTACTATTTGAAGCCAAATTCTACGAAATTTAATTTTAAAATAAAAAATTGAAATGAAAAAATCTGTATGCCATTGTGGGCGTAAAAATTCTAATTCAACTGTACAGACGAGTTTTACTAGTCTGTAAGAACTAATCAGAGGATGGAAAAATGCTGATCATCGTGCACCAGCTAGTGGGCTTCGGGAGGCGGGTTTAAAAATCTGATTGGTTAAAGAAGTTTAAGTTCCATGGGCAGCACTACTGATTCTGAAGGATTTGGCAGATTAGATTAACATGGCAGCACATAGAAACTGAAATCTGATTGGACAAAAAATCTAACATCCACGTACACGTACTGGAAGTAGTGCAGCAAGAGAAACAATTTAATGGAACAAATATTAGAATTTAGGTTGTAAATGTTTCTGATAGTGTTTAGACAGTAGAGGAGATCTTACTGGCCTTGACGGCCCACCGTTGATTTCCACAATATAAACTATATAAATAAACATGTTTCAGAGAAGAAAAACAGTGTTACCGTGTATTATAACGTGGTGTTTAGAAAAAGTCTTCTCATGTCCATTGACATCATTGTAAGAAAACTCAAATCAAATTTGGAAAACCCAGACAAACCTTGTCCCAATAAATGCAATATACTGCATGCTAAATTTTATGGGGGGGATGAAGATATTCAGCGGGAGTCAGGTTCAACTAAGGATAATAGAATTCCTGTCAGCAGATATGCAACATTAAGACACTCAGTTGTTGGTTATTATTATTATTATTAGACTTATCATTACTCTGGGGAAAGACAGTTTAAATTAAGTTTGAATTTTGATTTTTAATTTTAATTTGTTATTTTTTTAGGGTAACAATATAATAAATTATATATAATTATATATAAAACACTATATAGTCAATAGTATATATGCCTATTTAACAGTTAAGAAAGAGGCCTGCAGTGTCAAAGCTTTGTTTTTCTGCTACATGATTTTCTTTGCATGATATTTTTAAGTTAAAGAGAAAGAATGAAACAGTCGCTCTGGATAAGTGGTTAAGTTTTTAGACTATTAACTTGAGGACCCGGGTTTGATTCCCAGCTCCACCAAGCCACCACTGCTGGACCCCTGAGCAAGGCCCTTAACCCCCAATTGCTCAGTTGTATAACAAAGGAATAATGTATGTCGCTCTGGATAAGGACGTCTGCCAAATGCTGCAAATGTAAATGCATATTTCCCAAAAAATGAAATTTATTAACATTTTATTCGATTGAAATATTAAATAATGTCTTTAATATCATTTGCGATGCAAAGGTTAATGCGCTTTGCAAATTTCACGTGAACTTGATGTAATAAATCCACATTGCCGTCAATTTTTGCGCCTTCGCTCTCAATTAAGTGTGTGATTTTCATTGAGTAAACCTTCTCCTTTAACATTCCCCAGAAACTCCTTCTCAATTCTTTTCTTCTTTCGACAAAGCCATATTTAATATTTGGAAGATAAAAATCATAGTTAATAAGATGTCCTATGTGTCCAGATTTCAGGGACACCCTGTATAATGATCCATAATGTTAATAAACCTGGTCAGTATGTACAGTCTGGCATGCTTTATTAATTAATAATATCTTAATTTCGCCAAATGACTGTGATATAAGAGAAATAAATAAACTTTAGAGTTTTGCTATAGGTATTAATGTCATATTTTATTTTTCCCCTTCTTCACACACACTGATCTAAGTATGCCTGGGTGAAGGTCATATTTCGGTCACTCTTTTTGCTACCATTGAGATTGCCTGTCCCCAATAAGGTCAGTCTAGTCTGTAATAGATGACTGTAATCACTCAGCTCTCTCCTCAGGCTCACAGCTTCATGATGCTCTGTTTTCAATGACAGATCAACCCCCAAAAGAGAGCCCCTGGGTGCAGCTCCACCAAGGGACCTCTGTCCATAAAACATCTGTACAGCTCCACTCTAAACAGATGTAGTGATTTTTTTTGCTCTCATTGTCCTGCTCCCAAAACAGGCAGAAGAGCCACTCTACTGATCCATCAGCGATGATGACAGGTGGATTTGTTTTCAAGTGTGAGCTCGTAGAGGGTAAGTACACTCTAGATGGTCACATTGGAGCTTTCGCTGCCACCATGCCTCAAAGGTAAAGTGGTCACTTTTATTTTGGACAGTGCAGTCCAAACAGGCCGCCAGTCACATGCTGATTTTGGTTACTGCTCATAAATTACTTACATTTATATTTGCATTTCTGGCAATTGGCAGACCTTCTTATCCAGAGCGACTTACATTTATCTACTTTACAATAGGGGGTTAAGGGTCTTGCTCAGGGACCCAATGGTGGCAGCATGGTGCTGGAAATCGATCTTCCAATTAGGAGTCCAACATTTTAACCAGATCCCCACAGTTCTCCACAGTTCATTTTTTCCCCTGAAAAATATCTAAGCTCAACCAGCAGTTCTAGCTTTCGTTTTATTTTAACAAAAACAATTGGCAGCATGGTGGCTTAGTGGTTAGCACTGCCACCTCACAGCAAGAATGCCTGGGTTCAATTCCCAGGCCTTTTTGTATGGAGTTTGCATGTTCTCCTGGTGCTTGTGTGGGTTTTACTCCGGGTACTCTGGTTTTCTCCCACAGTCCAAATACATGTATGTTAGATTGGTTGATGATTCTAAATTGCCCATAGGAGTGGATGTGAGTGTGTGTGTGGCCCTGTGATAGACAGGCGACCTGTCCAGGGTGTCCCCATCCTGCCCTTCGCACTTTTAGAGATGGCTGGGATAGACTCCAGCAGATCCCTGTGACCCCAAATTAGGGAATAAGCAGGTATAGAAAATGGATGGATGGATAGAATTTGCCAAAATGTAAAAATACTTAATAACTAACAGATGATGTTTGTCTTTTTTTTATTTATATCTGATGTTTTTTTATTCATCTTACATCTAATTATAGACTTACAAAAGCTATTTTACCTCTTTTTTTTCATCCTAGGACAGTTTGCATGCATGTACATGCAGTAAAATGTAGAAATGTCAGATTAATCCATCAACAGATCATCCACCGCTCTGTTCCAGCTGCAGACTTTCGGGGGAGCTTTAATCAACTGCTTGAATCAGTCTTGCAAAAAGGTCACTTTCTGACTGCTGTGAAAAATTCATAGAGTATCTGATTCGGTTTAAAATATAGCAGAATGTAGAGATACTGTCAGTAAATGCTTGTGATTTATATCCCTCGGGTGCTAAAACATTTCCGCAGGGAAACGTGAAAGATTTTTATACAAATAATTTTAAACCTGTAAAAGTTTTATTATTATACAAATAATAAAAAGTACCCCATTAGTATAACCTAATGAGCTAATGTGTCGTGTTTTGCTATGTCACCAGGTGACCCATCGGATACACACATTTTTAAACACTACAAAATGCAGGTTTTGTGATTCTGTGTAGTCTACACCGATGATTGCAACAGAACATGGCAATAATTTCCTATTTTAGCTCTACTGCCTCGTCACAGAGCATAAAATGTGTTAATTAATCAAGCCATATACTGTAATTGTAATGATTTTACTAAGGCGAGACATATTTTAGAACCCAAAGTGCAGTTTATTCACAATGTGAGCAAAAGGAAACACTTTGCAAAACAAGAAATATTAACTCGACTTGACTTGATAATACTAGACATGAAACTGACTAGGCACATTGGACAAGACTCACTGCAATGGTACACAAACAATAACCCACAAAACACAGGGCAACAAGGGGGCTATATATACACACAAGACTAACAGGGATGACGTAACTAGACGAGAGTTACAGGTCTCAAAATAGTTGGGACGGGGCATGTTTACCATAGTGTAGCATCTTCTCTTCTTTTTAAAACGTTTAAAGATGTCTGGCCATTAAGTTTATGAGTTTCTGAAGTTTTAGTGTTGGAATTTGGTCCCATTCTTGCCTGATACAGGTTTCCAGCTGAAGAGTTTGTAGTTGTTTTTGACATTTCTCTATAGGTGAAAGATCTGGACTGCCGCACCTGGACTCTTCTACTACGAAGCCACGCTGTTGTGATAGCTGCAGTATGTGAACATTACCTGAAGATTTCGGGGTTAACGGCCTTGCTCATGGCATCATGTTGATCCTGAGATTTGAAATTCATGATCCTCTAATCAGTAAAATGTAATGTAGTGTCACACATATTATACAGCACAGTAAACTTTATTTCTTTGCATATCCCATCTTAGAAGGTTGGGGTTAGGGCACAGGGTCAGCTATGATACAGCACACATAGAGCAGGAAGGGTTAAGGATCTTGCTCAACGAACCAACAGTGGCAGACTGGCAGCAGTGGGGCAGTTAAACCAAAATCTTCCTGATCTTCCAATCAACAACTTAGCCCTTTAACCATTTGCCCCGGGTAGTCCGAGACCTTAATCACTGAGCCTTGTGATTGTAAATGTAGGTTTTGAATTGAACTTTTTGGTGATTTTGTTTTATGATACACGTTTGCTGCAGTGTGATTGTTCCTGTGATCCAACACAGTGTTGGTCTGCTTTCAAACACACTTGATTCTATAATCAGGCCAAAAACCACCAAGTTCTTTACCAGTGCAAACGTGAGTACGGTTCGAGTTCACATTTACAAGAATCTTTCTGTCTGGAGTTTGCATGTTCTCCCCTGCTTGTGTGGTTTTACTCTGGGTTCTCCGGTTTCCTCCCGCACGTATGTTAGGTTGATCTGTGATTCTAAATTGCCCATTGTGTGTACAGTTCGAGTTCAAATTTACAAAAATCAGATCACAGTATCAGCGCACATGAACCCCTTCTTTGGGTAGTCTTGGGTTCAGGACCATGCCGGTCCATGGCAGCATGACGTTGACAGTACCAAATTTTCTGTGCACTGTGCAGTCTTTTTTGTAGATCTTCAGTGTAAAAGCCTTCTTAATGACCATTTTTATATCTCATAACCGGGATCACTTTTATAATAACACTAATAAACCCAGTAGCTACACAGCAAAAGGATAACAGTACTTTCATTTCATTCTAAAATCATTTTTAACAAGAAACCGAACACCATCTCGCTATATTATAGAACCCTGGAGTCCTGCGTGACTTTCTCAAACTGTAACTTGCAACAACTTGATCAGTTCGATGGCATTAAAGGTTCCTGCCGCATGATCGATTAGACATTAAACCCAGCTGGCTTTATTTCATACCCATGACACTTTAAACTATTTAAACTATTTAGGAAAACGTCCCGCAGTTTTTCATTGGTTATTATTTTTCCACACACATACACACGCCACTGAATAATTTGATAAGTGTTTATTGCAACTCATAAAATATGTCAGCTTATAACCAACCTTAGAAAGAGTCACTGCTGACTGCTAAGTTAAGACGGAAGGAAAAGGGTGGAAGAGGTCTAATTTTAAAAAAGGCATGTCAGTATTTCTCTTATTGGGAATATTATAAAATTGGTTTAAACAACATTATTACAACCAGAAAAAAAACATACTTAAGAAATATATAGGATACTGAGCATATAATGGATACAAAAGCAACAACGGAAAATATTTTGCATATTTTGTATTAGTATGAAACTCTGACGCTGGATAATTCGATTCACTTGGAATTTGGTTGGATGAGTTACTGAGTTATTGAGTAAGTAATATTAATATTTGGAAGATTACGCTACATAAGTAGAAATAAAAGGAAATGTCTTCTGGCTGAAATTTTATTCGTATTCCATCAGATACAATTTATTTTCCAGAACTACAGTATAAAAAAATTAAATAAATAGCTGCATTTATAATTTGTTTACATACAACCTTTAAGTAATTAAGTAAAATGGTATTAGAAGTTATTTATATTGTGGATTCAAACATATTTATTAGCATTAACATGCACAATTCTTAAACCAGTTGGCCTGTTTTTCGATTAAATCATTTATTAAAACTTTTGTAAAATGTAAAATTTGTTTTTTCGCATATCCCATCTTAGTAAGTTGGGGGTCAGAGCGCAGGGTCAGCTATAATACAGCACCCCTGGAGCAGGAAGGGTTAAGGGTCTTGCTCAAGGACTCAACAGTGGTTGGCTTGCTGATGGTGGTGCTCGAACTCAGGTCTTCCTGGGTTCCTTAACCATCCATCACTGCACCTGATTTCTGATGCTTTACATTCTCTAAGACTACCATTTCCAAAGCTGTTGAAAAAGCTATTGTATGGAAAAACATACCATATTTTAAAAACTAGACAACGATTCAACTTTGTTAAATTAATAAAATTCAAATTACAAATTAAATCAAATTTTTTTTAAAGAACAGAATAAAATATTAAGAAGATAATTATATTTTAAAAATATTTTAAATACTTTATAAAATGCATTTTGGGCCATAATCACATGACGATGAATGCAAAGTTAAATAACCCTGTGGTGGTTCAGAAATGTATTATGTGAAAAATTTCAAACAGAAATAAAATGTGAAGTTGAAAGTCCAGATTAGAGTCTAAACTACAGTGGTGCCGTGACTTACGAGTTTAATTTATTCTGTAACTGAGTGTGTTAAATCAATTTTCCCCCAAAAAACACAGAATTTTATTTGTTACATGTTTTTAAATAAGAAAAATAAACGTATAAATAACAGATATTGTATAAAAAACACTACAATAGGATGTACTGCAATAAACTGGTTTTATTAAGTATAATGTACAGCATTTACCTTGGAGATCAGACGACTCCACTTGCTAACGTGCATGTCTGACTAGCTATCGAGTGAGACACGGGATGCTGGGTGGATGTTACGGTTGCGGTTGGGTATCTGAAGCTGGCTTGTAACCCGAATTTTAGCTCGCAACTCAAAGCAAAAAATCTGTCAAGAGACCGCTCGTATTTAGAAAAAACTTGTTAGTTATGACACCCCAGTCATAACAAGGTACCACTGTATAAGTAAATTAAGTAAATCAGTCAATAATTTCATATTAGTCATGTGTAGTCACTTACCAACAATAACCAGGGAAGTTGTAGTTCAGAAATTAAGATGTTGGACTGCTAATTGGAAGTCCAGGGTTTGATTCCCAGCACCACCAAGTTATCACTTCTGGGACCCTAAGCAGGGCCCTTAACCCCCAATTGCTCAGTTGTATAAAAGAAATAAATGTAAGTCGTTCTGGTTAAGGACGTCTGCCAAATGCTTTTAATGTAACTGCAAATGTAGTCAAAAATAAATGCAATATATCTCCCTTTCTCTCTCCAGTTCTTTTTTTTTATTATTTTTGCACACTTACACATACAGTGTATGCACACACACACACACACACACACACACAAATAACGTGGACAGTCCGAATCCGGCCCGTGACTATGCCACCTCCCACGCACTTGGCTGTAAAAAGAAATGTTGTGTGAGCAGTAAAGGTGCTAAAAATGAGTGCTCCTTCTTTCACCCTTTTTATACAAACAATTCATAACATTATCTGGTACCTGATTATGCTCCTTTTTCTTTCAACAAATGTCAGAGCATAAGCTAATCCTCAGGTGGCTTAAGGGCATATACTGTATAGACTCACTTTATAATTCTGGTGGAATGTGTACACTTCTCTCGCACTGTGTAAACTGCAAACAGCTCAACATCTAAATGAAGCCTAGACACATTACCCAGGCAAATATGTTCACTTACCATAATTTGAGTGGGTGGCATTAGAGCAAATCTACTGCACACACACACACACACACACACACACACACACATACACACACTCGATGAAGACACCCATTCACAAGATGATCTGCAGACTGCACACAACGTTTGCTGCTTTCATCAAAGTTGTGTGTTAAACATCAGGTAATATGTTTTCTGGCCGCCTGAATTATCTTTATAACAACTAGTTATTATATCTATTAGCAAGCACACATACACACACACACACATGGCAGTGCTATTTGCTAGGTTTTTTTTTTCGTTTTTTTACTCATGCAGACTGAAAAAAATATGGGTGTTTGGTTTGCTTATATGGCCTGCTACAGGAGGAAGTGCATGATCAAAACTCAGACGAGGTTTCCTTCTGGCGGTTGGATAATGGCGGGGCTAAAATCATTACAGTGCCCCCTTTCTCTATAAACACCTCCAGGTTTTCTAATCTTTTTCTGCCCTCAAGATTTGGTCTCTGGGGTGGGCTTGGTGCAACTCTGGAATAAGAGTCAGATCAAAGATGTCAGCGGCTTTTTGCCCATGATGTTACTTGATGGTAGAGGCGTGAGCTGTTTGCACTGCCGTTGGCAGTCCTGCAAGCGTGATGTACCGACAGGCCTTGGAGACATGATCAATGATCGTAAGTATAGTCGTGTATCCCAGTGAACTGGGGAAGTCAGTCTCTGAGGTTTGAGTTGGGGCTCTAAGAGACTCAAGTAACCAACAAGAAGTTTTGGTATATATGGGGCAGGTTCTGCCAAAAGTCTGCAGATCACTTTTACAGTTTTGCTTCCAGTATGCATTGCGGACCAGTTCCGGTATCCGAGGTTGTCTAGGGTTGCCTGAGCTGAGGGACAAGTGGATCCAGATCATGATGCACAAAGTACTTGCATCACATAATCTTTGCCTGGCAGACATGACAGTTGTGGCGGATCTTTCAGTTGCTCCTTTTTAAGTCCTCCATAATGTTTCAACATATAGGCACTATTACAGAAAGAGGGATGATTATCTTAGAAAGGTTATTTCGCTGTGGTGGGTCATAGAGAGGGCATCTGCAATAATGTAATGTAGTATACAGTACATGTTTATCAATTTTAGTATGAAGGTTAGTATGTATATGTATATATGAATGTAAAAGTATACATAAGAATGCACATCGGATTAAAAATTCAGTTTTAAGCTTAAAAAACAATATTCAGTACAACTGTTAAATTCTATTGGTTAAAAATAAGACATTGCATTTCAAAACATATTGTACATCTCAGCTAGTTAACATCCACAGCTTTGCAAAGTGGTATCAACAGTTCAAACCTATCTTATTTCCATGATCATGAAAGAATCTGTAATTACGATGAATTGACAATGTTTTTTTTCCCCCAGGCCAGGTCTAAAATCTTAGTCTAACTACGCCTGTCGAAAAATAGCTTCTCGTCTCTAATTAGGGGCAAAAACATGCGAAATTCCTTAGTGCACTTGTCTAAAGTGGTAAGCGAGAACTCGTTGGGCCATTTCAGATGCTGCCTGTGAAATGCGCGTCTCCACCTTCCTAGACGATCTCGCTCCCACTTCAAAATATTTGCTGTGAATGACTTGTGAAGTGAGGGCTTTGAAATGTCTAAACGGCACCCGTTCATTGCAGTCTATCAGCGTGAGCACATCAAAGTGCAGCGAGTCTCTCAGATCTGCCTGGCTCGGTTGAACAACACTGTATATGAATGTTGGCGTGTGTTATCAGTATTCATGACATATACTTCTAAACTGACCCGATATTCACGGTTGTTATTTGTAAATACACTTCAAACATCTCAGTGGTACAGTAGTTTAGGATGTGAAGAGAGTGTGGCAGGATCCTTAACAAAATATCTCAATTTTTAGATGGTGTGGGAAATGGAACCATATAGTTTAGGTCAGTATTTATTCCATAATGTGTTATTTGGATCAAGTTTATTGTCCTTAATATATTTCTCTCTCTCTCTCTCTCTCTCTCTTCCTCTCTCTCTCTTTCTTTCTCTCTCAGTTTCCTTTTCTCTAGCTGCACTGGATAAAAGCAATAATCTCACGAGAAAACAAGGCTAATCTGCAGAAACTAATAATGTCTCCTCATCAGAGACACATCCCTTCATTGGATTTGCTCACCATGTAAATACACCCCTCGATCTGCCGATTGGAACAAAGAGAGACAGAGAGAGTGAAACAGAGGCAGACCAGAAGAGACTATAGACCGATAGTTAAAACAGATAGTTTTCCCAAACTGTTGTCTCAAAAAGACTACAAAACAGTACCACAGTGGTTCCTAACAGGGGGGGACCTACAAGTGAAAAGTGTTGAGCAATGAGCATTAAGGTGAACGATCATATTGCATTCGCTAATTTTATCAATGATCTCCTGATTGACCAAAAAATGGTAATGACCCAGGCATTCTGGACCCAGACGAGGAAGCTCTCACCAATTCAGGTCTCAGTGCTAGCAATACTAGTACACAAAATGCAGGAAATACCAAGAGCGATAATATCATTAAATGTGAAGGGGGCCCTAAAATATTTTCTTGGGGAAAAGGGGGTCTCAGACAAAAAAAAAGATTTGGAACCACTGGAGTACCAGCATGACAATGCTCTTGTCTACAAGTCCCTGGTGTCTTCCGGTTGGAGTGGAAGAACTCCAAGTGTCTTGCCCAGAGCTCTGACTCTGATGCAACATCACTGAAGACCAATGGGATGAGCCTGACCTATGACTGCACCCCTGACCTCCTCATCTGACATTAGTGCCTGATCCCAACAGCGCTATTATAAGGGTCATTAGCACATAGAATTAGGAATATTTGTTTTTGTTTTTGTTTTTAATCTGACTCGGCAATTAAGGTAATAAGTTTGAAAGCCCATTCGCACCCACTTCCATTCATTCTCTGCCTCCTACTTTGTAAAGCATTTACATCCCACTTTTTGCTCACCTGTTTTTTCACACCGTCGAATTTTTAAGAATTATTTGGAATCTTATTAAATCATGGCCTTAGTATCATAGTATCATAAGACATTATAAGCTACAGTAGCACACAAACCCAATAAAGTATCCAGTGATGATTGCAGTACAGTTGTGTGTGGAGGGGTGCAAGGCTTTTGGGGGTGGAGGGTATCAATTGCTCATCATCCAAGACCAGACATTTCCCTTCTCATCAAAGCGTGTTCCTTTGTTTGCCGTCAACCTTTCAAGCTGTTAAGACAATTAACGAATGACAATCAGTGGACGAAATAAAAAAAATTGATGACAGGTTAAAAAGGTGGAGGAGATAGAAAAACAGACCGAATTTTTCAAGATTGAGAAAGACAAGAGCGTAAGAGAGAGAGAGAGAGAGAGAGAGAGAGAGAGATGTAAAAAAGGAAAGAAGAATAGAATTTAAAAAAGGAGGGTAAATAGGAATGTCTGTGACAGCAAAAAAAAGAGAAAGAGAAAGAAATAAAGAGAGAGAGAATGCAGTGAAAGGTAGGTGCTTCGTTGCTTTTTCTTCCAGGTGCCTTTATGCGCATGATTTCATCCCAGCACCACAATCAACCTCCTTAATGAAATATGTAATTAACATATTATAATTGTGGTAAAGATGGTTTTGACAGAAATCATTTTCCATATCTAATTCTATGCTAATTTAATCTGTTCCTCACTCCCCGACATGACCCTTGGTGATTAAGTTTCATGGCAGATTTCTTCCTCTTGCCGCCACTATGTGCATACATGAGGGAGAAAGAATGGGTGTGTGCGCAGTGAACCTGTATGTGTGTGTGATTTCGAGCCTCTTGACGGACGGGCACGGGTGACGCAGGCCTCTCAGACGTGGCTGTCAGTGTGCGCTGTTGGAGCAGATGGCCCAGAATGGCAGGAGATGGAGGAGAGGCAGCGGGCGGGCGATATGTGTGGTCTGCAGTCCTCCACATGAGCAAAGGAAGGAAAAGGGGGGAAAAGGAGAAGAGGTGAGCAAGAGTGCAGTGAGAGGGAGGGAGAAAGGGAGGGATGGAGGGAGGGGAGCGGAGGATAGAGGTGGCTCACTAACCAGTGTTAGAGAAGAGCTTTGCACTTTGTCAAATGTTTCCTCACGTTTGACATTCCGCCTCTCAGTTCCGCCGTGTTAATGTCAGTTTTAAAGACGGCCGCTGGTGACAGTCAGCCGATGCTGGCACAGCTCTGAGAAAACACTTCCTCCATGTTTGAGGAACACCTTTCAAACGCTGCTCAGAATTGGAATGATCTGTTTATCAAACTTAGCTGCAGTAATGAAACATTTTGGAGCATAAAAAGAATATCACAAATTTTAGCTGTCACACACACACACAAAGTTTTCTATACTTGTGAGGACTTCGCGTTAACATAAATATCAATAATGTAGCTAATTAATTAATACTAGTTCTAGATTTGATTACAATACTGTATAACATGAGTAACTCTCTTTGTTTGTCTGTTTTGAGCATTCGAGCGTAAGTTGAGTTCACAATGCACGAAGTCGTCGGTTTATCGTTGTTTTGACACTGCATGACTATCTAAGGTAACGTTCAGTTGTTGCTGTGTTTACAGCGCTGGGAGTTTACACACTGTATTACTTTACAATTGAAAGCATTAGACTTGACCTGAAAAAAGCTAAACTTCTTCTTCTCCTTTCGGCTGTTCCCTTTTAGGGGTCTCTACCTACCCTTATTTTCTACATCCTCTTCACTCACACCCACTAATTTCATGTCTGTCTATTCATGCGTCCTTCTCTTCTCCTTCTTTGACCAACAGTAGCCCAATTTCCACCAGCGCCCTGTAGGTCAACGGCGCCGATGCCGGTCGTTGTTAACCTCAACCAATCCGGTATGAAATTTCAACAGATGATTTTCATATTTAGATTTGGCAAAGTTTTACGTCTGATGCCCTTTCTGACACAACACTCTCTATTTATCCAGGCTTGGGAATGGCACCGAAGTCACTGGCTTGTGACCCCTGTGGCTAGATTTAACCCCTCTGGCTAGATTTGACCCCTGTGGCTAGATCGACCCCTGTGGCTGGATTTTACAATATTGCTAATATTGTGGCCTATAACTCTCTCTGTCTTGCTCTCGCATTAGCTGGAGGTCATCATGCATTTTTTTTAGTCAGATCTCATTTTACTCTGCAGGATTTTCTGTCTCCGACAGGTCCAGATATTCAGCATGCCAAATATATACTAGTCAACGCTTGAAGTGGATTAATACCTTTCATCAAAGTTGTCCTAATCCTAAAAGAATATTCGTTCTTTTAACTTTGACACTCTTTTTGGTTTACTTCACATGTTGACTGCTTCATTTTATAAGCAATAGTGACCTGCCGCTGGGTAAAAATCGGGGCTAAGGTTGTGCAGTGTGTACAAGACATAAGACCAAACTATTAGATATTCCTGTCATATTTTGTGTTATTATATAATAACGTTGGTATTATAGAAATATGATAAATGTTTTATGATGATCAAAATGAAACCAAATATATCTGACAAAATACATTACAAGTAGTACACTTTAGACTCGGTTAAGTGATTACTCAGTTAAGATGCTGCACTGTTAAGCAGAAGGTTGTGTGCTCAAGCCCTGGGACTACCAGTCTGCTGCCTAACCCATGACTGCTCAGTTGTAAATGAAATATTAAATATTAAAAATGTGCTTTGAAAAAGATGAGATAGCGACTTTAGCTTCTAGCCTGTAGTTATTACAAAAACAATCCACTATTACAGGATCAAAGCATCTCAATGGATATCACAATGGTCCAATTATAGATTGTATCCAATTAAGATGTAGTTTTACCTTTTTAACCCCAAATCTATCAAAAGGAAAACCAACCCAGCTGTTTCTCCTGATATGTTGAGTCATATGGCGGTGAGGGATTAATTCTGCCAGTGTGGGAGTAAATGAAGGCGCTATCAGTCCATCTCTTGTTGCACAGATGTCTGAGAATAAAAGTGTCCCCCCCACCTGAAGTTCCTCCTCTCATGTGTGGTACAAAGGTCAAGTAACTAGGGATGCAAAATGGGCTAGAATTAATGCACAACAGCTGAGTGCAGACGGAATGTGGCGATGAGTGACAGCATGTATGCCGCTGCATAATGAGCAGATCTGCTACCTAAATCCCAGTCTCCTGTACAGGCTCCATAGTCCTTTTTGCCCTCAGGTGGGCTAACCTCCCCAACCGGGTGCAGAGCACATCCAGCGCCCACTACGCTGAGGTGTGGGCATAAAACTCTCCAGGAAGCTGACGGCTGCCTTCAGAAGATAATTTGAGACAGAGATGACAGTCTTATAGTCCATGTGTCCTTGACCAAAAAAAAATTATTTTGTAGTAGAAATAAATCTGTTTTAAGAGAACAGAATGTATTTTGACTTGTAGTTTGTATTCAGTAAAAACTGAAAATAGGAAAAATACAATATATGTATATTTAGTACGAAGAATATGGACCAAGGCAGCATGGTGGCTTAGTGGTTAGAACACTTGCCTCACTGCACAACCCTCACTTGCCTCACTTTCGCCCTTTCAGAGACGGCTGGGATAGATTTCAGTGAAAAGTTTCACTTTTGTTTAGTAGTTATAGCCTCTTGTTTCCTTTGTTCTTTGTCTTGTGCTGCGCTGTAGGTAAGTTCTCGTTCAATTCAAGTCACATCAAGTCAAGTAAAGTTAGTTTAGTTTAGTCAAGTCAACTTTGTTAAGTTTAGTTAAATTAGTCTAGTTAGTTTATGCCCAGCATTCCATGTGTCACTCGATAGCTAGTCAGACATGGGCATTAGCAAGTGGAGTCGTCTGATCTCCAAGGTAAATGCTGTACATTATACTTAATAACACCAGTTTATTGCAGTACATCCTATTCTATTGTTTTTTATACAATATTTATTATTTATAAGTTTATTTTTCTTATTTAAAAATATGTAAAAAAAAATTGCTGTGTATTTTTGGGGACCCGGAACGGATTAATAACATTTTGATTCATTTCAATGAGGAAAATTGATTTAACATACGAGTAATTTGAGTTACGAGCTCCATCACAGAACCAATTAAACTCGTAAGTCAGGGCACCGATGTGTTTTTACAGATATTTTCTTGTTTTTTATTTTAATACAATTTTTCTGCCTGAATAACACTTTTGCCATTTAGTTTGCAATTTTGTTAATTCTTTTTTTTACTTTGCTTAAATTTGTTTTCATAACATTACATTTATTATCATTTCATTTTTTCTGCCCAAATAAGACGTCTTAGTATTTAATTTTGAAATTAAATTTAATTATATATACAGCACAGCTTATTAAAATTAACGCAGACATAATCAGGCATCACCTTTTTAGGGGTCACTTACTGAACTTGATATTATTTTAGTATTTCTCAGGTTAGTCAAATTAAAGTCTATTGCAGAATAATTACACTTCCAACACTCTTATTTAACCAGAAGTCTAAATCATTCTATCCTGCTTTTACATCTGTAACTGTTTTGCCAAAGTGGCCCAATAAAACATGTTTTAGATGTCGTGCGAGTGACAATGGATAACGTGATCCACTTCCATGATACATCTTTCGAGAAATGTAGCATGACATGTACTGTCTAATGCAATTAAAACTACCAGGTGTGACAGTCTAATCTGTCAGTCTTGATTTGTTCTGGTGGCTTAAACCCTACTTAGAAGGCTAGATCAAATATCAGTACATGATGTTTATTTTAGAGAGAATGTGATTATATATAAATCTTTGTCTAGCGTATAAAATCAAACATAGATTGGCTCCTCCTATATTGAGCCAGTTTGTAGCTTTAGCACCAACTGATTACAGACTACCAAGAAGTGCAGTAAAAGTGCTGATTGTATTCTATCCCGTTAGGAAAAAGTGCATTTAGTCAGTGTTTTTACTTAGAGCCGCTGCTCGTAAGTGAAACTTGCTTTCATTTTCCACTTAAGTGCTTAATTGAGAATCAGCACCGCCAACATTATTATTTTAATTATTAAATCAATTCTGCCGCCATTTTGTCTTTCTCTGTTCTACCGTAAAGAAGGTTGTTTGGTTTCGATTGAATAACTATAGTCGTTGTTTTACTTCGCATATCCCATCTTAGTAAGTTGGGGATCAGAGCACAGGGTCAGCTATGATACAGCTGCCCCTGGAGCAGGAAGGGTTAAGGGTCTTGCTCAAGGACCCAACAGTGCCAGATTGGCAGCGGTGAGGCTTGAACCCAGATCTTCCTGGTCTTCAAATCAACAACGCAGCACCTTAACCAGTTGAGCCACCACTTCCCCCATGTAGTGTTATGTGATGTATGTGTGTATGTATTTTTAATATCTAATTTTTTTTTTTAATATTATATTTATATTTTTTCAGTCCAGGGACTGCAGATGCAAAATAGCCCTCTGGCTAATTCTGGCAGATTGTACATTAATGTATTATCCATGTCTATTGTCTCTTTTAAATAAACTTAAAATAAAAATTAATTAAGAAAATAAAATAAATCACAAAAATCAGACATTTACCTTGATTAATAACCAAATCTATGCAAAACCAGGAAGCAAATCAAAATAATAAATGATGCTGAATCAGACTGTAGATGCCGCACGGTTAAGCTGCCAGCCTTAAAATACGCCTGATGACCACTCCAAAAATACACTGGAGAGATAGCAAAAACATTAAGATTGGCCAAATCCACTATTTGGTACATTCTTTCATGCCTGATAAAAAACATTTCTCAAGAGGTAAATGGACCCGTTTCCAAGTCAACTATCTAGAGACGACTTACAGAGTACTTACAAAGGATTTACTACAAGATGAAAACCACTGATAAGCCTCAAAACAACCTATGGACAGATGAGACAAAGATCAGCTTGTACCAGATTGATGGGAAGGGAATGTAATAAAGAAAGCTCATTGGACAGTGCATCACAGTGCAGATGGATACTGTTCCCAAGAACTTCAAAAGCAACACAAGACCTTTTAAAGGCAAAGAAGAGAAGATGAGATGAATTATCTTCGAGAGCTCTGAGTCTCTAAAAGATAATTTGACATTTAATCTCGACACATCAGAGCAAGTAGTATAACACGTATTTTATTTATACTAACTAAAAGCACATTTTATAATTCCTTACTTAATTTTTCTGTAAATGTCATGTCACGTATATTTTATATAAAACATGTATATATATTTTTTGTATTTTCTTGCTTGTTAATGTTTTTTTAGGATAAAATAAAAACCCTTGTGCATAAAGGGATATCAGGAGGTTCTGAGTCATGTGCTGCCATCTGCTGGTGGTGTGTCTCTAAACTTTTTGATACTCTATTCGTATATTACACACGAGTTTTTATGAACATATGTTATGTGAATTATTTCTTCTATTATTATTATTGACACCATTTTTTACACATATTTAGTCGTTATGCTTACAATATTAATGCTTGCATTAAGTAAAGTTTTTTCCCTCATTTGTTCTCTTCCATCATTCTGGTACAGAATATTTTTTTTTTTTATCTCTCCCTAGCATCTTGTTTTTGAGGCTTACTGGTAGTCCTCATCTAGTAGTAAATTTCTTTGTATGAACTCTGGTGACGTTTTTTTTTTTTTCTAATAGTAACTTTGAAACAAGTGGTTTCTTTCTTTAGTTAAATGACAAATAGATTGTAAATGTTAGCTAAATTTTAACGGCACATTTCTATAATTATAGACAGTTCAAAACTTATAAACATATTTTATATATTGCTCCGATCCAGGTGTGAAAACATTTATCTGTCCAATACAAAAAACAAAAGCAAGGCATACACTACAGCATTATATATAGAACATCTGGATATCACTGAGATTATATTAACGTATTCTATTCTAGAATACACCAAAGAGAAAAATCAAGAAAAATTATCATTTTCTGGGTCAAGCCGGAAAAAAAGTCTTCCAAATATACGCAGCGGACGGTTGTTTAAATACGCTTACACACACACGTCCTGTGGATAAATTTGCACAGTAATATGGTCTATCTGCTAACTTTGATTGACAGGTGTACATGGATGCCACATCAGCTGCCAATACCCGGAGACAGTGATGTCACAGCGGCGGCTCTCTCGGGATGTGTTTCACTCACTCACTCCCTCTGTCTTCACACAAAAAATTACGTTCTCAGGTGGGAAAAAAATTGGTTTGATGATAAAGAAGAAAACATTTATGGTTTGACGTTCTTCAGTAGGCCTTAAGGGCAGAGCTTTGATATCAAATGGATCCCCAGCCATGATTAAACGTTGCTACGTGAGAGCAGTGTAATTCGAAGGAACGGAATGCTCCCACAAGGACAGCAGGAAGGTGTTTAAAGGGCTACGGGACACCTACAGTACATCCTCTTCTCATTTATATCACATTTATAAAGATATAAAGATTATTAATGCATTTATTTTTAATTATACACTTTAAATAGAGTTCTATGTAATGGTGTGAAGTTCTGTGTATTTACTTTGGCTTTGGTGTTCTGTACTGTATGTAGGCTTGGACTTTCCTCTTTTATAAATATTTATGACAACCCTTAATTGCACTGGTATGTACTGTATATTTCTCCAGATCTTAAGTACAGCTTGTGTTTGAGCTTTTTAATCATTTTTATAACTATTATGACACAGTACTGACAAAGATGTGTATGTTTTCTTAGTGGCTTATGTACAAATACAAATAAAATGTGTATTTCTGTTTAAAAAGCTCTAAAGAACCCTTATTTACATAAGAAAAAAAAGCCCAGCAGCGGTGGTGCTGGTAACGGAACCCTGATTTTCCAATTAGCCGCCCAACACCTTAACCACTGCGCAACCTCTTCCCTTGTGCTACTGACATGCATGTATATTTTTCCTGGATCCTATGATTTATTTAATTTTAATATTTATATGAATAAGGAACTCTGTCCCATTGCCAGGGGCGCCGCTAGCAATTCTGGGTCCTAAAAACGAATATGAGGTCGGGACCTCTACCACACCCATTTAACACTGCTGCTCCTAATAAAACAGATCTTCAGGGGCCCCAAAATGTATGGGCCCTTAGACTCACCCTAACTTTCTCCCCTGCCCATGACAAAGCTAAGGATAATTCGTCTTCTAAACACAGTAAAAGTTGGGTTTTATAACAGTTTATTTGTTATGGCTTGTCAGTAGTCGGTGTAACCCAGGACTTAAATATTTGTTTTATAGAGGAATTTAGAGCTCATGTAAATAGAAATGAAAAATGCAAATTTACAGATCTGAATTCTTCTGAATCGCTCAATAAACACACACGAAGCTCACATGTTCCTGGAGTCACTTGAGTCAGTAGTGATTGCCATGGTCCTTTCACTAGAGGACACTGAATGAATCCTTGGACTCATGAATGTCACACACTGACTTCCCTTGGATCAGTCTGTTTCACTACATGGTACGACTCTAACGGATCCACTGAATCACATGATTCAGATAAATCAGATGAATCAGTACCCATGATTTCGAGTCTTTTATGTTTCTAACCATGCAAAACGTATCCTGAACAACTACAGTTACTAGCTAGCAACTACTTGCTATCAATAACAGATAAATACAAACTAAAAATTACACCATTGGCTTGACAGTTCATGTTCATGCTGTTTTACCTGACGAACGCTGGTCTTGAAGAGTGTAAGGTTTTATTCAAAGCTCAGGTATCTTAAGAGATATTTCTACACCAGTCAATCGGTCTATATCTATTATACAATTAATAAAAAAGCACCTGTTGACCTGATGTGGGGGGATAATTATATAATCAACAAATTCATTTTTTTTACTCCCAGTGGACTGCAAATCTTCAGATGAATATTAGCTGTATAATTGCTACTGTAAATATGCATACTTGATGTGTTAATTTATGTTAATTAATCTACAAGTCATCGGGGTGTAGAGAGAAAAAAGAAAAATCAAGTGACACAGAGATGTATTTAACAGCGAGACAGTCTCTCTCAGGAATGAACAAAATGAAATCTTAGACGCGTGTGTGTGTGTGTGTGTGTGTGTGAGTATGACAATGATTCTTTGTCAGGTAAGATTCCTTGGAGTTCAGAATGACAGGTAAGGGGCGTAAATAGTGGATGAGTGAATAGACAAAGAAAAGAGAGCGAGAGATGGAAGTGAGAAGAGCGAGTGATGGAAGTGAGAAAGAAACAGAATGGTTTTATATAAGTTATGCAACAATATTTCATTGTTATGTGCTGCATGTGCAAGTGTAGAAAACACTTAAGACACACTGCAGGATGATGTCTTCCAGGCGGACCTAGCGGAGGAGTATGAGACCGGCCTAGCCTTATATCACTCATCAACTGATAGCTCCAAGATCCTTTGCAGATTCTTCACCCAGGAGGAGTTCCAATTCCAGCATTCCTCCTCCAATCAGGTGGAAGTCATAAGAATAGAGTGGAGTGTGAAGTTGCCATCCGCCATGCTATACAGCACATAAGAAGATGGTGGAGGTAATAACTTGGGCTGCCGTTAAGCTATGAACAGAGTGATCAACCAAAAAAATGTTGGACATTTGTTTCAGGAGTAAATTGGACGAATTGTGCAATTCTCCACCTAGGCTACATACCAAAGCTTTTAAAACAACATCTAAGCTCACAGATTTGTCTCTTAGGGCTATCAAAGAAATGGACATCGCTGTCATCCATTCTAGGGCAGCCATGGTGACTACTAAAAGGCATCTGTGATTAAGGCTCTCTGGTATAGGGGAGAAAGATAGAACTTACCTGCTGTATGCCGCAGTTGCCTCATCAGACCTTTTCAGCGTCACTACAGTCAGTAGTCGAGAGGTTCCAGGATGGATAAAGTCAATCTGTGGTGTTTCAGAAGTACCTACCTCAAACGAAGATTGCCATTTCCAGGTCCCCTTAAAGATTGAGGTAATGAGGCATCGAAACCGAGAAAGATGAGTTTGAGGACCTTTCAGCAAAACGGCCCCTGCGAAGGGGTCCTGATGTTAATACCCCACATATAATAGCTCCCTGATTCCCCAAAGCTATGGACAGGATAATTAGAGAATGCAAAAGCATTGAAATATAAATTTTCCCTCCCTTTGAGATAGTCCGATTGGAAAACACGATGGCCCTTGGACCTCGGACTAGAGATTGCGGTATCCCTGCATCATATTTGTATCTTTGGCTATATTTAGCTAAGCTTACTTATGCTAGGTTAGACTATCAACAATTCTATTAACTATAATAACTGGCTTATCAGCAGAACACATTTTAAGTTCAAATTCACATAAAATTTTTTTATTAGAATAGAGTTTTTAACAAACAAAACTCAATTATATATTCATTCATTCATTCATTCATTCATCCTCTATACCCACTTATTCCCTTAGCTGGGGTCACAGGGATTTGCTGGAGTCTATCCCAGCTGTCTCTGAAAGGGCAAAAGAAAGAGGGGTACACCCCGGACAGGTCGCCGGTCCATTACAGGGCCACACACACTCACACTTACTCCTATAGGCAATTAGGAACCACCAATTAACCCTACCTACATGTTTGTGGGAGGAAACCGGAGAACATGCAAACTCCACACAGCCCGGAAATCGAACCCGGGCCTTCTTGCTGTGAGGCGCCAATGCTAACCACTAAGCAATTGATTAAAATCAGCTTTTACATCAAAACATCACATTTTTTGTGAATTCCTTTTCTTTGTTTTTTTATACTTTATATAACATTATTTTATTGTTAGTAATTTTTCTGCCAAAGATTTCCACTCATATTTAATCATTTTAACATCCAGTTTTTAAAGTTCAATTTATCTTCCTTTTGTCATATTATTTTGTACAGAAGTCGCCAAAGTCATTGTCAGACGTCACTCATTAATTTCCTCACCAGCATTTATTCTCCGCCCCTGGATGTCTTTATAATCTCATCTAGACACTGTATTAACCCCCCCCACACAGCGATATGCATCTAAAACGGTTTTGTAGCCCTGAGGGTGAGCAAAATGACTGAAGTTATCAAACACTGCTGGCACCTCATGAGAATCCAACCTGTCACAAGCACGCTGATTGCGCTGCATCTCGTCATAGCCCACCAAAGCCCTTTACATCTGCACCACACAACGTCCCTCCGAGCAACAACTTTCTCCACTCTTCCATCAAACGCCAGCATGGCAGTTAATATAGAGCGACTTAATCGCAGTTAAGTTCTGATTAATAGCTGTGTTTTGAGGTTTAAGCTTCACATGCTAATCAGATGCAGATCAACCTGGATGAAAGGAAAAGGCTCATTTTTTAAAGCCAGATCATCATATTTTTTATCATTTAAGTTGGGATGTGGACATGAAGACTGAGGTGAGAATAAATTCATAAAATCATTTAATGTAGCTTGTTAGTAGTCAGTGGAACTTGATGTAACCTTAAATATCTTTCTAATAAAGGAGTTTTGTGCTAATGAGCAGTCATTGTATTTAGGATTATGCAGGAAAGTTTTGACTAACCCTAGTCTTATACAGTAGAACGTTTTATCCTGACCTTCCAAATTTCTACCTTTACATTTTACATTTACAGCATTTTGGCAGACACCCTTATCCAGAGCGACTTATATTTATCTTATTTATGCAACTGAGCAATTGGGGGTTAAGGGTGTTGTCCAGGGGCCCAACAGTGGTGGCTTGATGAAGCTTGGAATCTAACCCACAATCTTCAGGTTGGCAGTCCAGCACATTGACCATAAGCCACCACTTCCCACTTCCCTTTCTACACCACTCAATTGATCTATATCTATTATACAATTAATAAAAAAGTACTTGTCTACCTGATGGGAGTGAAATAATTATATTAAATTTCTTAAAAAATCGCTAAAATCTCAGTTTTTCATTATGAGAGTCAGGAAAAGGAAAAGTTTAATGACGTAATGCTAAATTCGTAAAATGATGCTAGTCGAGGTGTGACGCTTATGTTTATCCAATAAATGTAAAGCTTTAAACTTAACACTTTCTAAAAAGTCTTTGTCTTATTAATTGTCTTTATATATATATATATATATATATATATATATATATATATATATATATATATTTACAATTATAAACAATTTTGTATTATATATATAGAGTATATATATATATATATATATATATATATATATATATATATATATATATATAAAAAGCCTTTGTCTTAGTAACTGTCTTTAAAGACATTATAACCATGCGTACAGTTCTTTGTAATAGAGAAATTATTTGCTTTAAACTCCAGGAATGTTTTATGAAGCGCCAATAATTTTTTGATGATATATTTATTCATCCTGTTTTTTCTTTTCCCTGCATTTATACATGACGTGATTCAGTGAAGCTTTAAGATGTATGGCATCGCTGTCATATTGTCATGCTGACATAATTGTGTTCTACATAGTCTCCTTTTCACCATAGAACTCCAAACCCACCCCGTTCCATATGTCCTGCCTACAGCTCTGTTTCTACCTAATGGCTTAGAAATGCTGCATGCAGACTTGTTCGTGTGTCTATCAAAACCCCAAACTCCGCCCACTGAGAAAAGGAACATCACACACCGTTCCCAATCAGCTACTATCTGGAGCAGCTCGACAGACTGCTGGGGGGCCCATGGGGCAAATTCTCTGGCACATTTCTCTGTGAAGGACCTCCTGAAACAGAAAAAATTAGAGCACAAGAGGGAGAAATTCTACTCCATTTTGTCCTTTGCCGTCTTCAGTGATGTGTGTGTTGTGTGTGTGTGTTGAGCAAGATTGATTTGAATAAGTACCAGTGATTCCTGGCAGATTTGCAACACTGCATCCATCTTTTGTTGTTTTTTTCAACCTGTGCGCCGTCTTCGTATCCAAAAACGAGTCGTTTGGCGACAGCGTACAGGAGCCCTTTAGCAGGAAGTGGAAATAACGCTTTGTTAAAACTGAACATGGCTTGAAAGCTGGATGGCTCAAATTATTTCCCCTTCCCTATAACCACCTCTTTCTCTGCCTCTCTCTATCTTTCTCTCTCGTGATCTGTTGCTAAGTAACAGTTGACAGACAGGGGGTGACAGGCCAGTGATGACAGCGTTTGATGGCAACGTGTCTGTAGCTTGATGGCTGCGAGCAAGCGTCGCCTCATTTAAGCCAAGGAAAGAGTGAGAAAGGGAGAGAGAAAGAGAGAAAGCGAGACGAGTGTATGTGCAAACAGCCGAGCCAAATGCGACAGAGACGCAGCCAAAATACAGCAAGTCACACATGTTAGATGTGAAAATGCAGTCGTGTTACCATATGATGCCTGTTTTTTTTTTTTTTTTGCATGATAACAGAACGTATGGCTTTATGAATATCTGCGTAGGAGCATATTGACTTATGGTAGCATATTATATTGAACAGCATTAAAAACCATTTAAGGAGAGATGTGAGACAAATAGGGTGGACGGAGAGAGAAACAATATTTATTGTAGTGATAGAGGTGCGATAGACAGGAAAGAAGGGAGAGAGGGGGGAAAAAAGAAAAGAAGAACTCTTGGCATAGTATTGGCAAGAGAAAGGTTTATTATTCTCGCCAGCACTCAATCAAAAGCTGGCCGTCCGAAGAGAGAGAATTCACCTCAGGGCTCTCTTTTTTTTTCTTTCTCTTTCTCTCTCTCTCACACACTCACGCACGATCTTTTTACCCCCCCCCCCTCAGTGTGTGTGAGTGGTATCCATCTGTCAGCTGTCAGTGCTAGTGAAAGATATCCAGAGCTGTCACATCTTGTCAGCTTTCAAAGCTGAGGCCGATTGCAGCTGCTCAGGCCAACACACACACACACACACACTCACACATTGTCCATGAACCAAAAAAAACGAGCATGAGTGAGACACAAAGATAGATTAAAGCCAAATGGAAAGCAGAAGTGTATGAGACGAAAAAGAAATGATGTGTGATAGAAAGGCGGGGGATTAGCAAGAAAAACATTACAGATACTTTGTGAGGAAAGAGAGTAATGACAACCAGGGTGGGACGGAGACATGGAACAGACATAAGTCAGAGGAACATACTGTACATACGTGAAAGGACATTCTGCAGTGATCTGAACTGGAATGAATGGAACATGGAAAGAAGAGAAAACTGTCAGGGAGGTGAAGCGATGGCAGTGACAGAGATGTTGAGAGAATGATGTTAATGTACGGGTTACAGGGAAGTCTATCCTACGGGACTCAAGGCAAAAAGGCTGGGGACACCCGAGACAGGGAACCAACCCTTCACTGGGCACAAATACACCCATTAAAAAAAGCCGTCAGCCTATTGCATGTCTTCGGGCAGAGAAGAAAACCAACAGGGTGTCCAAATTTGGTCCTGGAAGACAAAGTTTAGTCCCAACTTGCTTTAACACACCTACCTGTAGTATACCTAGCAACACCTTGATTAGTTAGTTCAGGTGTGTTAAGACAAGTTGGCGCTAAACTCTGCAGGACACCGACCCTTCAGGACCAAGTTTGGACACCCCTGGATTAAAAATGCAAGCCAATGCAATAACCACCAAGTTTGTTCACACTTTTAAATATAATGTAAAAAATCTTACACTCAGACTTTACATGTCCCTATAATTTTCCAAAACAGTGGGAAGTTTAACACCCTCCTTTTTTCTAATGACAGTTGTGCTATATGGGCAAAAGTATTGAGACATTGGACTATCACACCCTATTGGTTTTTTAAGTATAAGTATAAGTATATTCAATTCATTGTCATTGTGCAAGGTACAAGGTACATTTAAACATCTTATGCCATATTAGGTCTCTTATGCCTATAGTAACCTTCACACTTCTGCAAAGACTTTTCACTGGATTGTGTAGTGTGACTGTGGGGATTAGTAGTAGTGAGATCTGACATTAATTTTGAATGAGGAGGTCTGGGGTGTAGTTGGTGTTCAGTGGGTGGTGTAGTTGGTGTTCAGTGGGTGGCTTAGAAAGGCCCTGCCCAGGAATTGAACCCCGGTCCTTTTTGCTGTAAGGCAACAGTGATAACCACTAAGCCACCGTGCTTATAATAACAATAATAATAATAATAATAATAATAATAATAATAATAATAATAATAATAATAATAATAATAATAATAATAATAATAATAATAATAATAATAATAATAATAATAATACACTAAAGTAATCTGCTATCATAGAGTATACCACTTTTTATTTCATTGCAGGCACTTTTATACACACACAATTCCCAATACACACAATTATATACAATTTATATTATATTTAATTATTATAATTGTAATTATATACTAAGGTAATCTGCTAACAATAAAATATCGTAAAGTATACCATTTTTTCATTTTTCATTTCATTGCAGTCACTATATATATATATATATATATATATATATATATATATATATATATATATATATATACGCAGTATATTTTTATTTGTATTGTTTTTTTTATTATTATTATTATTATATTTATTCTATTTTATTCTATTTTTTCTGTGTATTTTAAATTAATACATTTTTTTAATTCAGAAACTCGTAAAAGAACATTTCACTACATGTTATACTGTGTATCATGATGTATGTGTCATAAAATTTGAATTTTAACGTGAACCTGTGATTGAAATTACAGCAGTCACTACAGTCAAAAGAGTTGTTCCAGAATATAGTCATGTATTCCGACCAATCAACTTTGAGCATTTTACATTGTGCTGTATGTGGCTTTAGAAAAACCCAATTTCAAATGTATCTATCAAAAATACTATTTCAAGGATATTTGAAGTGTGTGTGTGTGTGTGTGTGCGTGTGTGTGTGTGTGTGTTTGACACTGAAACACAGAGAGTGCATGTTGATGAATGTGTATGAATGAGTATGCTGCTGAAATTCAGGATTAGCATATGCAACCTCAGCAACACTTTGATATTAGCCATCCTGACGGAAGGAAAAGCAGCATGTGTGTGTATGAGTGTGTGTGTGGGGGGAGTGTCTTTTCAAAAACTAAGACTTTGCGCGTGTATGTATCAGAAGAGATCTGAGACCTACGTGATGCACAGTCATCTGCATAATGTAAAACAAACCTCTACTGTTTTCTTCTTTTTAAAAGCACGTTCTGTCTTCAAAGCCTGAGACCAAAGTAAAGAACGTACCAAAGGTGTGCTTAAAATCTTAAGCTGCAAATACCTATTTATGCTCACTAATTCCCTTCTCCCACACACAGTGTACACAAACAGCATTTAAGATTCGAGGGAACACCCCCCCCCCCATTATATTTCACAAGGCATCCGCTAGCTCTCTGATAAATGCTGAGACAAGCTCAAAGGCACATAAACGTGAATTCAAAGGCAGTCTTTTACTGCAACTTAAAGAAGCCTGAGCTTGTGACAACGTGTCATCTGGGTTTGGGGGTTCGTTTAGTCAGAAGAGCCTCGACAGACTCACTGTTTTATTTATAGTGAGGAACGCAGGTTTTGAATATCATTAGAAATATTTAAGGCTCTCGCAGGATACATTTCGATCTGCTTGGTATTGCCAGGTATTTTATCATCAATAAATAAAGCAGGGGGTAATTAACAGTGCTACCTTGTTTAAGTCTAAACCTATATTAAAAAACTAGCTTAGTTTTTTTTTTGGCAGTGCAACCGTTTGTAAAGCTTCTGGGTTCTATTAAACTCAACCACTCAAGACCATCCAACCACTTAGCAGGCCTGGTAGCCCATGTTCCCTAAATTACTTTGTACCACTTGTTTTCCAGCTACCCCTGCTTGAGGCCCAGAGAGGGTTGTTAGGATGATTGAGGGCCAGCAGAAATCTTTTTTATTAGTTGTTTCATTTCACTGTGTACTGCGTCTGCTATATATGGTTGAAATGACAATAAAGCTTCTTGAACTTGAACTTGTCCACCTGTATTAAAAGACCCCAGTATGAAAGAGTGTGTATGCATGCTTGTTCTATAGCTTTATTATCTCCTAAACAAAACATCAGTGGGAGAAATATTTCATGTTCGCACTGACAGTGACAACCCTTGTGGATGAACATGTCTTTTTTATACTTAGCCAAATGGTAGCTACACCTTCATTCAAAACCAGAGCATGTTCTGCATGTCCCAACTCGAAATCCTCATCGCACACTGTTCAGACGAGATGTACACCAGAGTGAGACAGAGACTGAAGCGTTCAGAGGAATAGAGGCGCCTCAGGAATGTTCCAGATGCAATCATGCTTTTTTTTGTTTGTTTGTTTTTGTGTATCTAAATGCAGTTGTGATGAAATATTGATGCTTCCCTTCCAAACTGCCTTGTAAAGTCATCTCGTCTCTTTTGGGCCTTCCATCTGCAGCACCTGAGGAAGAGGATTGAGGAGCACAGCTGACAGAAGAGATGAACTCAGGCTTCCAGTGCCAAGCTGTCAGAAACAACACTGCTAGCTGCACAAACAGACAGTAACGCTAACTCCCTCTACCTTTCTACCTCTTATGTGCTCTTCATTTCTTCCTTCTTGCCAAGATCCAGTATCTGACAGTGTCTGACAGATGGTAATAGATGGCATGTGACAGGAAACATAAATTTAAATATGTGCAAATGATACTGTTTTTATTTTAGTTCATTAATTCATTATTTTTTAAATTAAAAATAGGAAAGAACAAAATGTTGCGTGCTATTTTAGGAAAATAATCACTGACCTGGTGTTGTGATGTGGACAAACATCAGGAAATTCTACTAATAATAATGACACCAGAATGGCAGACGCCCTCATCCAGAGTGACTTACATTTATCTCTTTTATACAACTGAGCAATTGGGGGTTAAGGGTCTTGCTCGGGGGCCCAGCAGTGGCAACTTGGTAGCGCTGGAAATCGAACCCAGATCTTCCAGTTAGCAGTCTAACACCTTAACCGCTGTGCTGATACTTCTTTTGTACACCAAAACGCTTGCCAATGTTTAAATCTGATTCGCAATTATAGAAACCATCGATACTATACAAAAATGCAATATAACATGGCGTGGCATTACAGAGAGAAAGACAGAGAGAGAGAGAGAGAGAGAGAGACATTTCACGTATTGAGGGTGAATATTATTTTATTAATGCATAAAACCCAGTTAACACAACTCCAAACCTCTACACTACAACCTCAAATGTGCCATGTACATCATCTGGAACAGTTCAGAATCAATATTTATCTAATAACATCCCATAAAAAGTTCCCATAAAATACTTCTTACATTAAAAAGCTGTAACCGGTCTGGTAGTGGCGAACAAACTCTTTCCCGGACTGGAAGTAGTGCAGCTGAGAAAAACGCTACGAAATGATGAGAATAAACTGTTGGGAATAAATAAACACAATATTATGGAACATATATTACAGTTTGGGTTGTTAATGTAGTTCAGTGCTTTGACAGTGTTTAGGGCAGCAGAGAAGAGCTTGCTGCCCCTGACGGCCCACCAGTGCATTATACTATGATGTTATAGGCAAAAAAAAATCTATTTTATACGCAGTAAATATATAAACATCATTCCATCAGTGGTTTTATAGGTTCTAACAAAAGCACAGCTTCAGTTCAGTCCGCGCTGTTGTCGTCCATCACAGCCCACCCTGTTTTATATTACTCAAGTAAATAAAAACACATCATTTATAAACTGTTAACATTGAACATTAGCGCTTCCAGTGTAACCCCAGCTATTTTAAAGAACAGAGATAATTAAAAAAAAAAACAGACCTGTACATTGTTGAAAAGCTAAAGACAATCTAACGTTAATGAAAGCTGACAATCTGCTATTAACAAGGTTTGACGCACTGCTGTAATGAGGAGTCACATTGGGTGCAGTGTAAGAGCCAAATCTGTTCATCAATATCGTTTGACTTTGTCCGATGGAAGAAAACCTTCAGCTTTAGCCAGAAGTCTGGGCTACTGCAGCCATTACTGGCATCTTTAATAGCATCTCGGAACAGTTGAAAAAAATAATGAGGAGTTTTATTAAAAAAAAAGATGACATTAGGGTCTCGCCCCCTGACGGTGTCCACCTGACGTTTGACAAGCTTGGCTTCCTGCTATTAAAAGGTTAAAGAAAGATGCGAGGTTAAAGGAGGATCCGAGGGTGTAGAGCAAAAAAGTATCGGAAAAAGAAGCAAAATCAAAAGAAAAAAAAGGAAAGGGGTTCAATTTCTGCATGACTGAGGCTCTGTGGAGAGCATCAGAGAAAGGTGAAAGCTGTTTTGTTGGGAGAATCATGACAGGGGAAGAGCATCAAGGAGGTGACATGCTTGTTGCAGCAGTCGATAGTGGCATCTGTCACGCAAGCTCTCCCATGACTCCTTCACTCTTCTCTGCTGTCTTCAACTTGAGAGACAGAGTGAGGTGTTCAGTATGCCGGAATGACACAGTGACCGACAGCTTTAACACTGCACTTACTACTCTCTCTCTCTCTCTCTCTCTCTCTCTCTCTCTCTCTCTCGCTCTGTCTCAGTGGTCTGTCTCTTTCATTGCTTATCTTTCTCCTTTTGTCTTGCTCCTTCTTCTAGAATTCTCCATCACACATGAAGGAAGCTGTAATCGTTCCACTCCTTCATTCCAGCTCACAGGATGGCTGTTGACTTTAGCTGATACAGGAGCGCTGGAATGTATCGTGTCACAGTTCAAGTGTAGACATTTTGAGTTGGTTAAACATTAACATGGGGTGGATAATGTTTCTCCAGGGTGCTGTGAAGTCTGTGTCATGTCAATATGTTTGGAAATGAAATGCGCTTTCTCTAACATGGTGTATATAAAGCTGAATTTTCTATTAGACTGAATTACACCTGCATATGACCTTTATGACTGCTAAGTCATTCGGGGGAAGTGTATATATATGGGATATATATGGGAAGTATATTGATTTCATTACGATTAAATGGTCTTCTTGTTTCATTCGATATGAAATCAATCAGATTGATGAATCTGAAAGCAGTGCTTACATGAACGCTGAATAAAGTAATCGAGCTCACAATCAGATTTGATCTTTTGACTGCACATACGCAGAAGTTTGTAGTTTTATTTTTAATCCGTTAAAGTGTTTATATATCCTCTTGATTGAATTAAAATAGATTTTAACCAATACTAAAACTAATTTTATTCAGATTCTGATCAGATTTTATTCTGATTGACGTGTTTACATGTCCCTTTTTTAATCTGATCTTACCTATTGTCCTATTACAAAGTATTACTTGGTCCGTGTTAACGCCGCTAGTGAATAAGGACTTGGACTGCTAGTCGGGCGTTGCTGGTTGTTGATTAGATTTCCAGCACCAGCAAGACCAAGCTTCAACAGCTGGGCCCTCGAGCTTTAACCCGCAACTACTGGTTTTGTATCAATCACCAACATGTGAGAAAAAATAGAAAAATTAAAAAAATTAGCAAATTAAAATCAATAAAAAATAAAATAATCAGCAAAAAATAAATAAATAAATAAATAAAATAAAGATTGCTTGGTGGTGCTGGGACTTGAACCAACAACCATCAAGACCCGACTAGCAGTTCAACTACTTCAATACATAACATGAACTAAGTAATACTTTGTAATAGGACAATAGGCAAGATCAGATTAAAAAAGGGACATGTAAACACGTCAATCGGAATAAATTGGCCAAATCTGAATAAAATTTAGCTTTTTTCTATTTTATCCTGTAAAGCTGGAAATGATCAGACTTTTGCTTTCCTGCCCCTAACGGGTAAAAAATGGGTAATTAAACGGCCATTTGGCGTTCCTGAAGGCACAGAGGTGCTGATAGCGATCAAGGCCTTTAGGACAACATATGTATACATGGGGGGGTCTGCTAAGGGTCACTTGTTTTATACAGCGGGTGAAGCTGTAATTTGCTGATTGGTCAGTTTAAATGTCTCACATTTGGTTCTTAGTCACATGGTCAATGAAGGGATAAAAGAGCATTGTAACTAGTGCTCTGGGTTTTTTTTTTCAGCCTGTTTTTCCTGGGCCAGCTCTATTTCTCTCTCTCTCTCTCTCTCTCTCCCTTTATTTCTCCCTCTCTCTCCCTCTTAGGTAACAGTTTACATACATACAAGGGTACAATTAATTGTCTATGTTTACTATTCTTCATCCATTTTGTAACAGATTTAAGTGTAACCCTACTAAACCATTGTCATTAAACCATTTTAGTTATAAATTGTGGGTTAACTAGTCTTTACTCAACCTTAACATTGATGTGCTAATTAAAGCAATACAACGAGCGACGCTCTCCCACATATTTAGCTATTATAACTGCGCTTATTTCCGTGGTTGGTATAAGTGGCAGTGGGTGGTAATAGACAGGAAATGTACAGTTTTATATCATTGTGCTGAAAACTTTTCGGAATAAATTGGCCAAATCTGATTAAAATTTTGCTTTTTTTTTCTATTTTATCCTGTAAGGCTGAAAATGATCAGACTTTTGCTTTCCTGCCCCAAACACACTGAACCACCATAGGCGATCCGCTACAATCCAACTTTTCCATTTTTTTTTCTTTAAATGTATATTTTACATGTCTTTGCATCCACTTGTTATATCCCACACAAAATATATCCTTTTAATTTTATTTCCTTTATAATAAAAACAGTAATAATTATTTTTTTTAGAATTTGCTCATTACATTACTTCGCATTTCTAAAGTGAAATACAATGTAATCATTTTAATAAAGCCTATAGTGTGTTTATAAATTAAAACCAAAGTTATTTTGTAGGAAAAGTCTATGAACGTTAGGGTCAGTGCATCAGTTCTCTTTTATCTTTATCTGAATTCTTCTATTGAAATGAAATGTAATTCAATAAACAGTCCTTGGTCATTCAGAGCTGTTCTACAGTTTTTGTGTTTAGCTTGTAAAGGCTATAGTTTTGAATCAGTCGCTTTTAGTAGTCCTTTATGCCGTTTTTTAAGTGTTTTTAGTTGAATATCTTTTTTAGAGTGAAAAAATCTAAAAGAAATATATGTTTTTCTTTTAACTTACATAATATTGAATATGTTTCTAAGCAAGCATGACGTGTGTGTGTGTGTGTGTGTGTGTGTGTGTGTGTGTGTGTGTATGTGAAAGTACTTTTTTTCATCATGATAATAAGGTCATCCTGTATTTTCCTGTACACACAGAGGTATGGATGGATAGATGGATGGATGGATAGATAGATAGATAGATAGATAGATAGATAGATAGATAGATAGATAGATAGATAGATAGATAGATAGATAGATAGTCAGGCAGACAGACAGACAGACAGACAGATATGTTTGTCTATAAAAATGACATTTCTTTTAAGATGTGATCTCCTTCACATCTTCATTCAGCTGTTCTTGACCAGCGTGTCAGATTTCTTTCTCTCTGTATGCTTTTACCCATTTTATCAATGCACATTTTCTCTTTCACACACACACACACACACACACACACACACACACACATTCAGAGAGTCAGCACTCTCTCATTACCACCAGTGCTGTTTTTGCTCTGTGCCCTGGAGAATTTCTGATCATTTACTGACAACATCATTATAAAGATCAGAATTTATTGATCTTTCCATACTGCTGGGAAAAATAACACACACACACACACACACACACACACACACACACACACACACAACTATACAGCTATTTGAGCTGAGTTTAAATTTGTTTGCTTACTCTTGTCATTGTTGTTGCATGAGATGTATTTTAATGATTCAAAACCCAAAACAGGAGACAGTTTGGAATCCATGATGGCTAACAAGTGCATCCCAAATTTCACACTCACCTACTCCCTCATTCCCTCACTCACTTACTTACTCACTCACTCACTCACACACTCACTTTCTCTCTCTCTCACTCCCTCACTTTCTCCCTCTACTCACTCCCTCACTTTCTTCCTACCCCCCTCACACTCTCCCTCCCTCATTCACTCACTCACTCACTCACTCACTCATTTCCTTACTCCTCCACTCACTCACTTACCAATTAACTCATTCATTCACTCACTCATTTACTACCTCCCCACTTACTCACTCACCTACTCACTCACTCAGTTACTTACTCACTTCCTTACTCCCTTCTTTACTCCCCCTATCTCCCTCTCTCCCTCACTCACTCGCTTAATCACTCACTCACTCATTTACTCCCTTCCCAACTTACTCACTCACTCACCACACACACACACACACACACACACACACACACACACTCCCTCCCTCCCTTACTCCCCTTGTCTCCCTTCCTCCCCCCCTCCCTCCCTTCCTCCCTCCCTCCCTCACTCTTTCTCCCTTGGCTCTCTTATTCTGAGCGAAAAGAACACATGCCCTACTGTTCTTAGAAATCCCGATGGGATGATATGAATCACTTCTTCTCTCGGAGAAGCTGTTTTGTCATGTTTTATATCATCCGACTAATAAAACACAACTCCTTTTTTTCCGCTAACGACTCGAGTCCCCGAATAGCTTTGTTCTAAATGTATTTCAAACACAAGTGTTTGCTTTCAGAATGATGTTTTTTTTTTCTTCCCTTCAACCCCCCCTCCCCTGTATCTGTCTTTCTCTACATCTCGAACATTGTTTAATGCTGTTTAATCTCTCCCCATTGCTTTTTCTGCCTTGCTCTCCATGCAGCACTGAAACACTTGACGTTTTCACTTCTACAGCCCTGCCAGATAGGGAGATTTAGCTGGCTCTCGCCGGGGAGAAAAGCTTTTGAAACGTTTCCTTGTTCACAATGTATTTTTGTTACAGATAGACTGAAGTAGCCTTGCTCTTCTCCATCACTAATGATGACCTGGCCAAGAATAATCTGTATTTTTGATTCACTAACTGATTTACTGGCATGTATTGTAAAAAAAAATCACAATCCTGGAGACCATCATAATGACCAGTTTGACGCTTTTTCTTCATCATCTTCTATACCCGCTTATTCCCTAATTCGGGGTCACAGGGATCTGCTGGAGTCTATCCCAGCCATCTCTGAAAGGGCGAAAGACAGGAGGAGTACAACCTGGACAGGTCTAACATACATGTTTTTTGGACTGTGGGAGAAAACTGGAGTACCCGGACCAAACCCATGCAAGCACCGGGAGAACATGGGGGAGAACTCCACAGTCTTGCTGTAAGGCAACAGTGCTGACCACTAAGCCACCGTGCTGCCCCATCAGTTTGACGCTCACAACAAATTCTTTTCACAGCATGTCAAAACTGAAAGATTAAAATTCCTTCTAATTTCATGAAATACAGACAAAAACCACCAAAAAACAAAATTAGTCCACTGTGGCAGATCTACAGGTAATCCTGATTATCACCTGCATCACATTTAGTTCTCAGCTGTGTGATTGTGTAACTCAGAACATTGAGACCATCAGATCTTTAAAATGTTATAAAATCCAGATTTAAAAACCCGATAGTTAAATTTGACCTATTTGACCTGTTACTAAGACGATTCATGGATTTTTTGTACTTTTATCAGAATGACTTGTGAAGAATTGGGAGAAGAAGGATTCATGTTGCAATGAGTGGCTTTAGTAAAGTAATCCAGTAACGTAGTCAAAATACAGGCTGAGGTCAGTACACAGTAATCCAGAACAAACTTGGCAAACAAATCAGAATCGCTAGACAGAGAATCATAAACATAAACCCGACAGAGACCCGAAACCGTAAAGACTTGAGTAAACTTGAAACGCTCGATATGGAGCCAAGCATACCATACTTCGCAATGTGTACATGGTAGCGGCAAGTTTATGAAGCTAGCAAACAGGAAGTACTACCAGAAGTCAGTACTCTGGTGACGGCATCCTCTGGTGGGGAGAGTGAGGAGTCATTACATAACTTTGTTTAATTATGAGTTTAAACGAACATTTTACATACATCTAATCACAACTTAAGATCTTAAGTTTTCTACAAAAACAACATCAACGACAAATAATAATAATAAAAATAATGTGTACAATTTTTCACACTAGTGCATTGATATTTTAATCTCTTGTATTAATACAGATTTTAAGTATGTTATGAACTGATTTACGTTACATTAATATTTAATTAAAACCCAAACGACTTCGACTGGGTTCGATTCCTGAGCACAGCAAGACCATTTTTGTGTGGAGTTTGCATGGTCTCCTTGTGCTTCCGTGGGTTTCCTCTGGTTTCCTCCCACAATCCAAAAACATGTATGGTGATTCTAAATTGCCCATAGAAGTAAGTGTGTGTGGTATGAGTGTGGCCCTAAGATAGACTGGTACCCCTCCTGCCTTTCCCCCTTTCAGAGATGGCTGGGATAGACTCCAGCAGATCCCCGTGACCCCGAATTAGGAAATAAGCGGATATAGAAGACGAATGAAAGAATGTAAGGGGCTGCTGATATAGAAAAAAAATCAGCATCCTCTGACTAATAAGATTTAGGGTTTCATCAGCACTGTGGGGAAAATTATCTATTTGTGTATATATATATATATACAGTGATTAAGAAAAGTGTGACTGCTAGAGATAGATTATAGTATCTGTTTAACGCATTGCATTTTGTATGTAGCACTGTGAGTTTTTGTCCAAAAAGTCAGTGAAAGTCAGCGTGTAGCCGAAGAAACACACGTCACCTTCTCCATCACAGTGACCTTTTTTTCGCAGAGCCTAGGTGAGCTGTGTCATGCCTGTTATATCTACGACCAAACCGAGTCCTGAGAGCTTTATTGCTAAGTGGGCCTCAGCTTGTTAAAGTGCCTGGTGTCTGTGTTTAACAGGACCATTTAGAATGGACAGACGGATCAATAGACAGAGAGAGAGAAAGAGAGAGAGAGGAAAAGAGAGGAGGAGGAGGAGGGGATGTGGCTTTCTGTCAGGGTGATGTGTAGTTAGTGCCTGATTGTCCTGAGGTGTCAGTGGATCTAAAACACACTAATTCCTCTTTCCTACTAATGTTCCTTAATACACCTGAGTCTGCTGCAATTAAATCAGATCCTCTCAGGGTAACGGGCCGCTTTCTGCACAAAATGCACAACATATTTAGCAAGACAGAACAGAGGTCAGGCTTTTTTCTTTCTTTCTTTCTTTCTTTCTTTCTTTCTCACTGGCTGGATGTAAAGATTAACACAACGTTTATATAATTGTGATAAATTAATTTATCCCACTAGGGTATCCGACTAGGGTTCGATTCCCAGTACCACCAAGCCACCACTGTGGGCCCCTTAACCCCCGATTACTCAGTTGTATAAATAGGATATAAAGTCGATCTGGATAAGAGCGTTTGCCAAATGCAGTAAATGTTAATGTAAATGTACGATATCATGGCCACGTTAGAAAGCACATTCTTCCATACTATATAGTAGATGCAACTGAGTATGTGAGGTGAGTAGTACAGTGGTACCTTGACTTACGGGTGTAAGTCGTATAGCACCACGCATAGCACCACGCTCCCTCAGATCATTTTATATATAAAACATTTTTATGCTAAATGACATACACACTATGTAAATGTAAATGTCTTTATTTTGTTACATATACTTTTTTACAGTATATGTGACAAATCTTGGTAAGTTGGGGTCAGAGCTATGATACAGCGCCCCTGGAGCAGGAAAGGTTAAGGGTCTTGCCCCAATGGTGGTTGGCTTGAACCCGGGTGTTCTTGGTCTTCAGATTAAGAGTTGGTGGTGATAGAACACAGGGCTTCCTGGTGTTTAGATCAGCAACTCAGTGCCTTAACCTCCACTGCCCCCACTACAGACTGCACTTCATTTCTCCATCTTTATTTACATTTACGGCATTTGGCAGACGCAAGAGAGCCCAATTTGGTGGCAACAAGGTGGTGCTGGGAATTGAACCCTGATTTTCCAATTAGCAGTCCAACACCTTAACCACTGCGCTACCACTTCCCCCAGCCATCATCATGTATTTTTGCACTGGAGTGTTTCCAGGATATGCAACTAATATATTTATAGCCAGTTGTGTTTGTGTGCATGTATCAGAGTGCATGAATGTGTATGATTATGTGACTGTCCATGTGAATGTTTATGGTGAATGTCAGGCTGATGTATTTATTTCTCAATCTCGGTTTCCCTCCCAATGTGTAAAGTAAAGGAATGTACGCCTGCGGCAAATCCCCCTGGCGAAAACTGTGCGCTGCTGTCTTCCTCTGCCAGGCCTCTATTAGCGATGCAAGGTGTGTCAATCAGCTCCTCTATGCATAGGATGATGAGACGACAGCAAGGAAGAAAAAAGATGCACCTACAGTACATACAGCACATCCAGTTCCACACAGCGTTTCCAAACAGGACGAGAAAGACACACTTACACACACACACATACACACACAAACATAGTGTATTATTAGCTTGGAAGGAATCAAGAGCATTTGTCCACATTAAATATTTTTTACAACCGCACCTCTCACTCTATCTGTATCTGTTCCATTTCTTCCTCCATCACACACATGCACACACACACACACACACACACACGCAGCAAGCCTTAGATGACACTGTTATCATTCTTGCCTACATACTGACACTGATAATAAAGTGTGAAAAAAGTGACCACTGCATCTTCACAGCCTTTGCCAGGTTTGGATTGGAGTTTTACATCAGCTGCAGTTTAAGTCCAGGGTAGGGGGCCACCAAAATCATTCCTGGAGGGCAAATGTCCTACAAAGTTTAGCTCCAACCCTAATTAAACACATCTGAACTGACTAATCAAGGTCCTGCTAGATATACTTCAAAGTTACAGGCGGGTATGTTAGGGGAGGTTAAAGATAAACTCTGCAGGATCTTTCAGGGCTAAATTCTTTTTCGAGGAAAGACATTATGCTACTAATTATGTTTTTTAGTCTCAGACCATGTAGAGCATAAAATTAAACATATTTTCCACTTATATTTTTCAAATGTGATCTAATGTGATAAACGGCAAATAATACGCATCAATAATTTTTTTGTTTGTAAGTTATAACTTTGTTATAATAACTTTGGCTGTGTTGTTAAAAACCCAACAATGCGGTGGATCAGACCTGTAAACATGACTACGTAACAAAAATGTCTCCAGGTACCATATATAACCAAGGTTCCTCAGGAGGACAAGACGCTTGGTAAATGCCCTTTCATGAACTTTGGCCTGAAGCACGTTTGAAATTTGTCAAATTATGAAGCATTTTGTCATCGACCATTAAGTAATGCTTTATAAACGTGCATTGCACCGTGCCGCACCTTCACTAGCTCCTTAGATGCTGGAGAGCATGGTGGCGAATCCACACATGTGCTTCAGGCTAATGGTTATAAAAGGGCGTTCCCCAATGTGTTTCAATGCAGATCCCACTGACCAGACAATCCAGCAGGTTATTTTATGCTGCAGCATAGTTTCCATGGTCTTGTCCGGATGGCCATCTAGAGGACAAGGTCATCACTGGGAAACTGCCAATGGCCCTGGGGCTAAGAGTGGTTGGGTAATTCCTTGTTAAAACTATAAATAGTAACTAATTTATACAAAAACTGGTATAAAGTTACATCATATTCCTGAGTCGTGGATTATTTTCTTCTAGCAGCATGTTCCCAAGTGTCTTTACTCCTCATTTGTCTTACCGATTCCAGCCTAAGGTTTGGGTTGAGTCAGGACAAACACATGCTTCCTCCCAGACACACGAAGCCAAACTCTGCTCTGCTGCATCTGCTCAACTTTCCGGATCACTGAGCATCACGCTTGAAGTAAAGCGCCTTATGCCCACATTTTGCGTACACGAACACACAGACACCCGTGATTCTTACCCACTCGTGTTATTTTTTTAATGAACAAGGGGAGAGTAAATCATCCCTCCACTCACAGAGGATGTCAGTTTTGCTTATGGGTGGCCTGCAAATGCTATTTAGTTGCTCCACTCAGCAATCTTGTGTTTTAATTTTGACCTCTAACAAGTCCCATCCCTCTAAACTGTTAGCCTGGATTTCATATCTAATTAAACGGTTTAATTGAAAAATACTTTAGATATTTAGATTTGTTGTATTACTCAGGCTACTCAGTTGCTTGTGCAGTCTTTTGTAATTTCTAAACTAGACTATTGCAACTCGCTCCTGGCAGATCGACCTCTGCGTGCAATTCGTCCTCTGCAGATGATTCAGAATGCAGCTGCACATCTTGTTCGCAGCCTATGAAAGCTTTTACACACCACCCCACTGCTTCAAAACACTAATGCTTCCCTACAAAGCCGAAATCGGAGCAGCATCCTCCTACCTCTATCCATCTATGTATCTATGCTGCCCTTTTAACAGTTTTGTGGGTTGTTGCACTTGATTTGTAATCTATTGTTCCTGTTTTGAGCTGTTCAATGATGTGACTCTTTTTGTGACTCGTTTTGTATGGCGCTTTGTACAAGAGTCAGTGTTACCGGTCGTGGGAGCTGGTCTGAAAGTGGAGAGCAAACTCTTTTCCGGGCTGAGAAGAGCTAGTTAGCTTTGGAGTTAACCGTTCTTTCCTCACAATATCTAACTTTTTCTGAAAAGTCTGCCTCAAAAAGTATTTCTCAAGTATGTCCATAACAAAGTTAATTGTTCCTCCTCCGACAGCCATTGTGGGCGTAAGAATTCTAATTCAACTGTACAGACAAGTTTTGGTAGTCTGTGCTAGGCTGTAAGAATTTACTCATCAAATAATCTAGCCGGCCTCAGTAGGAGGGTTTAAAAATAGGTTAAACAAACAGTCTTTAATAATATTAACCAATTAGCAATCTGCCACTCTCTAATATAGTTTAGGTTACATGGGCAGCGCTACTGATTCTGAAGGCTTTGGCAGATTATATTAACATGACAGCACATAGAAACTGAAATCTGATTGGACAAAAAAAATCTAACATCCACATACACGTACTGTTGAAGTAGTGCACCAAGAAAAATGCTACGAAATGGAGAGAATAAACTGTTAGGAATAAATTAATACAATTTAATGGAACAAATATTAGAATTTAGGTTGTAAATGTAGGTCAGCTTTTGATAGTGTTTAGACTGGCAAGGAAGATCTTACTGGCCCTGATTGCACACCACCACATTTTTTATTGATCACACCCTCTACCCCTAACTTGATTGGCTGTTTCAAAGTTAGGCAATGCTATTTAAACATGGTTGCAAATGCATGTCATTTCATTAGTTGTTAAATGTAAATGTTTTATGGCTTCGTTCTTTTTTCCACCAGAAGGCTGTTAGTACTATTAAAAGTGAGTTTTGCTTTATTTAACTCATGCGCGGGTCCTGCTAGGACTCGGCGGGCAGTCGTGACATCAGCTGTGCATTTATATTTTTTTTTCCTTACCATCAGTGGCATGTTTGTGAGTAATTGTATTGTAGGAACGTAGAGAACGCAGAAGTAATATATGAAACTACAACAGACACCAACTCGAAGTGTGAGGTTGCAACAAATCCCTATTAAAACTGTGACAATGAGTGGGGTTATTTTACTGGCTATATTCTTCCACACATAGGTGAGAATCAGTGTTGTTAAGCAGCATCAACTAATGGTGAGATATTCTAAAAATGAAATGTGGAGTGTGAGGTCCCTTGTTGAACTTGGCTTGAAATACTTTTTAAAAAATCTGTTGCATAAACAAGATTGGACACTTTTTTTTTTTTGCATTCGGTAAGTGGACAGAGGCTCCGTGATTCAAACTGCATGAACTTTCTTGAGAATAACTCTCATTCTGATGTTTGCGTAGGTGGCAGAACTGGCAGTTTGCGTTTGTGTGTGTTTTCAAGAGCATTTTGTGCTGTATGTCGTTTTTTCGAAATGTCTTACCAACTGTCAGCTGTAATTTAGTCGAAAGCTGTCAAAAAAATGAAAATTGTGATCTGCGTGGCCTCATCCTGCTTCAGGCTGAAAGCAAAAAAGAAAAGAAAAAAAAAAGTGAAGAGCTCTTGTGCTACCGTTTTCTCTCCATCTTTACTGCTGTTTCAGGATGTAAAGGTAGTAAATTTAAAAAAAAAAAAGAAAACTTTTTCTTGTGCCGTTGCCAGTCTTTAGCGTATGCACACACCAGCTGTGTGGGTGACTCCACTTCCCAGCCTAAGCAGAAGGTCAGGTGGCCCTCTGCAATGCATGCTGGGAGCGTGGGAGTACGGGGGCGTTTGATGACTATTTTCTACTTTATTTTAAAAGCAATGTCAAACGTTGTGCTGAACATCAAGATTGATGGTCCGCAATCATGCAGGAGGTGAGAATTCTAAATGTTCTTCTTTTCATGAGCAGCTCTTTATTTTTATATAGAATCTATTATTCAACTCGGTCAGCAACGTTTATGGAGTCGAAAACGGTTATTCAGTTAAAACGCAACAAAGATTATTTTTTCTTAAACTAGCATTATTTAAAGCATGCAGCAGGTAATAATACTGTATTTAAATGTATGGTATATAAAGAAGAAGCAGGAAACTATAACACCGGACAACAAAGCAAGTAAAAAGCTTTTAAAGTGCCCAGACCTGAAAAAAGGGATTAGATGAATATTAGGGTATAAAGACAGAGTTGATCTTATTTATGTCTGGAGCACTAGGGCAAGAAGAAAGGACTGGGAAAATACACTGAGTGGATCTCAGGAAAGATCAAAAGACAGGAGCGAAGAATTAAAGTAATCTTCATCAAGAGGAAGGAAAAGATCCCTGGATTACGTTCGGCACCAGAAATAATAATAACAATAATAATAATAATAATAATAATAATAATAATAATAATTGATGTAATAACATTACAAAGCATTGATAAAAACAACAACATAACTACTGTGATGGACTGGAGACCTGTCCAGGGTGACCCCTCCTGTCTTTCGCCCTTTCAGAGACGGCTGGGATAGACTCCAGCAGATCCCTGTGACCCCGAATCGAGAAATAAGGGGGTATAGAAGATGAATGAATGAAGGAATGAAGAACAACATAACTAACAATAAAATGAAGAAAATTGTGTATAAGTGAAAAAAGAAGAAAAAGAAAGCTTTAAATGTCACAGAAAAGCAAAAATGCCTAAAAATATATTTGCTGAATATTGAGTATGAACAGTGAGATGATTTTACGTGCCATTGAAACACTAGGAACGAAGTCCAATTCTCTATCGCTACATTTACACTGCAAGGAAATGTGGCCCAAATCCGATCACACATTTTCCGCAAAAATCTGATTTTTCAATTCCGATTTGTGCCACTTTCATATTAGGTATGTCGGAATTCATGTGACTTTTACATCATTTTCGATCGACATGCTGCCTTATACATCATTCTGCACTGGTGCGTACTACAAACAGATGTTGTTTTTTTTTACACAAACAGCTGCTATATAATTGGTTTCACTGAAGGCGTTCATGTTCTGGTCCCACCACTGCTGACTCCGGCTCCGCATCCACACACACACACACACACACACACACCACCATACTGAAGTAGGAGCCGCTCCTACTGTTGCTGTTACAAATTTGGTCCTTTTTCTCCTTATTTTCTTCCTCCTTAAAGACTACTTATTAATTTGCTCTTGTCCGCCGTTCCTTATATACAGTATCTGCTTTTTTATATTATTTTAGGCTTTCTGTTGCTTATTCTAGTATTGTTGTCTGTAAATAATGTTTCCTGAAGCAACCCTAATCTAACATAACCCTTAACAGTCATGGTAACACATCATTGATGCAAGGTTTGGGTATAAATCATCATCAGTGCAAAAAGATTGTGTCCTTTGAGTAAACGGAAAAAAAGGCCTACAGTCTCAGTAGGATGCAATGGTTTGGGCTGTTAAAGCTGTCATTCAGTGCTAAACTAGCGGGTGAGTTCAAAGCACTGCGTACACAAGGGTGTAAAAAAACCACACACACACACAACAACAAAAAAATTGAGGCTGTTGCCATGGTTACCCCGTTTATTTCCCAAATTCTTTGTTTTCCATGGTCAGTATGAGCCATGGTCTGGAGTTGTCATAAAGAGAAAGCACTGATGCCTTTATTATGTCCAAGAAAAAGGCCGCAGTGTGTTAGGGCGCCATTAATAAAATCAGAATTGACCGATTAACGTAGTGAAAGAACTAAATTATAATCTAATCATTCTGACGTAAGGAATTGGATGTGTTAAAACACCGGCGTTGGTTGGTCCAGTATGTGTTGTTGCATGGTAAATGAAGCGCTCAGGCCCTCGTTAAGGACGTCTTTCACACAGCGAGTACATACACAGCTGCTTTAACTGCTGCCTTAATGGAGGTAGATTCACTAATGACTTCAGGCTACGGTTACAGCAGTGTCCAGCCCACTGTCGCCATGGTGACTGGGCAATCGCACACCTTGCTTTTGCTCCCGACTGCCACCTGATGGCTGAGCTGACCTGTTTTACATACACACTGATATTTCTAACCTTGTGTGTTAATTTGGTCTGTATCACTATATAAAATTATGACTTGCACACTAAGAGTCTGGGGGTTAAATAAAACTGAATGGATTCTGAATAAAAAAAACAAAACAAAAACTGATTTTCTAGTAGTAGGTGACTAAAAAATACAGATGGACCCCATATTCTGAACTGTAGGCAACATCCACATCCCATTAAGCCACTTAATCTCAGCATCCTTTAATTTACAAACACAGATACTAGATCCAGTTTTGTGCATGACTTGCATTCTTTCACAATGACCTCTTATTGCCTTTGTGTAAGCATCCTCTCTGTCTCTGTCTTCATCTCTGCTGAAGATCGACTAAATCTCCATGATAGGAGAAGCCGTCTACAGTTCTCGGCGGCTGCCTGCTAATTGCTGACCCTAACAGACCCAATTAGAGGCAACAAGCACCCTGCACTGGCCCAAGGGACAACACGTCTCGGCATGCCGATTACAGACACACAAAAAACAACAGCCAGAATGACAAGGACCAGACATTCTCACTTTTATCTCTCTTTTCTCCTCTGTGTAAACACTTTGTCAAAAAACATGGTTCCGAGGGTGCATGTGATGGGTTACTGTAGTAGAGTTATGCTATGTGCTGTGTAAAAGTAGTGACATAACAAAGAAACCTGAAAAATATTAATAATTAAAAGTTTCTTTCCTTTCCTTTCATTTTCCTACCCTACCATTCCCTTTCCTTTATCTTTGTCTTTCTCTTTCCTTTCCTACCCTACCCTTCATTTCCATTCCCTGCCCTGCCCTACTCTACCCTTTCCCTTTTCCTTCCGTACCCCACCCATTCCTGCCCCTTCCCTTCCCTACCACTCTCTTTTCTTTCCTGTCCCTTTCATTCCCTTCCTTTGCCTCCCTTTACCTTTTCCACTTTACCCTATTTCTTTCCTTTCCTTCCCTTCCGTTTATTTTCTTTCCTTCCCTTCCCTTCCCTTTTTCTTCCTGTCCCTTTCCTTTCCTTCTATTTCCTTCTCTTCCCTACCCTTTTCACCCTACCCTTTTCCTTTTCTTTCATTTCCTTTTCCTCTTTTCCCGTCCTTCCCTTCACTTTCTTTCCCTTCCTTCCCTACCCTTTCTTTTTCCTTTCTGTCCCTTTCCTTTCCTCCCCCCCCTTCCCTTTTCCACCCTACCCTTTTCTTTTCTTTCCTTTTCCTCCTTTCCCTTTTATTTCTTTCCCTTACCTTTCTGTCCCTTACATACCCTTCCCTTTTTCTTCCTGTCCCTTTCCTTCCCTTTCTTTTTCCTTCCCTTCTCTTCCTCTTTCTGTATTTATTTTGTCTTTTTCAGCAACACACAGCAATTTATCATTGTGTTTTTTTCTGTTTTGTCTGATACTTGACATATATTGCCTGTTCTCAACACATTATATACGATTTACATTAGAATAATCATTTTTTGGAAATATATAGTGTATCATGTGTATATTAGTGCATTATCATACTGTTTATTCAGAGGGTATATTCAGATTACACGTTCCGATTATATGTACTGAATATCATATTTTATATACTGGATATTTAGATTTGTAGAGTCCACATCTGTCACTATTTCACTGCACTGCCTGGAGCTGCACTCAAGATTTTTATTCACCTCCACATGTGTGTTGATGGTGATGTAAGAATAAAGAGATCTGATTTGACAATGTTACTGGAAAACCCACATTATTTAGATGACAGCTCAGCTACTTTCTCTACACGTAGCTAGCTACTTTCCAACACTCCAGATAAACATGTCTGAAAGAATGTCCTCTGAAAGCTAATCATCAGTCAAATAAAAACTTCTTGGAGTTTCAAGTTAAAAAGAAGTTGGTACAGGAGACGCAAACACACATACTGTACATGTGGATTTGGTGTTGTTTGATCATCGTGATTGTGCTACCTATTAATAAGGGACATTTAAATGCTAGGGGACTTGCTCTCCTTCCCTTTTCCTTCCCTGTCCCTTTCCCTCCCTTCTCTTCCTTTTCCTTGCCTTTCAATTCTACCCTACCCTTCCTTTCCTTTTCTTTCCTTTCCTTTTCCTCCTTTTCCTTTCTTACCCTATCCTTCCCTTCCCTTAAGAGATCTGATTTGACAGTGTTACTGGAAAACCCACATTATTCAGCTGATAGCTCAGCTACTTCTCTACACGTAGCTAGCTACTTTCCAACACTCCAGATAAACATGTCTAAAAGAATGTCCTCTAATAACAATCAGCTAATAATCAGTCAAATAAAGACTTCTTGGATTTTCAAGTTAAAAAGAAGTTGGTACAGGAGACGCAAACAGACATACTGTACATGTGAATTTGGTGTTGTTTGATCATCGTGGTTGTGCTACCTATTAATAAGGGACACTTGAGTGCTAGGGGACTTGCTCAGGCCAGCTTTAAATGATCATTACACAAGTCCTCTTTACCAAAATAGTAATAGGCTTCTGCAAGCAAGGCGAGAGCACTCGAAACCCTGCGAGTTGAGAGATCATCTTCTTACCCCGGCATTATCAAACAGCTTCTTCTGTTTCCTGTGTTTACCCAGCGCTCTTTTCTGTCACACAAAAAAAAAAAAAAAAAAAAAAGAGCGGGAAAGAAAAACTCAATAGATAAATAACACAACAGCGACACAGCGCCGTAATCCCTTTTGTTTCGCTGGATTTGTTTCTCTCATGTGCTTACACACACACACACACACACACACACACACACACGTGCACACCCATTTCCCCCCTCCCCCTGCACCTCTGTGTATGAGAGGAAAAGATATTTAGTGACTTTGATATGTAAACCCACAAAATCTTACCTGAGGCAAAGAAGATCATCGCTTTCCCACAATCCGGTCAGATCAGGAATGGGAAAGAGAACAAAAGAGATGGAAGCGGACATAAAAGAGCAATGCAAATCTCTCAGATAAAAAAAAAAAAAAAAACATTGTGGAGAAGAAAAGGTGTAAAGGATGGATGTGGAAATTACGGAGAAAGACAAAACCTCTATTTTAGAAAGAACAAAAAAAACTGTACAGGAATTCCTAGAAACCGCAATTAATTTTTGCTAATTAGTTACATTTCTAAGCTAGCATAACATTTAGCCTGCAACGAGTCTGTGTGAAACTGATTATCCCTGTAGGAAATGATCTGTAGGATGGTACAGTATATAATTACTCGATATTTGGAATAAATAAATATATACATTTCCACACACAGCCAAAAATGCTGCCTGTTCTAAGAAATACACATCATGCTAATTTAACCGAGCACTTTCGCTATGCTGCAGAGGACATGTCCAGCGTTTCCTCAAGTCTCACAATGCATTTAAAAAAAAAAAAATGAAACAAACAACCGCCCACCCTGTTTAAAATCCCCTGACCTCAGACTTTAACACTGGAGCTGGTAAATTAGCCCCAGAGACAGCTTTGGCCCAAAGGTCACTGCTGTATTTTTCCCCTCTCTGCTCGCTCTCTGCCTTTGACAATCTAAAACTGAAGGTCTGAAATTAGATTTAACCCCCCAACTCAGATGACACGTTTATTTACATAACCTCTATGGACAGTGCGAGTAGCCGCACACCAGATCAAAATCAACTTTTTTTTGCCGCGTCATCCAGCGGCCATCACTAACTAGCTTGGGGGGGTCACTTGTTGTCAAAATGGCTGCTCCGTAAAGGGCGTCGACTAATCTAATCTGGAGGATCTGTAAGATCCTGCTTCTAACACTCATCCCTGACCCCATTCTGTTGCTGTGGATTGTTTTTAGAAAAGTCTTGTTTTATACATGCGTATAGCTTTAATCCAACCACAGACAATGATGTGAGCTGCTGAACGGGTGGCGTGTGCGGTGGCAGTCTTGTGACTGCTTCTTTCGATGGTAATGCCTGTATCTCCTCAGGCTACATAAAAAAAAAAATAAAAAAAAAAAAAAAAGCGTCATAAAAAAAAAAAAAAAATCAACATAAAAAAAAAATCATTGTGCGTTTATGAAATATGACAAAAGAGTGACGGAGGAATACTAACTTTATATATCCTGATGAAATGTGTCAAAACACCATGGCTGATTTAGTCCCCTATATAAATGACCTGTTTTCATAACAATTTTTGAGTCGAGCGTAAACAGCCTTTAATAATTTTTTTTTTCTTGAAAACCATGCCATAACAGCAGGTGAGTTAGTAATTATACATGATAATTAACAGCCTCTACGGTATCAGTACTGTATACAGGGTGACACCTTGTCAGAATTAAAGGTCTACTATCTATCAGTGACTTACTATTTTGTTCAGCCTTTTCACACACTATTAGTATAACCATAAACTAAAAATGAGTATTTTTACCTAAAGGAATAGTTCACCATATCCTCGGCAGGGGTTTTTTCCTGTGTGGACTTTACTCTGGGTACTCCGGTTTCCTCCCACAGTTTAAAAAAGGATGTGTTAGATTGATTAGTAATTCTAAATTGGTTATAGGATTATGTGTGTATGTGTGTGTGTGTGTGTGTGTGTGTGTAGTTGTTTGTCTGTATGTGGCCCTACGATGAACTGGCGACCTGTCCAGGGTGACCCCTGCCTTTGGCTAAATGACTGCTTGAATTGGCTCCAGCAGATCTATGTGACTGAGATGAGCGGGTATGGACAATGAAAAGATGGATGGATGGATGAATGAAATAGTTCAACCAAAATTTTAACAATTACCCACCCTGGTGTTGTTCTTTGTTCCTTGTTTACACTTAGAGATAAAACCTTTTTTAAATCTGCAATGATTGAGTTTTGCTTTTGGGTTGGTCTTTCGACAGCTTTGATAGCTTTTATACAGCGTGTGTCTTTTTCAGAGTGTAAACAAGGCACAACATCGTCACAACGGATCTTAAAATTATACAGTGGTAGCTTGACTTACGAGTGTCCCAACTAACTGAGATACGAGTCGTCTCTCCGGAGATTTTTTTCTTTGAGTTGCGAGCTAAAATTCGGATTATGAGTCAGCTTCAGACACCCAACCGCTAGTTGGCGTAGCAAACGCCACAGTGAACGCCGTAACATCCGCCCAGCATGACATGCGCGTTATCAAGCGCGTTAGCGAGTGGAGTTGTCTGATCTCCAAGGTAAATGCTGTACATTATACTTAATAAAACCAGTTTATTGCAGTAAATCCTATTGTATTGTTTTCTACAATATTCATTATTTTTAAGTTTATTTTTCTTATTTAAAAACATGTAACAAAAAAGAATTACAGTTGAACCAAATGGACTACGTTGTCTGTTATCTTTGTACTTTTATATGGCTGGACTGTGGTAGTTACCTTGCTGTCTGTGGTCAGAGAGACCTCAGATTTTAGCAATAATATGTTACAGTGTGTTCCAAAGATGAAAAAATGTCTTACGCTTTTAGAACAACAACAGGGTGAGTAATTCACGCAAGAATTTTCATTTTTGAATAACCTATTTATTGTAATTTATGTAATTCTGCATTATTAGGCCAAGAATATCTTTTACAACATCTGAAGGTGTTAGTGTTTACAAGCCGGTTAACCATATGACCGCATAGGCATCTAAACCTGAAAAGGAGAAAAACGTAAATTATTCCTTATCGTTAATCAATGTTTATCACATTGTGTAGAATAAAGAATGAGAAAAATTTGATTGTGATAAATATGTCCTGTATAAGCAGGAGAATAATATTTATCACTGCTTATTTTATAACGATCCTGATTTGGATAGAAAACCATGCGCTAGGCTAGAAATTGTAGCATTGCCTGACAGAGCTGGTGATAATACTTTTTGGAAGAAATGTCTCCGAATGTTTTTTTTTCGGCTATAAATCTTTTTGATTGTTAAAAGGTGTTAACACACGATCCACATAGTGTTTGCAGAAGCAATCGATATAGCAAACACACCAACCATGACAACAACATCACACATCAAGCAACAAATAAACCATTTAATATTCTGCTTATATAAAATTTCTATTTTAAGTTTTTATTTGTTTTAAGAAGAGTTTAATTAAAGTTATTAAACAGACAGATTTAATTTTTAGAAAACTGATATCTGCTTATTTTTATACTTCTGTTTTTGGCACAGTGATAACAACAGTACTGAGGTTTTTATTATTTCTGTTTCTGTCTATGCTGTAATTTTAATCGTTCCTTGCAAACAGCACAAATCATTTTTTTTAACTTCAATATAAATAGAAGTCTAAAACTGAAACTAATAAAGAAATAAATTAATAAAAACAAAATAAACTGGACTGTCATTAAAGTGTATTTGTTAAATAAAATATTTGATTAGGAAAGCAAACAAGTAACAAATATAAAATATCAATAATAAATGAATGTAAAATATATTTAATTTAAAAAATATATTTTATAGCCATCTGAATTGCTACTGGTGGTGTTGTTATTTAATAATAAGTTAAACAAATGTTATCAAGTAAAGCAAAGAAAGTTACTTCACCTGTAAATCACTTTTTAGCATGTGATACAGGCAGACTTGCTCGCAAGTTGTTAAACAAGCCATAAGGTGGCAGCCATACAGGTATATCGGTGGATCCGATATTACAAAGCCGATAAAAAAAGATTAAATATTGCGAAAATATCAGTAAAGCGAGAATTAGTTGTTCTTAAGTCTTCATTCCATTTAAATGTATTTTTAAATAGCTTTTATCAATGGACATTGTCACTACACATATTTTACATTTACATTTACAGCATTTTGGCAGACGTCCTTATCCAGAGTGACTTACATTTTTCTGATTTATACAACTGAGTAATTGGGGGTTAAAGGATTTGTTTAGGGGCCCAACAGTGGTGGCTTGGTGGAGCTGAAAATCAAACCCACAACCTTCGAGTTGGTTGTTCAACACTCTAACCATGAGCCACCACATAAATTTTAATATTCCTGATGTGCAAGTCCTAGGTGACAATGGTGAGGAAAAACCCCCCAGACAATACAAGGAAAAAACCTTTAGTGGAACAAGACGTAAAAGGAAACTTACCCACATCTGGATGACCCCAAAGAGTGTGATTATCAATCATTATATACCCCACTATAACTGTGTAATAGGGTGAAATAGTCCAATATTTGTACAAAAGAGTTTTATTTTTATTTAAATTCACTGTTTGGTTGTTCGCTAATAAAGACATGAAGACAAAACTGTTCTTTATTGTTCAGACGTCCCTTCTCATGTCAATTTGCAAAAAAAAAAAAAAAGAACATGCCACCAGACATACTAGTGACTTTGCCTGCTATAAGTGTGTGTGTGTGTGCACCACATTGTGAGTTCCACAATGATCAGAAAATAATCAAATAATGAACACACTTTGGTAATAATGATGTAAAATAATACCGTTAAGGCTGTGACGGCAGAATGACATTGTGGTAGGTGCACACACATATGTGTAGCAGTGAATATCCAGCAGGAAGTAGATGGAGGGCCAAGTGTGACAGGTGGACAGACGTGATAAGGTGCAAGCACTGAGGCTCAGAGGGAAATCTAGCTGAGAGCTGCTAATAGCTGATACACCTCAGTGATAGAGACTTTCTATCGCTCCTCTCTCCGTCTCTGCAGTCTGCTGCACTCATTCAGGAACGCGCGCCATCTTTTAAAAGTATAGACCTTCTGAGTTCCAGATTTGTTAGAGTGTGGTAAACAAAATGCTCTTTAGCTGCTAGTGTGAGGAAAATAAATCGAGACAGAATGCCGTAAGCACTAAATGAGCTTGATGTGAGAGAACTGTAGGCTTTTTTTTTCTCAGTCTGAATAATATGATATGAACTTTTATTCGTTTTCCTAAGCAATTATTATAACCGTCCAGAAATCACATGTAGGGCCTTGGCGCAGATCAAATCCAGACTTGTTTATATTTAGTTGTTTGCTATTTGTTGTACAGTATCTCTTGCGCAGGGTAATCTATCACGATCGTGACAAACAGTGAGTCAATCAGCAGTGTGGGAGGCAATGTGTCACAAACACACAACGCCATCTGCTCGGAGTTTGTTCAACAAAGATCGATTGTGCTCGAGAAACGCTTTTCCCTCTCGCGCTTTTTCTCCCTCCCTCGTCCTCTCGCCTCCTCTTTTCTCCTTTTGTCCGCTCCGCGCTGAGGAAAATGTGCGATGCCAAGCGACGCACTGTAACAAGCCGACGGACAGCTCAACAAGAAAAAAAATACTTTTTGATAGCACTTTTAGTTTCTCCAAACATACCTTTTTTTCAGTCAGAAGTGCCAGAGTGTATTTATGGTTCTGCAAGTCTTTTTTCCGGCATTAAGTCAATTTGATAAACTTTTTAAAAAAAAAAAACAAGCTTAATCCATGAAGCAGGGGCAGCATGGTGGCTTAGTTGTTAGCACTGTTGCCTCACAGCAAGAAGGTCGCAGGTTTGATTCCCAGGCAGGGGACTTTGTGTCGGGAGTTTGCATGTTTTTGCCGTGTGTGTGTACTCCGGTTTCCTCCCACAGTCCGAAAACATGTATGGAGTGAGTGTGTGTGGCCCTGTGATAGACTGGCAACCTGTCCAGGGTGTACCCTTTCCTGCCTTTCGCTCTTTTAGAGACGGCTGGGATAGAGTCCAGCAGATTCCCGTAACCGACAATTAGGGAATAAGCGGGTATAGAAGATAAATGAATAAATAAATAAATAAATAAATGAACTTGACATTAAAAAAATGGAAATCTTTATTTTGGGAAATATTTTTTGTGCCCATTTCAGCATTAAATATGTTCCTTATTGCTATCAGTTGATGATTTTTATAAATGTGGATACCCAGGGCTTTAATATTTTCAAGTATTTACAGATTTTGTGAGAGCTCAACACTCTGCAATTTAAGCAAACTTGTGCAAACCTTAAAACCTTAAAACATCCCTGCACTGCCACTTTCTGTACTTTGCACTACTTTATCATTATGCATCTTTGCACCATCCATAACTATCTAATGTTACACCTCTATATTCTATCCATATTTACTCTGTATTTACTGCATCACACATCCATAACTATCTATCCTTACACTTCCCTCTATTCTATCCATATTTACTCTGTATTTACTGTATCATACATCTATAAACTATCCATCCTTACACTTCTGTATATCCCATCCCCTCCATATTTACTCTGTATTTACTGTATTATACATCCATAACTATCTATCCTTACACTTCTCTCTATTCTATCCATATTTACTCTGTATTTACTGTATCACACATCCATAACTATCTATCCTTACACTTCTCTCTATTCTATCCATATTTACTCTGTATTTACTGTATCACACATCCATAACTATCTATCCTTACACTTCTCTCTATTCTATCCATATTTACTCTGTATTTACTGTATTATACATCCATAACTATCTATCCTTACACTTCCCTCTATTCTATCCATATTTACTCTGTATTTACTGTATCACACATCCATAACTATCTATCCTTACACTTCTCTCTATTCTATCCATATTTACTCTGTATTTACTGTATCATACATCCATAACTATCTATCCTTACACTTCTCTCTATTCCCTCCATATTTACTCTGTATTTACTGTATTATCCAAACGCTTGAATGTATATATCCATTATGCCATTCTTTGACTGCTATAACCGTATTATACTATATACACCCTTATAGATACCATATATACACACTACTGCACCTTCTGTACATTATTTACCCACCCCTGTAATTATCCACCCCATACCCTTATTTATTACACTGCTATTTATTGTAAATAAGCCACTTATGCACTTCTGGTTAGATGCTAACGGCATTTCATTGGCTCTGTACATGTACCTTGCACAATGACAAAAAAGTAAAATCTAATCTAGTCTAAAACATTTGCGTTGTGATCTGTACTATTTACAATGTGTTCCTGTATTTGTGTTGTAAGGATTTGCAGAGCATTTTCATATTTGCAGCACATTTCTGCGTTTGTTGATGTGTTCTTTAATTGTTAGTGTTTTTTCTATTTATATGGTTTTTCAGTTGTAGCGCATTATTAGCAGCGGGTTCACTAAAAGTGCTGATTTAAGAACTAATAAAGTAAACTACCCCAAATCGTTTGGATGCATAAAAAAAACACGACGTGATCGTCCTCAGTCACTAAAATTCTGATAAGATTCGATTTGATTAGATTAGATTAAATTAAATTAAATTAGATTGAACTTTATTGTCATTGTGCAAGGTACATGTAGTAGCATCTAGTCCGAAGTGCATAAGTGGCCTATTTACAATAAACATCAGTGTAATAAATAAGGGTATGAGGTTGGTGGGTAAATAATGAACAGAAGGTGCAGTAGTATGTAACATATGGTATCTATAAAATATATGGTATGGTATCCTAAGGTAAAAAAATTTTACACTGAAAGTCATAGTGATTCTGAATGTTTTATATCAGACCTGCAGCCAAATGATTTCTTTAAAATAATTAAAAATGTCCATTTCCATTTTGCAGGCAGATCAAAATTCCGGTGTACTGGCAAAAGACTTTCTGACTAAATCTAAAACACTTCAGGCACCACTAAGTCTTACATGCTCTTTGTTGCTTCAGATGTACGACACAACTTCTTAATGCGAAGTGTATAATACAATTAAAACACGCCATAGCAAACACTGTTAGGGGTTTGGTAAACAAGTCGCAACTCTTTACACGAGAGGGGACATGGGGAAGTCTCGACATTAATAACTTCCACATAGTCTGTTTGCCCTGGTGCCGTAGGTCGGGACCCGTTTAAGAAGAGCATGTTGCACTGGTGGCTGCGCCAGTGCGAGTCTACCGGCCCTCTTTTTGTTCAGACGGTCTGTTGCTCAATGCCCTTTGACTCCCGACATGCCAGTTAAAGCGGATATAGAGAACGGACAAGGGGGGTTTGCGTATGGTGTTGTCAAAAGACCTGGAGTCGTTTTGTTGACGGAGACATTTGTGCATAAGCCCAAGTAAAGCCAGAGGCCCCCATAAAGCCAGGGGTCCTACCCCCATCAGACTCGCCATTGACCCTTGTTGTGGTGTTTACACCCAGGCAGGTGCGTCCATGATAGCGGGCCGTGCGAACGGGCATCCATCAGGGCAGCCATGCCCCTGGAGGGAATGTAAAGTGGGGCTCCTACAGCATGAAGGTGAGGCCCCTGTCTGTTCACCTGCCACGCAGGGGCACTCTGAGGCCTATAGGCACAGACGGCCACTTCTAGCCTGCTGCTTCTCATGACCTCTAGGGTCAAGGTGCTTTCCTCTGAAACTCTCAGGTGTCATTTTGTCATCGAATAGAATGCATGTTCACATCAGGCATCCCATTTACTCAATGTATTTTTTTCTCTTCTGTTGTCCTGGATGAGAGAGTTGTTCTTCATTTATCTGTTTAGTGTATATCTGTTTTGTAGGACGAAAATGACAACAACAAAGACAATTCAGTCATACCAAAATGATATTTTACTGAAAAGAGTCACAGATGTTCCCTAATTATCAGCAGCACAAATAGTGTATGCTAAGATATCGAAAGGAAGTTTATATAAAGCTGCGTTTTGATTATTTTTTCATCAGTAATAGAAAAACACAAGCTTACATTTACTTATTTCCAGTTTTTTACAGTGGATTTAATCCTTGTATTGTCTTTTTGTCAGCCATGCAGATTTTGTCCTCCTGACATTAAAAACTTTTCACCCAATTTTACATTACACTGAGCAATTACATAAAAATAAAAGTATTTTTTTAAATATAAAAACCATTAAAACAAAGACAACAAGAATATTAAAATACTATATAATTCCTTTTTAATAGCGTAATACACTTGTGGCAAAACTCTGTCTGGCTTGCCCGGTGCGTTGCCCTGCTGGTCCACCAGAGGGCAACGACAAGACTTTCTGTGTTTATGTTTTAGTCCATGTGCACAATGTTTGTTCAGGTCTTGTCATGTAATTCCCCTGTCCATGTGTCATTTCTTTATTGGTGTAGTTTGGTCATATGTCCCTGATTGTGTTCAGGTGTGTCTTGTTTAGTTGATTGTTTTGCTTTGTTGCTTGTCACAGTCAGTGTCTATGTCATGTCATGTCCCAGTTTGTCATGTTGGCTTAGTTTTATGTTCTTGTTTGTTCATTTTTATTTGTTGTTTCCTTAATTAAAAATATTGCATTTGCATCCTAACTCAACACTTTCACTCATGACCACTTAATCCCTTTTATTTCTTTTCACCACAGGGTGAAAAGAAATAAAAAATAGAATTCCTGCTTGTTTTGGGGTCCCAAACTTAGCTTTAAATTTTATCATCATGTCCTGTTTTTATAAATGTTCATTCATTCAGTCATCCATCTTTTATGCCCACTTATTCCCTAATACAGGGTCAGAGGGATTTGCTGGAGTCTATCCCAGCTGTCTCTGGAGAGGGTACACCCTAGGGCAGGTTGCCACACACACACACTCACACCTATGGACAATTTCGAATCACAATCAACTTATCATACATGTTTTTGGAGTGTGGGAGGAAACTGGAGAACTCCCCTGCCCAGGAATCGAACCTGGGAACTTCTTGCTGTGAGGCAACAGGTCTAACCACTTAGCCATCCTACTGCCCTTTTATAAATATATAATTATAATAAGCTTTGTTTTTACAGTAACGATTTTAAGTAGCTTTAACCACTACAATTCTGTGTACGATCAACAAAGGGGGGAAAAATATTACATAAATGTATTGGGTTTTTTTATACTGACCACAAATCCCGGATAAGTTGATTTCTGGTGTAATGGACCATCGATATATTGTTAGAAAAGAGATCTTTTCTCCGGAAAAGTTGATTCTGTGCAGCGTTAATGGGTTTAAAAATATCTTTAACTTAAAACAGTTACAGTATTTGGCAGACGCCCTTATCCAGAGTGACTACATTATTCCCTGTTACAGAACTGAGCAGTTGGGGGTTAAGGGCCTTGCTCAGGGACCCATCAGTGGTGACTTGGTGGTGCTGGGAATCAAACCAAGGTTTTCAAGTTGGTAGTCCGTCACCCTAACCACCCTAACCACTGTGCTACCACTTTCCCCAGAAAGTGTAATATACTTTTCCATTAAATTTAGATTTCTGGATAAAAAGTACATTATTTGGCACCCCAAAGACAAGAAATGGTACTTTTAGCTTAGCGTTCGGTTTGTTGTCATGTTTTTGGATACACTATTAATATATATTTTTTTAATCTTGGAATTATTTTAAGCCATAATTGTTTAAAAGAGGTTGTTTTTACTTAAAACCCACTCAGGATGCTGACTTACTTTTTTTTTTTAAAGGAGGAAATAAACAAACATAAAAATGCTATCCATCATCATAAGAGTGTTGTTTGCTTGCTTTTTTAACACCCCAAAACCTTAACACTTTTCTCTCTTGGGGAAATGGCCACACTTCTCTGGGCTTTGCCTATGACGAAAACATCTGCTGTGGGAGTGAGGCGAGCTCCCTTGACAATGCTCCTTTAACAGATCCACCCTTCTTTCATGCGATTTTATCGTGTGTTAAATGGAAAGAGCCATAAAACACTAAAAAATGAACCCAGAGTCCAATAACAAATTTGCAGATTTTTAATGAAGGGTTCTGCTTACTCCCGCTTCTTCCACGCTGCTGCATTCTCCGATTTCTTCTCGCCACCTCTGTATTCCTCTGTTAATTCACTTTCTAAACACCTGCTTTTGTCCCGTTGATAATTATAACCGGTGCGTTCCCTTTTTTTTTTTTTTTTTAAATCTGCTCTAATAGCGCTCAAGCTGAGGCGCTTTGCAGCTAATAATTACAGAAGCTGGCCTGGGGTTTGGCTCAGCTCTGCTGGTGTCTCTGTGCTGCAGTCTTGATCACAGCTCCACAGCGCTAACATCTCAACTGGGAGAACCCAACATCACATCCCCGCCACTCGAAGCCTCCACTACAGCTGTTTCTCCGAATTGCAACCCTCCCCAGAAAAAGCAATATTCATCCCTATTTAGGGACATTTATTTTGGAGATCGTACTACAAACTTGACCTTAAAAGAGAAGAATTAATAAGATGGCAATATATCAGGAAAAATAAACTGGTCCTTGAAGCCCTGAAGGAAGAGCAAACAAATCGTTGGCACAGATCTCACCTCTGGGATTCTCTCTCTCTCTCTCTTTCTCTCTTTTTCTTTTTCTCCTTCTCCCTCGCTCACTCCTAACCGGCTTCTGTAGAAGTTAACGTTCGCACTGCATCGTTAGTAAGCCTGCTGATTCTTATCAGATCAAACAGTGTGGGTTTTTTTTCTTAACAGAATCACTAGTAAATCAGTTGGTTTTAAAACCCAGAGGGTTTGCCTACAGGCTTTAAACGTGCCAATTCGTGCATGTCTAAAGCACTCTCGCAGGCTGCATATTAAAAATAATCAAAAAAATAAATCCAGCGAGCGTTTAAACGATAAATAGTCTGAATTTTCGGTGTTTGAAGAGCAGAGGAATGCTGATGCTGATGCTGATGCGGATGATGCTACACTTCAGAAGGAGGCATCAAGGGGGATACAAAGCGCTGTGCTCTAAAGCTATGTGTGTGTGTGTGTGTGTATTAGAGGAAGTAAAAAAAGTCCAAAAGTAGGTGTTTGAAAAGTGAAAAACTTCTGTAAAGAATTTCTGACACGAGGTGTTTTTCTATTGAGAGTGTTTAAAACAACCGCTTATATATAATATTATATATATATAATAAGCTACTGTGTTTAAATCAATTTGGATTGGCTAAGACAAAACATGAAGAGTAAATTGAAACCAAAAGAGTGGTGAGAAAGTGAATGGACATAAAACAGAAAGATGAAACTGTGTATGTGTGTGTGTGTAAGTAAGTGTAAGAAAAGTAAGAGTGCGCTCGGTCCCCGATTCGGTCCTGTCCTCTCGATGTCCTTTCCCAGCGCCTCAGAAACACGCATCACTCATCTTGTCACATTGAACTCCAGATGCTCCTACCCAGGAGAACCATCCAGGCCCTCTCATCCCTCTTCATTCCCTCCAACAATTTAGTAATGAAATATTGATTTTTAGTTAGATTCATATTGATGCTATTAGCTTTGCATTGATAAATCACCCGTCGGTGGCGGAGCAAGTGTTTGCCATGCCGAGAGCTTGCGAGATTACAGTCAAGTCATTGATGTGTTAATTTGATGGATATCTTTGATTTCTGTCTCGCTTCTTTCTCTCTCTCTCTCTCTCTCTCTCTCTCTTTCTCTTTACTTCAATCCTCCCACCTCTTTCGGCAAACTGTGTTTCATAACAATGCCTGAGCAGAAATCACACTGAACTAAATTTATGGGACTCCATTTCCTTGGGAGTGCCATTACCCTCCATCTGTCTGTTTTTTTTTCCCCTTTCTTTCTTTTTTGGCTCTCTTTCTTTATCTCTCTATTTTTACACCTAGGTGATATTATATTCTTCACGTCTTATCACCCACTCAGTAACACACTGTCAGCCTGCTAACATCCCAATTAGTGTCTTTAGAGAGAGACGTAGAGTACAAACAAAAATCGCTCCCAATCTGCTTATGGAAGGACAGTCGATAAGCGGTGCAGACAGTATTGACCCACGGATCTTATTTAACAACAGAGTTCAGATACAGTCGAATTTAATGAATATGAATGACCGGGTGTAATTTTTGTACACGTCTTTCTTAAATCACACTTAATTCTAATCATTGATAGATCGTAAAGGAACCGGTAAGACTTTCAGCTAACCAAATAACCTATTCTCCGTCTTTCCTCAACCCCCTTTTTCTCTTTTATAGCCCGCATTAAGAAATGTTACATTTGCGACGTTGTTGCTTTAGTGACATTTGGATTGAATTAATTAAAAAACGATTACAGCCATATTTAAAAGCTACATGCGATTAGAGACCATTCGATGTTTCCTTCACTGAAAAAGAACAAAAAAAACCAATCCTTCTTTTATTCTTTTCCTCATAGCACATGCTCATAAGATCAAGCTCGCAGTCTTTAAGGCACCAATTCTATATAATCGATCCGGCACCCAAAATGTCTCAGCGTCTGGCATTTTCAGAGCCAGCTGTAAAGTCTTTGTGTCTGTCCCAAACTAAGAAAGACAAATATAACGAGAAGAGCTTATTATGTTGCACCACGGTTCAAGGCTAAAGACTTTATCCTGATTCACTGGCCAACAACATGGCGTCACTTCACTAAAGAGCAGGATTATAAAATGGTGGCTAGCGTCTGGTGCCATTTTGTCCTTTGTAATTCTAAATGTTTTTCAATTATTTATTTTTTCTACAGCTTACTCTTAACAAACAATGGAAGCCCTTAACCCCCAGTTGCTCAGGTATATGAAAGAGAAAATTTAAGATTTGCTTCCGATAAGGATGTCTGCAAAATGATGTAAATGTAAATGTTTGTGTCAAAGCTTAGCTTTTCTGTGTATATTCTATAATGATGTCGTTGGATTGTATATGCACATTTAATGTACTGGATATTTAGATTTGTCCAGTCCACGTATATGTCTCTATTCCAGCGCATTTCATTCTCCTCTACACGTGTGCTGATGATTTCATGATGTGTATCTTTCCCACTACTTCCTTCATTTTTTTTATAAAATGTCTACATGTATTGTATAGTTTTATTTTAAAATATCTGGACTTTGTCCCCGCTGTAATTAGAAAGATCATCCTGTGCTGATAATCCTCTACTGATCATTCTTTAAACACAATAAATAGTCTGTCTTTAGTTTTTTTACGCATGTATAATGTTATTATTATTAATCCATCTTTTCTTTTACAGTCGGCTTTAACTAGTAAGTATATTCCTTATGTCTTTTTAGGAAGTTTCTCTTGGCCACTGTTACTTCTGGATGCTCGTTAAGAGTTTAAATCTATATCAGGATATCTATAAAACTGCACTAGCTTGTTGGCTAGTGTCAAAATCGCACAAGTTTGCGTTGATAAACATGAACGTCGATGTTTAACTGTTATTCATCGCGTCCAAATGGAAGTTTGTATTTCCTAGTACACAAACTCCACAGGTCTTTATTATGTCACACGAAATTCAGCTAGGGTCCAAAACAACCTCGTAAAAGTCTTGAAGATATGTTACCGTGATTTATTTATTTATTTTATTTTATTTTTTCTAAAAAAATAAAAAATAAATAAATAAAAAATACTGACGCACTACTGTCAGACTAAAAAGCCTTCTTTCCGGGATAAGACGAAGTGGCTCGCCTGGCTGTGTTGTGTTGATATCAAACACAGGCTCTTCATCAGAAGAGTAATAGACCTGAGAAGCTAACCAGGAGGCCCAGGGCTGTTTGTTAGCTCCTAACAAGGTGAGTTGGCTTCCGCTGAACAGCACACCAGCACCGCAAGATTTATTATAGATCCCTGTGTCTGCCGGCCAAGTTTTTTTCAGTACAGATGGGCTGAGTGTTATTAGGAAGTTTCGGACCTTTTATTATCCTAACGTTTTTACCGAAACGGTAGATCTGCATGGAAGGGATGACGGATGTGTATTAGAATGGATGACGTTCTGCCTCTATATGGTGATCAGTGGATGAAGGATAACGCTGAACAGACTTAGTAATATCTTTCTTCTAAAACTAAAGAGATGGTTATTATTTAATGTTGGTCTTTAAATATATAGGTTCAAATATGTGAATGTTGAAGTCGGCAACTCAGCATAATCTTGTTCCAGCAAAAATTCTCTACAGTCTTGGGCTCCAGTCCCTCGTTCGATAAAGTTAGCCGGTGTCATCCAGCGGTCAGTCTTAGAAAAGGAGGGGGGAAGTGTTTTGGAAGGGCTTTCAGCAGCGCTAATCGTCTAGCTCACTGTCAATCGCGTGTCAATATTAGCAGCCTGGCCCTCATCCATCAAAGCAGTCACTGATGGCTCCCTTGTTAGCGCTGATCACCTGCCCTCAACTGCAGCAGCCGTGGCATCATCCATCACTCACCCCGCATCCATTCTTTTACTGCTAGCGGCTAATAGCTGCTGCTCAATTGTCTTCTTTACCCCGAGTGCTAGAAAGTTAGTTGAGCAGCTGAGCAGGAAGATGGCAGGGAGGGGAGAAGCTCAAGCATGCTGTGCTGAAGTAATGAGCCATGGCAGCCAGATATACCTGTGCTTGCTTTGATAAAGGCGATATGACGTGTTTAGCGCTTTTTGCGGCCTGGGCACATGCCCATCTATCACCTGGATGCACCTGGGAAAAGATGAGAATGTTAGAAGAACATTAAGAAGCCTAAAAGGAGGGCAGAGGGAAGTGTGCAAACAGAAGCTCGTACTTTTGTAGACATTAGGCCTCCAAATAGGACGGTGGTGGCCAGAAGGCTTTTGATCTCGATTTCAGCTCTAACGATCCTCTGAATTGGTGAAATATGATACGTGTCTTTAGGGTATTCATCCTGCGTGTCCGTCTGATTCATCTTTTTTTTTTTTTTCATTTAACCATTTTCTTTTATCTCACCCATAAAGGGAAACAGGCAAACAGATATTCGAGAACAATAGCCGGTGTTGTGTAAAGCTTGTGCAGTATAAATTGTCCTCGGTGGTTGTGTTGCTGGACCGCAGCATCCGCAGGATGATTAATTTAAACTTAACAGCAGAGTAGACACTAATATTCATCACCTTGCCCGCATAGCCCAGGAACGCCAACCTAGACACTCTAATTCGTCCGTGCACACTAGGCTGTGTTATAATACAGCTGGCAAACCCATAAATTGAGAAATGAGGGAAGAAAACAAGGGGAAAGAAATCACAAAAGTAGTTGTACTTGCTTCGCGTTTGTTAATTCCCAAATAACAAACACATCCACAAAACATGCTAATATTTATATTCCAGTTCCTAATTAGCATAAATGGCTGGATGCAGCTTTCAGTGAATTTTGTCCCACGGGGTAATATTATGTATTATGTATCACTTTGTCCTCTATTGTGTAACTTAGACATTCAGTAAAAAAAAAACAATTTTTATTGCTGAATGTGGGAGAGTTTTGCTAGCATCTATTTTACCTTTTTAAATTACAGCTTTCTTTCTTTTTTTAATCCAATGATTAAGCACGGCTCTATAACAAAAAAATAAGACTTTATGTGTATGTATGTGTCGCTACAGAGATGCGTTCTCGTCCCACAATCCTTTTTGTTTCCTCTCAGGAAAGACAGAACTATTTTGTTCCATTGTTCTTCGCATTGTTGTTCTCTTCCTGTTTAAACAAAAGAGACAGCTTATGCTTGAAATGATCTATTCACTGCAACTTCCATGTTCTCATATGTTAATGCACTAAGCCAAATCCACACAATAAAATGGCTAAAGAAATATGTGTCTGCTGAATGCCAATTTTTTTTTTTTTTTCGTCCCTCCTTGTCACCAGGGAGCAAGCGTTTTACACGCACGCCAACATGGCAACCCTGGGCATGATTACGAACAAAAATGCTGACTTCATTTTCACGTTGCTTTTCTCTCAATAGCCAGAAGATCTCATCAGCAGCGTTTCTCTTCAGCATCTGTTATGGCTATGATGGCCACCTGTCCCATGTTCCCTGGAGATACTGAAGACGGGACAGACAATTTACACATGTAAAATGCCAAAATATGGTGTTCTCACCAAAGTCCTCCTCCTGTTGTTCGCAAGAGAGCCGCACACCTTTGTTCTGTAGGTGGGGTTTTGTTGTTTTGGGGCCCTTTTTTTTTTGTAATCTTAACTGTATCAGAGGTTTGAGGAATGGAAAGTACATCACAAGTACACTCATAAATAAAACCCATTGATTTAATCATTAGGCTCATTATTTTAATGTGTCAGGTGTATCCTAACGCTTTACTGGAGATACAGGACTTTGGATGACATTAGTGATAAGTAGACTTTTCTTTCTTATTGATATTTTGATTATACTTGTTAAATTCTTCTTTTTCTTCAAGAAAGACTTACATACAATCTTTATTACAGACCGGACAGAAAAATAATTGCTTTATTCTATGCATTTGTACCTTTACTTATTATTATTATTATTATTAGAAGTAGTGGTATAAACTCAGTGGTTAAGGTGTTGGACTGCTACACAGAATATTGTTGGTTCGATAACCAGCACCACTGTTGGGCCCCTGAGCAAGGCCCTTGACCCCTAATTGCTTAGTTCTATAAATGAGCTAAATTTAAGTCGCTCTATATAAGGGCGTCTGCTAAATGCTGTAAACTTAAATTCAGTGGTATCAAAAATACCAAAGACAACACCATAAACATATTGAAGTTATTGAACTTTATTTATTTAATTTTATAATCATTATTACTATTACTATTATTATTATTATTACTATTATTATTATTAGTAGTAGTAGTAGTAGTGGTAGTAGCATCAATAATACCATAGACAATACTATATAAACAAATAAATATTCGCTTCAAGTTATTGTTATTTATTTATTATTTACAACTACTACTACTAACTAATAATAATCATAATAATAATAAAAATAACTAGAAGAAGAAGACTAGGTTTTAGTTATTAATTTATTTTATCCATAATATGTGCTGAATGTACCAACATTTATTTGTTTTAATGATGGTAGATTGAGACTTGATTTTAACCACTGCATTGAAAAAGAATCTTACTTTAATGATTATATTTATATGCTGCATAAAACCCAGCCAAAGTTGTTTTTTTTTTTGTTTTTTTGATAATAAATGTTTCTTCCCAGCGACAAAAATGACTTCCTTGCAGATTCGGACGGACTATAAATCATAAAACCAAAAGAACACAATAGCGTCCGTAGGTGAGTTTGAACCCTGTCTATTTTTAATGCGGGCCCCGGATGTAGTTAAACCGATCTGTAAAATGTCTAGAGTTAGTGTAAAGTGTTCCCTCGAGCCGGAGAGAAAGAAATCAATGCTCTGCTCGGTTAAATCTTTCCCTTCTGTATTCTCTGTTCGGTGATTTGTTTTAATGTTGACAATCTTGACAAGCTCAAGAAGGTGAAAATGCCAGATGATGTAGAATAGAGTGGGCATGTTTCAAATACACTCTCATATATTCTTCTCACCTCCAGGATGTGAGAAAGTATTTTTGCTTGACGCCTATAGATGTTTTCTTCCTCTGGTGTTAAAAAATCATCAGCTAATGGTGCCTGGCGAAACGCAATACTCAGTCATTCACAAAAAAATGAACAAGCTAATATATTATCCAAAGCAAAAACCGTTGTTTAATGGATTCTTCCCGAGGAAAAATCAAGTGGGCCTGGCTTTTCCGTGTGATTACAGGCTTTTCCATTTAAACAGATAGCATTTCAAAGCTGCCACATAATTCCAGAATGTATAATTTAAATAAAAACTAGGTATTAATTGAGACTACAGCTACATTTGCTCATTTCTATGCAGCTGTCACAGCTTACACGCCGTCACTCTGCGAAAAATAGTGTCTATTTAACTCACAGAAATAGTTCCAGCGTGACAACTAAACATAGGTGTTCTCCTTTAAGCTAAATTTGAGGCTTTAGAGGAGTTTAAGTACCTGTTGATCCGCACAAAAGAAAGACGTGTTAATAGATACTGTTATGTGTAGTAGGGAAGCGCGGCGTGTTGGCGTTCCGAGAGGCAGATTGCTGTCGGGCTCACCGTAAGGCGGCAATAAAGAGTTAATGACATGCTGTGCCTGCCTCACGCCTCCTCTGCCTCGGCTCCCTATTGTAAAGTCCCGCGCAACACAAAGCCGCCAAGAAGGATAAGCAGAAAGAGACAACGGGGCTGCCAATGAGCAGGAAATGAAACAAAAAGACGGGGGATGGCCTGATAGCAGTGATTATTACCCAAAATATAATATAAAGATGACAGAGAGCATGAGAGGGAGGAGGACATCCATGCCACCCACTTAGCCCCTTATAATGAAAATGAGGAAGGTGCAAATACAGGCAGGAGGAGACGAGCCATTTACATGACAGCGTATATGTGTGTCGAACAGCTAAATGTAACACTGAGCACCGAGCCAAAACGGATAGGGTCGGAGTGTGTTGTTGTGTTCCTTTTTTTTTTTTTTTTTTTTTTTTAATTCTCTGGAGCCGTGCCAGTGAGACAGACCTTAGATGCAGCTTAGAAAAGGCCAGTTAATCTGGCTGTAAAGTGTATACAAGCTCTCAACAATCTCATAAAACCCAACGCCAATGTATCTGGATGATCAATGTGCTTTTCTGCCATGAGCATATTCTTTAAATGAACTGACCGGTACTGTTATGTCTCGGTGACAGGAGACGAGGCTGCTACCCAACGACGACCGGGTTAAATCGCCGGCTTATGAAGATATTACCATGTATTAGCAGCTCTCACTCTCCCAAACAAATGAAATCCTCAGTAGGCTGACTTTAAATCAATAGTTTTCAATTGCAAGCAGATGAAGTTTTGGGTCGAGATGAAACAATGTCCCGGTCATTGCGGCAGGTGCATAAATCTAAGGGTCGTGCCCTCTAAGTAAGCGATCGCAATGTCAGTGGAGGAGAGTGAAATTGTGCAAAGAGAAAACATTACAATATATTTTTCCAGAGTTTGAAACACCTAGATTAAAAAAGGATCGCTTTGATTGAAAAAGTTCTGAAATAAGTAATAAAAGATTTTGAGAGAAGCTCTTATAAGACAATCAATCAGGCAAAATGGCATTAATAGTTCACACTATAATTTATTTGTCTGCTTACGTGTTGTTTTGTGGACTAAGAGACAAATTAGTTTCTGGGGTTTTTTTTTTGGTACTGCGGCAATAAACGGTCAAGCCAGAAAAACTGTCCCATTGTGGAAAAATTCATACTGTTACCCACAGCGCTGAGACTGGAGACTCCATCCTAACGTTTAATTACATCAAACATAAATTCCCAACCAACTGAATTAAATTATGACAGAAATGCTTCCTACCAAAAGGGGACAGTTTTGGTACTGAAAAAAAAATTAGTAATAAATTGTACCTCTGGCTGCATGACAAGAGAATATCTATGTAAGTTATGTGATCTTAATATGTGTAGTCAATTTTTAAATTCACTTGCATTTAGTTTTCACCTACAGTCTCTTCTGTGTGACAGTAAAGCATCAGAACTTCCGCTTAAACACCTGTGTGCAGTTCCGCAGCCCAGCAGCTCTTATAAATCGGTAGCATTTCCGTTGTGTTCTGATTTAATTTGGTTGTGTTGTGAACTTACGTTTTTGTTTTTTAAATTATGTTATTCTGTGGCTTTTTTGACTTGATTCCAATTTGACTTTATTCCGTTATTGTTTCGGCTTGATTTTGTTGTATTTCGACTTGTTTCTGATTTGATTAATCTTGATTCTGATTTGTTTCGTCTTGATTTTTGTTGTTTCTGATTTTTTTCTGATCATTTGATCGGCTTGATTTGATCTTTCTTTTTGTTCTTGATTTGATTGTTTCTATCGGCTTGATTCTGATTTGTTTCGGCTTGATTCTGATTTGTTTCATCTTGATTCTGATTGATTCTTGATTTGATTCTATTCTGATTTGATTCTCTGATTTGTCTATTTGATTCTGATTTGTTTCGGCTTGATTCTGATTTGTTCTATCTTGATTCTGATTTGTTTCGGCTTGATTCTGATTTGTTTATCTTGATTCTGATTTGTTTCGGCTTGATTCTGATTTGTTCTATTTGATTTGATTTGTTCTATCTTGATTCTGATTTGTGATTTTCTTGATTCTGATTTGTTTGGTCTTGATTCTGATTTGTTTCATCTTGATTCTGATTTGTTTCATCTTGATTCTGATTTGTTTCGGCTTGATTCTGATTTGTTTCATCTTGATTCTGATTTGTTTCATCTTGATTCTGATTTGGTTTCGTTTCTATCTTGATTCTGATTTGTTTCGTATTGATTCTGATTTGTTTCGGCTTGATTCTGATTTGTTTTTTCTTGATTTCAATTTGTTTCGGCTTAATTCTGATTTGTCTTTTCTTGATTCTAATTGGTTTCGGCTTAATTCTTATTTGTTTAATCTTGATTCTGATTTGTTTCAATTTGATTTGATTTGTTTCGTATTGCTGATTCTGATTTGTTTCATCTTGATTCTGATTTGTTTCGGCTTGATTCTGATTTGTTCTATCTTGATTCTGATTTGTTTCGGCTTAATTCTGATTTGTCTTTTCTTGATTCTAATTGGTTTCGGCTTAATTCTGATTTGTTTGATCTTGATTCTGATTTGTTTCGGCTTGATTCTGATTTGTTTCATCTTGATTCTGATTTGTTTCAGCTTGTTTCTGATTTGTTTCAGCTTGTTTCTGATGGGTTTTGGCTTGAGTTTGTTGAGTTGGGAACATTCTTGTGACTCAGTATTTTTTACTAAACACATTTTTTAAATCAGCAAGTGTGAATAATTTGTTACTATGAAAACAATATCATTAGAGCAAGCACATAAATATAACCTTTGCAACCAGCACTACAACTCAGTATAGCTCTTCTAGGAAGCCAATCAAACACCACCTTCTGGCCAATCAGAATGGAGAATTCCACATCTATGTAATACAACTGATCCTAACATACCTTAACATGAGTTTAGTGTATTTTAGATGTCTGCTTAGTGTATGTAAGACTGTATGTAAAATATCTCAGCTACAGTGTGAGACGAAGCGGTCCTTTTCCCTCTGTCTGACCCTCATGGACATGGTGTATCATTATGTTTTAATATGATAGGCAGGTTCTATTTCCTGTCCATCAATCAGACACTTAAAATGTGCTGTAGTAGAGATTATGATGAGCAAATTACACATACGAGGGATCTGAGGCTCGGAATGGCTATGGGAGCCGTTAAGAGTATAATTAACCTTGTGTTAAGTGGCATTCGCTAATGATTAATGAACAGTATTAAAAAGGTAGATTGTTTCCAACAATGAATATCTCGAACGCACTCAGCTTAGAGGGATAGTTCAACACAGACACACCTCCTTATTTCTACACGAATTAATATTAGCACCATTATCCTTCTGTGCCTGCAGTGTGATGGTAGTGTAACTGGCATTTATTTAGTACATCAATGATTTATCTGGAAAAAACAAGAAGAATTCAGCGTTCAGTTGCATTTAATAACATTATTTTTAAAAAAAAATGAAAAGTAATCAGTTAAATGTAGGTCCAGTGCGTCAGTCGGTTAGATGATTTCGCATTTTACCCTTTTAATTATTTGCTTGATCTTTGTGGAAAAATCCCTTAAGTATAAAATTCTTTTCTTTTTAAATATATTAAAAATATATCTTTTATGATTTACAGACATTCATTAAACATCCTAATTTAAACACGATAAAAAGGGCATAAATAAAGAATGTATTTTTAATAAAAGCAGTTAAAATTTAATTAATCAATAGTCGTCATTTTATTTTTTTATTTATCTATAAATCCTAATGTGAAAAAGCTTCACTCGTTTATCCTGGCAATATTTGCTCATAAATATTTAAAGTGTTTCTAATAGATAAATGCAACAATTAATTATTTAATTAATTAATTAATTAATTTATTTATTTATTTGGTAGGGGTTTTTTTTTTTGCATCTCGTATTTTTTTTATTTACTTTAGAAATGTATTAATGCTGGAATAATAAAACATATATAGATCTGATAAATTTAATTTATTTATTTTTTGTATAGCATCCATATGTTACAAATTTAGCATTTTTAGTATTGACTCCTTTTTTCAATAAGGAAAAATAAATAAATAATAAAAAAAAAATAACATTCATAAATACACTTTAAGAAGTCTATTGTTTGGTGGATGCATTTTGTAGGTCTTTTGTAGTCATTCAAAAAGACAAACGGATTGGAAATCAACTTAATTTTGTTACTGAGGATCAGAAAAATTAAATAAACAATAGATTGAAAATTTCAGGCACTTTTAACATGAGGGAATTGAGGGTATGCAGAGACTACGGAGGTATTTGTGTCAAGCTGCCATGTCACTTCTACCTGACAAGAGGATGTAAGAAGACAGGATGTGATTCAGCTTCATAAAGAGCGCAAAAAAAATGTAAAAAAGGAGGCCCGGCTCCCTCTCTGTTCTTTTATTTCTCTTTCTCCTGCTTTCACTTGCTGTGTTTGTGCATGAGTGAGGCCCTGGCCTCTCAGTTAGCCTTTTAGAGTGCAAGACGCCTGTCATTCTAATCATCCTGCTGCCCGTCTCCTGTACTACCGACTGGCTGAGTTACAGAGAGACACTGAAAGAAAGAAAGAAAGAAATGAGACAGAGAGCGAGAGTGAGAGTGGAGTGCTCGCTGCCAAGGAACATATGCCTCTGTAACAGTCCTCACTTCCTGAGCCCTGAAGCGAACTTGTGATGGCCTCTCCAGCCGTCTGCAAAAGTCGAGTCTGACTGATGTTGTCAGGCAGCTTTATTCTTATGCCATATTAGTGACAGCACTCGTCTTAAAGATGCAGAATAACCTTACGAAAAGCCACACGCTACACAGAATACTTTATTACCATAAACAACGACCTGTATAAGCAGATCTACAGATTTTTTTTTTTTTTTATAAGTGTGTTTACATTCTTCATCCTTACTTTTTCTGATATATTAGATGTAGAAGTTTCTAGACACCCGCTATTAGATTTATTTTTTTTATGGTGTGTCTGCTTGCTATGGTGTGCCATCTGCTGGTCTTCCGAGTAACCGTCTAATCAGTATGAATTTACTCTTGATTCTGCCTTTGTCTTATATAATATTATTATTACTAACGGTGCTGTTTATAATGAACCTGAATTTACAACATTATACAGCAATTCCATATATACCTATGAAAAAAAACCTTGATTTATTAGCGATAGAGTCACAATTTAATTTACAGTTTAATCAGAGTGAAATTCTAGTACGTTATTGTTTCTATAGTAACAGTGTACACGGGGGCTTTTATTACAATTACTCCAAATACACTTGTATATTATCAATATGGCAAAGACAATATGGTTCCAGCATTTTAGGCTCTTTGGTTGAAGAGATTTTGGTTGCAAGTCTTCAGGAAGAGAGATTTGAGGTTTCTTGGTAGAAATGCACTTTTTATCAACTTGAGCACCAAACATATCATTTTTTTCCCCAGTCATTGTAACATTAATAAAAATAAATCCTTTTTCTGATATATTCGATGTTGATCTAACAGTAGAAGTTTCTAGAGACTCGCTATGCGACTTATTGCAAACCGTTTTCATGATGTGTCGGCTTGCTATGGTGTGAAACAGACTAGAAATGTCTGTTGTTGGAAAAGAATTAATTCGGATTCAGAGTCGGAGTAAATTATTGTTTCTATAGTAACTGATTTGCAGTAGTTTTTTTCATAATGCAGCTTAATAATAATTTTAATGACGCGTATGTTGTGGTTTAACAAGTACATGTATATGTATAACAATTTATAGAAGGAGTCATCACTGGGTAACACTGTGTAACAGGTAAAACCAGAAATAAGGAGGACTAAGAAGGGATTCTGTTGCTTTTGGATAATATTGTAATAAACAAGATTCTTTTTAATATTATTAACATCAGGAAAGTGAAAAAAATCCTGCATTTTTGTAAATAAATAAACAAGAATTAACTATTAACTTGATAGATAAGTAGATAGATAAGACATTAATATGTGTTTTATATGTAATAATAACCAGCAAATATGCTAGTAATACGAATGCTAATAAGGTAGTTAGAAGTAGAATTGGTCGCTAAACTACACTGTTACCAAATTAATCATGATATTTCAGCATGTAACACCATCATGTGTTGCTATAAAAGACAAGTTTTTGTTGTATTACTGACATCAAGAAAAGGAAAAATTCCTGCTGGTAGGGTAACAAATATTTTTTAACTGCTATCCTGTAAATAAAATAATAAGAATTAACTTGTATCATGGTTGGATAGATAAATAGATAGATAAGACATTAATATGTGTTTTATATGTAATAATAAGCAGCGACTGCTAGTAATACAAATGCTAATAAGCTAGTTGATAATAAAAATTGGTTACTAATGTACATTGTTACCATAAAAGACAAGGTTTTTTGTATTGTATATTGCTTCATGGTTGGATAGATAAATAGATAGATACAACATCAATATGTGCTTAATATGTAGTAATAAGCAGTAATATAAATGCTAATAAGCTAGTTAATAGTAGAATTGGTTACTAATCTACACTGTTACCAAACTAATCACAATTTGTCAGATAACACAATCAATAAAGTTTCATTTTGTTTAAGGGCATGGAAAAGCACGCAAATTAACAGATCGGTATACAACCGGTAAAACTTTTAAGAATCCAGCATTTATTCGATTGTAAATAAGGCTCATTTCCATCAGTGTAAACACAAAAGCTTACTTATTCGATCAGCTTCCAGTTGTTTCCAGGTGGACGGTTAAACAACATGACACACACATACCCTGGAAATCCTGTTCACTTCAACCAATCAGAGGAGGACCTGAAATCTCCTGAAGTTTCCAGCTAAATATCCTGTATGCATCAGATATTTAGTCAGCGGTCTTAAGGTTATTAAGACTAACAGAAGTGTGTCTTCGTCAACATTTTGCCACAAAGGCATGTAAGATGAAAAAAAAAATCAAAAACTTTAGGATGTTTTAGGGTCATTTCAAAATTGCGGTATAGATTAATTAATGGATAAAATGATGATGTCATATTGGTAAATCGCTGTGGTAGAATAATTGGGTTAACATATTACAGGTTGATGCAGTTACTAAAATCACATCAAAAATCAAAGTTAATTCTAAAAATGTCTAATTCATGTAAAAGACAAATCCTTTCCCAGCACCACCCATAGCCACAATACGTTCTCTTTAATTCCAGCTGACCTATTTCAGCTAACACCTATAAAATACTCCCAGAAGTTTATGTCTCTTTCAGTTCGTCTCCACTATTTTACATACGTCACTAGGGGACTTTTTAATCCGTTCAAGAACGAGCGTGTAAAAATTCCGGCGCCATGACAGTCATTAAGAGGTTGTGATTTGGACACTTTTCTGTGTGTTATTCACCTTTGCTAAAGTCACTCTTAGCTTTTTAAGACCTTTTCCATTAAGAATAATCCTTCCGAGCTTGGCTTAAGGTATATCTATGCTCTCGGTTTGCAGCTCTTTGTCGACTTTACGGTAACACTAGAATATATTAAACTCTGGTGCCCTTCTTTATAACTCTCTCCCACTGTGAGTAATTAGCATTTCGTGGGGGTAAAAAAGATTCCAGTGTGATGGTTAAGTATAAGCCAAAAAAAAAAAAAAAAAAGCTTAAATTACTCACCATTTGCTTTCATTCATACCGGGTATTTATCTTAATGACTGACAAAGTGCTGTTCCCTGGTGATTACAGAAAATACCTTGAAGGAGACTTAACTGTACAGAACTCCATGTGTGTGTGCATGTGTGATGCACAATAAAGTCTGTATCACGGCATAGTGCTGCCCAAATTGTGTAGTGGTCCAAATATAATTGATGTTCAGGCAAGAACATCCAGGAAAAATCTTGTTATTATTACGACAAGCTGCTCCTCAAGTCCCTAGTTACCCAAATCTCTCAGGTCTTTTCAAGTGATTAGCATAATGTATGCACAGCGTGTGTTGTGTTTCTTCTTAACTTTGTTAAGTGTTTAGGGAGTTTTCCGTTCCACCTTCATTTGTCTATAACAAATTTAATGTGGACTAAAAGGGCTGATCAGAAATTCCACTCCACTTGGTCTGGGATACTTTCCTCGATCCCAGATGCCAATAAAGAAGACCATGCCAATAAAAAAGTCCCCCAAGATAATTACACCCAAGTTTAAACCTTCAGGCTAATAGCATTGGCACAGACACATTGCCAATATACATTTAGCACCTTTAGGTCTGAATGGGCCATAGGTGGTTGGCCAAAGCCATGTCCCTTTTAAAGGTGTCTGGTTGGAAGATTGGGTTGTCCATCATCATTGTGCCTGGCCATTTCCCATGAGTGCGCAGGAAACAGAACAGTTGTTGCTATTGAAGGCAAGGTGATTGAATTGTCCTTGCACTGCTCTGACTTTGAGAACATCACTTAGATATGGGGCGCAATCAGTGTTGTAGATGTTCTCCTTCAGGCAAAGACCTTTGCTGACTTAATTAAATAAAAAGACATGAAGAAACTACAGGTTTTTTAACATAAAGGTGCCTTAAAAAAAGTTTGGAGCAATAAGCCATATTGGTGTTGTTTTCCACAATTAAAATAATAAATTGTTGCACACAACTCAACATAAAAGTTATGATGTAAAAATAGATAAAGTTTATGTTTAACATAAAGTATAAAGCTCCGGAAAAAATTTATATCACCTTTTAATTATACAGTATGTATGCAGACACCTTACTAGCACACAAGTGTAGTCTTAGACTGACGGCAGGAGGTCTGGACTCCTAAGGTTCACCCATGAGGACGTATGACTGACAGATAACACAATCAATGATGTTTCGTTTTGTTTAAGGGCGTGAAATTGCGCCCAAAATAACAGATCGGTATATAAAAGATAAAACTTTTAAGAATCCAGCATTTAATCGATTTTATTTAATGCTTATTTCCATCAGTGTAAATACAAAAGCTGACGTATTCGATTAGCTTTGGGATGTTTCCAGGTGGACGGTTAAACAACGGTTAAAAACACGTCTTCCGGAAATCCTGTGCACTTTAACCAATCACAGGGCGACCTTCGAGCTAAATATGCTGTATGCATCAGATATTTAGCGGTCAGCGGTCTTAAGGTTACTAAGACTAACAGAAGTGTGTCTTTGTCAAACTTTTGCCACAAAGTTTATGGCATAAAGGATTGCAGTATAGATTTATTAATGGATAAAATTCTGGTGTCATTTAATCAAATGAAAAATATTTCATGTTGGTAAATTGTGGTAGAATAATTGGGTTAAAATATTACAGGTTGATGCAAACAAGTATAATAATTGCGAACAAGATTACAAAAAAAAAAAACATTCCCAGACAAATCAATCTCAGACACATCTGTAGTTCAGACCAATTATTGGAACTGGCGAGATAAAGTACAGAGGGCAGAAGTCACAGACAGTGCTAGCATTTTCTTTTTATTTCATTTTATATTAAATAAAACCAAAGAGGGTAGCACGGTGAAGATCCGGGTTCAATTCTTTTCTGTGTGGAGTTTGCATGTTCTCTTTCTCCCCGTGCTTGTGTGGGTTTACTCCGGGTTTCTTCGGTTTCCTCCCACAGTCCAAAAACATGTATGTTAGGTTGACTGTTGATTCTAAATTGGAGTGAGTGTGTGTGTGGCCCTGTGATAGACTGGCGACCTGTCCAGGTTGTACCGCTCCTGCCTTTCGCCCTTTCAGACACGGCTGGGATAGACTCCAGCAGATCCCCGTGACCCCGAATCAGGGAATTACCAGGTATAGAAAATTAATAGATCAAAAATGCAACTGGGGGTTAAGGGCCTTGCTTAGGGGGCCCAACACCGTACCACTGCGCTACCACACCCCAAATCTATAAATAGAAATAGCTTTCCACTGTATGATAATCCTCTTTTCCTTTTTTTGTAGTGGAGCACTGGTTGATGCACCCAAATGTCAGACTGATTCCCTTAGTGCCATGCTTCAGGATTCTTTATATGTTATATTTCTTATTGTTGGATATTTTTTTCTTTAACAGCTATTGTCCTATACAGACTGCGCCGGCATTGCGACAGAAGGATTTTGCTTAACACCAAAAGCCGAGCATTAGTTTAAGCTCTGGGATTCTTTCTGCCACATGCTTTAGTTAAGTATCAGTAAAAAAAATAAAAATGTGGATGGCAATGTATGAAATGTCATTAATGTTAATGCTAATCACTTTTTGCCTATTAAACACAAATTAGTGTAAGGGATGTTAAATGTCAGTGAATGTCCTGGGAACCATTTGCGCTTTTAAGAGCAGGGGCCAAGCGAATAGCTTCTGATTAGCATACTTTAGATCCTCCTAATTCACTTCTGTGCCGTTATGAGTCACGAGTCCTCGCAAACCATAAAACCCAGACAGGGTACAAGACTGCTCGTTGTCTGTAATTACACCGGGGTTGGATTGAAAGGTTGTTTGTATTAGGAAAATATATTCAACTGTTCAACTGATTAAAATAAATAAATACATACTATTTTATATTAAATGCCTTGTTTCTAAAAAATGCTAGAAATTTGTCCTTATGTTCCAAGGACATGTAAGCATTGCGCTTTGCTGTATAGTCTTTGTCTTTCGGCTGATGTTACATTTACATGGTTGGTCCTGAAACCAATAAAATTCATGCACTGTGCGTCTCACTTGGGGCACCATTCTCTTGGCTGCTGGCCTCATATTTGACAGCAGGCCTTTGAGGTGAGCTAAAGTGAAGTGAGTGTGCGTGTCCCTGATGACTAGCCTTCCCTATCTCAGCTGTTTGGGTGTAAATAATCGTTGATATTCATAAACAGCTCTCTCCATTCATTACTGTCAGTGTAGTGAGAGGCCTGCAGGCAGAGGTCGTCCGCCAGGGGTCCGCTCTCCGCTCTCAACCCCGCGGTACCCGTCATTCTAACCTGCTCCGCTGATGCCCTAAACCCTCCATTAGCAAGGCTCCGGGTCATGACCTCTTTGTGGCATTTACTATTCCAGATCGTTTGATTAGTGGCGTATTTACATATTTCAGCCTCCGAAGCTGTTGGGGTGTCGGGAACACTTTGAAGTGTTGTAAATTCCTTTGGCCTTTTGTCGAGCGTGGTGATCAGGGCCTGGTGCGTGTTCCCTTCTTTCCTCCATTCTCCTTCAACAACGCCAACAGTGTCCTTACTTACTTCTGACAACTCCCCAGATTCACTCTGACCTCTAACCTGAGAGAGAACTACTACCAACTGGAGTGGATCATACTCTCTCCAAACATTCTGATGGCTTTTCTCACCATTTAGCATCTCTTAGAAGTGAAAGTTTAATGTACAAAAGAATAGTTTGCTCAGATTTTTTTGATTATTACTAAAAAACTAACCAGTGTTTTTGTCAACTGGGATGGAACCTTTTTATTTATTTGGCATGTTGGCAAATTTTATAAAGCTTATATTGGGGAGAGGGTGATGTTGGCATATTTAATATAATAAATCACATTAAAATTAAAATGCAAATACCCAAATCCAAGACAAAACTATGCAGATGTTTTAGCACTTGATATTTTAAAAACTCCATGACTTTCAGAGCCTCCGGGGAAATCAACATGGCAGCATATGTCATCGAACTGAAGCACTGTATAAACCAGAATCATCACACTTACACTTTAAGTTTATAGACAACTTTTCATCCTACCCACATAAGTGTGGCCACTAGTTTGACTTCCTCAAACTATGGTGACAAAGTTGGAAGCATGCATTTGTCTATAATGTCTTTAATCACTGGATCTAAGAGGCTGTTCCAGCAAGACAATACCTCTGTGCACAAAGCCTCTGACCTCCATAAAGACATGGTGTGTGTGATGATTAATGTGAAAGAACTTCAATGTTCTACATAGAGCCCTGACTCTGATTCAACTATACTAAACCTTTAGTATAAACGTAACACCCCAGACCTACTTACCCAACATTAGTGCATAAAATCACTAATACTATCAAGTCTGAATGAAAAAAAATTCTGTAGTCACCGTCCACAATCTGGTGAAACATCTTTAAAGGAGGTTGTTATAGGAGTTACAGTCGGACTAAAACAGCTATTTCTGATTATTCATTAATTCATTCATTTCCTATACCCGCTTATTCGCTAATTCGGGGTCACAGGGATCTGCTGGAGCCTATCCCAGCTGTCTGAAGGGGCGAAAAGCAGGAGGGGTACACCCTGGACAGGTCGCCAGTCCATCACAGGGCCACACACACACTTACACTCACTCCTATGGGCAAGTTAGATTCACCCATCAACCCAACATACATGGAAACCAGAGTACCTGGAGTAAACCCACGCAAGCACAGGGAGAACATGCAAACTTCACACAGGTTTCACGGAAATCGAATCCGGGCCTTCTTGCTGTGCTGCAGCAGTGCTAACCACTAAGCTACCGTGCTGCCTTATTTCTGATTATGTTTAGAGGTAATCTGCTAATAATGCCTTTTTAGTTCTGGTTTGTTAATAGTCCTGAGCTAAACTAAACTGAGGATTTGGGTTTTTACACCCAAAATATGGTAGAGTAGGTGGACTGTTTACTTACAGATGAGTAAATAAATAAATAAACACTGAAAAATATTATTTAAATCTGTTTATGTGTACAATAAACACTTTTCCTCAATAACCAATGATAAAGGATACAAGCTGTATTAAACACTGTATCCGAATTATTAGACTGAAGTTAAACTCTAAGCTTGGCTCAAAAGCGGAATACATTTACGCGTAACTCAATAATCACACCACCAGGATGAAATATTAGAGGTAAACTTTATTTCGGGAAGCTTTAAACTTAAATAATGGTTTATGTAATGAAAAGGGTTTAAACAAAACGGACAGTTTTGTGTACTTCATTAAGTTATGGAAATAAATCTGGCAAACACAAACACATACCACGAAAAAAACCTATATATTGAATTACTAATGCTACTCAAAAACACAAAACAATGTTATAGAAGGAAAGAAATCAAGGGGGGGGAAATCAGCATGTTAATAGAGCATTCAAATATAAATTTCAAACGGTCCTACGTTCTGTTCTAACGCATCTAGAACTTAGATTAGCAAAGAAATCGTTCATCTAGCAAAGGGTCAATCGTTTACTTTAATGGTTTAATCATTGGATTCATTGATTTATTGGGCTTTATTTAGCAACACCTTACAGAGGGACAGGTGACAAATTAAGGGAAAGAACTAAAAACTATGTTATGGTTGGTGTCACTGCGGATCGATATAAAGCTATTCTGACTGCAGTTGAACGCAAATCCTTTTATTTAGTGTTTCTTTTTTCCAGGCTACAAAGAATCCGGCTGGATTTTTAACCCCTGAGCACATGATTATTGTGTTTATTGCTTATTCTTTTAGAATACGCTTAAAATGACCGAGTAAACAGTTCACTTAGTTGTGTCTTGAAAATTAGTCTGTTGCAGTGTATTTATGTTGAAAAGTGTGTTTATCGGCTTTCTAGCTCGAACAATGAAATGATTATTTCCAGTATAAAATGTTTGGTACAGCGTTTGTTTTAGCAGGTATGAGATGACTGAAGTACTGTTTATCTCCTGAATCAGTGAACAAAGAAAATATAGATTGTAAAACCTATTACAATGGAAAGTAAAGCTAATTTGGTGGTTTGTAAAGGACCAAATCTTTATTAACTCTCATAATGTTAGGATTACCTTAAATTTGTCACCCATCACGATTATTGGCCAATGTGTAAAGAAAATGTATGTTAAATTGTTATATGTTGCTATCAATTTAGAAAAAAACAATCGACAAATGAACAAATGTATTAATGTTAGTCTAAATAAGCAAACATTATATCGATGCCTTATGACTATTACCGTTTTTTGGTGGGAATGGGGGTGTTGAGGTCAGTGAGTATTTCTTTATTAAGAATTAAACATATACATTGCAATCTGCAAATATCAAGAGAATTGTTCACTGTCGACTACCGTAAATATATATAACTTTTATATATATAAGCATGTTCAAACTTGCACATCCATGTTTTACTAAGTCCGTAAATACATAAGTATATTATTCAACGTTCGTAGAAATATATGGCCATGAATTTTCCTTGCTTCAATTATTTACCATCTAAAAATATGGCATTCTAAAGCTTTTTAAAGGCGTTCTAAAACACGCTACCTCCCGATCTATGATCTGATCAGAGCTATTAAGCTAGTTTCTATAATGCAATAATTTAAACATACTTAATAACAGAAATTGCAGAGCTGTACATTTATATTAGGTCATTCAGCAAAAACTCAAATAAAGAAAATGGAGAAAAAAATCCAATATGGCTTCAAGTCCTTATGTGCCATCAGCTTACATTAGATGTTTTCCTTCTATTTTCTGAGATTTTTAGGATACAAATATTGGTACTTACGTAATTCTAGAGAGAAAAAAATGAAACGAATTATAGAATTAAACTCAGATGAGAGAAATGAAATATTACCGTGACTTAGAAATATAAATGGACTTATAAGTGTTAATTTCTAAAAGTTTTAAAAACTGCTTCTAATTTTCCAAAATACAAGTTGCCATGAAAAAAAAAAAATTTAAGATAAAATGACTTCTTTTGTTTAATTTTAAGGAAACTTTTTCTGGTTATTCTTCTAGTGGAGGCCTTAAAGGTGTTATGTAGATATAAGCCTTTAGGAATCCTGAGCTAAGAGCCTTAATTATCCAATGAAGCCTTAAAGAATCCCCTTTGTAAAAATGTACTAGGTACCAAAACATCCTCAGCAAGCAGTGTATCCTAACAGAGGGTTTAGACTATTGCAGGAAACCATGGATACCCACTTTTATTAATACCTAGTGGCAATTTAGAATAACTATGTATTTTTGGAGGTGGGATGCAACGGACAAACCCAAAGGAATGAAGTAATTGATGATGAAACAAGAATGTAGAAATTCATACCCAAATCTTAGGCTTGAACCATGAACTCTAGGGTCATTTCTAATGACACTATTATAATATTTTCTTATGAATCATCAATTTTAAAGGGTTATTTTGGATGTTATTGGATAATTTAGGGTTCCACAAAATTCCCAAAAAAAAAAACTAAACTTAAGAATAATAAGTTTTTTAAGAGTGTACATACTGTAGACCGTACATACTATAGACTCTGAAATCATTATGACAAACTGCTGTATATCGCCACAATTTTCAACAAATCTAGAAATAATAACTATAATACAGACTTTGGAATTGTATCTAACTGAAGTCCTGAGGAGTAAAGGATAGAAACAAACAAGCAAACAAACTAAGGCTACCACTTCAATTGATCAAATTATCCTGGCCATTCACTGTAAGGAAGCAGCATTTGTAAGGGATTCAATGATGATTATTTAGGACAGTGCATAAGAACCTACAGTACTTTGTGTCTGGTTTAACATTTCAGGCAAGTGAAATGAGTTTGGGTTGAGCAGGAAAAAGAGAACATATTAAAAACATTGCCGTTTTGCTTGCAAAGTGACTTAGTTTAAGTTCCTTGTGTCCAAAACATTGACATGGTCTTCCAATTACTGTTGGCACAGAACCTAAAACTCAATACAACCAAACAAAAATATACACACATAAGTGTTTTTTTTTTTTTTTAATAAAATCAGCCCTCCTTGGTTATGTCTATAAACACTTTACCCTGAAGGAGATACCAGATCTTTGGATGGAAGGGTTCTCTTTAACCCGTGTGGCTGAGGTTTTCCTCTTCAGGAAGTAGTCGCTCTGTGGGATGATCCGGGACTGAAAGGGTGTGTGTGTGGTCAACAGATGGGGCACGGTGGAGCCTCCTGTCAGGGTACTGGGCATTGTCAAAGGTGAGCCGATGTACAGTCTGGACATGGGTTTTCAGGTTGCCTTTCTGCGAGGCACTGTAGGGACAGTACTGACACTGGAACGGTCTCTCACCTGGAACAGACACACACAAGGGCAGGCCGAGGTCAGCGTCAAGATGAGACATTGTAAGCAGCGAGAGAAAGAGATTCTGGCCGGTGAGCTGGCTGTCAAAGTGATACTTTCCATTTTTAGGGAAAAAACAGAGGCAGGTTGGAAGCGCAGAGGGTGGGGGAGGGGCCAGAGCTATGATTGATGAGCTGATGACATGCCATATGGAGACGGTTGACTGTTCCCCCTGAGGGAAAGTCAGCCTTTTGTTTTCTGTTTCTGTCAGCTGCTCATAGAAACACAGAAACCCACAGACACGAGTATCACTGCCTACCTTCCCCTGAGCCATAGAACGTCATAACGATGGTGGATGTTGAATGTCTGGGCATATAAAGTTTGCACTGAGAGGAAAACTTGACAGGCATGCACACACCTAAGCTTTTGCTTCTGCTCATCTCTTGCAGAGAATCGGAACAGGTATAATTGTCTTGGTCCCAATTTTTTTTTTCTTTTTTTTTTTCGTTAATTAGACTGATGCAGTGTGTGTGTTGTCCTGGTGCAATTGCATAAAAAATATCTCCCCCTACACCTGAGCAAAACAAATGAGTCTGCCATTCATTTGCTCTATATTATTATTTTTGAAAAATGAATGAATTACCCACTAGGAAATAATTGTCATTCCGAGGGATGAAAAAAAACGGGGCATTATCATAAATCACGTCTTATAAAAAAGAGGGGACAGACACTATTAATCAACACTACCTGAGTCTTGCTAGTAGCATGATAAGGTCTGAGTAAGAGTGAGCACTCCTCCCAGGGCAGTGGCCCTCGCTCCCCAGGGGAAAAATAAAGTGAAATTCTATCCAAAACACAACCCACTTAATTACATTAAAGGTTATTGTCAGTACATCACATAGAGGCTAGAATACATATTTAATTTGACCTTTCCTCTCGCCCTGATTTTACCATTTGTTGTATGCAACACATTCAAAAGGGGGTAATTCATTAAGGAAGGCACCCTTTCTTCAGCAGCCCACATTTCGTATTGTTAAAGGAGACGCAATACATTTGTCCTTCCAGTTTTTAGAGAATGCTGGACACAATGGTATTTATTTTTTTTTTTTGCAGTAGCGGTGGTCATAAAGATTAAACCAGATACTTGAAGTGACATCACAGCATAGGTACAGTGGAGAATGTAGAAATAGTACTAATGGGCTAGGATAAAAACACAAACACACACACACACACAAACACAAACACACACACACACAATCCCCAAACAAAAAAAGTCAACATACTTGTTGGGGGGCTTCTGCAGATGTTGGACTCCCAGGAGTCCATTGCACTCTAAAAGGTCTGCAGGAAGAAGGTGGCCAGCTAAGAACACAAAGTACTAAAAATTAAAAACAAAACTTTTCAAATATCAAAAAAAAAATTTGTTCTTTCCTTGGGCTATTAAATGAGAATCACTATAATGGACCACGGTATGTACATGTAACAACGATCTATACATAAAAGTGAATAAATAAATTGACATTTACAGCATTTGTGAAGATGCCCTTTTCCAAAGCAACTTACAGTTATCTCCTTTAGACAGCTGAGCAATTAGGGGTTAAGGGCCTTGCTCAAGGGCCCAGCAGTCATAGCTTGGTGGTGCTGGAAATCAAGCCCGATCTTCCAATAAGTGGTCCAACACCTTGATCACTGTGCTAACACTTTCCCCCTAAGTGTTACCAAGACTATGTAAATGTGCTACTTCTATGAATAAACAGGTTCTTAAGTAAATCTTTGTATGGTCAATGGTTCTAGATTTCCAGATGGTTCTACTGGAAACCCACTGTTTCCACTTTTTAAACAGAACAGATTTCTGTGTAAGTGACAAACCTATGGGCTCTATTATTCTAACATTATTGCATCAGAATATTATGTCATGTATATTATGTACTAGGACTATAGAAACATCTGATAAGAGAGTCCGGATTTTTAGGTATGTAGGTGTGTATATAGATACTTTATTTTTGGTGCTTCTCTAGGATTTGTGTAGTCTTGTTTGTGTAGTGTTTTTTTAAGTACTTTTTTTAGTATTCCCTCTCATGTTGAAGACTCTCTTGTTGTATCTTCCATGTTTGTTCTGGTTCTATAAACCAGATGGTGCCACTCATCCAACCCACAATATTAACATTGTTACTGTTCTCACTCTCACATGAGATTTTAGCCTCCCGTGGGAATGTAACATGATGCTGGATGGAACCTTTTTAAAAGAATTGTAAAAGAAAAACAGCCAGAAGGTCCCACAAAGGCTGAAATCCAAGCATTTGGGGCAGAAAAGGTCTTTACAATGATCAAATGTGTCTATAACTTCACTGAGTCCATAACACATAATAAAGCAGACAGATGTCATATTTTTAAATGAGATTTGAAATATGAGACATCTTGATCTAAGCTAAACTGCCAAAGATAATATAAAACATGTTTATGGTTTACTGCCTAGATTTGAGGAACATCTGCCAAGAGCTACATTACAACCCAAATTCTGTAAAAGTTGGGTCGTTTTTAAATTTGAATAAAATGAAAACTAAAAGACTTGCAAATCACATAAGACAATATTTTCTTCACAATGGAACAAAGATAACGTAAGAAATGTTTCAACTGAGAAATTTTGTAATTGTATGCACAAAATGAGCTCATTTTAAATGTAATGCATTCTACAGGTCTCAAAATAGTTGGGCTGTGGCATGTTTACCATAGTGTAGCATCTCCTCTTCTTTTTAAAACAGTTTGAAGACGTCTGGGCATCGAGGTTAGGATTTTTTGGAGTATTGGTGTTGGAATTCGGTCCTATTCTTGCCTAATACAGATTTCCAGATGCTGAAGTGTTTGTGGTCGTCTTTGACGGATTTTTTGTTTAATGATGCACCATAAAATGTTCTCCAAATGTGCTCTATAGGTGAAAGATTTGGACTGCAGGCAAACCAATTTAGCAGCTGGATTCTTCTAATACACAAGATCTTCCCTGTAAAAGATGTCATCTGGAGGAAAGCGTATGTTGGTGTAAGATACCTTTCTGCCCATACCGTATGCACTTATTCACCTCCATACCATCAGAGATGCTGGCTTTTGAACTGAACGCTGATAACATGTCAGAAGGTTTCCCTCCTCTTTAGCCCTGAGGACACGGCGTCCATGATTTCCAACAAAAATGTCAAATTTGGACTTGTCTCACCACAGAACACTTTTCGACTTTGAATCAGTCCATTTTAAATGAGTCCTGGCTCACAGCCCACAAAGACGCTTTTGGACCATGTTTACATATGGCTTCCTTTTTACATAGTAGATCTTTAGTTGGCATATATAGAGGACACGGTAAGATTGCGTTTACTGACAGTGGTTTCTGTAAGTATTCCTGGGCCAATTTAGTAATGTCAATTACAGAATCATACCAATAACTGATGGAGTGTCGGCTGAGGGCCAAAGGACCATGGGTATCCAACAAAGATCTTTAGCCATTTCCCTTTCACACAGAAATTTCTCTGGTATCACTGAATCTTTTGATGATGTTATGCACTATAGATGATGAGATTTTCAAAGCCTTGGCAATTTGACGTTGAGGAACGTTGTTTTTAAAGTATTCCACAATCTCTTACGCACTCTTTCACAGATTGGAGAGTCTCCGCCCATCTTTAATCTTGAGAAACCCTCTAACACATCCCTTTTAAAGCTAATTATGTTACAGACCTGATGTTAATTGACTTGATTAGTTGCTAAATGTTCTCCCAGCTAAATCTTTTTGAAAAGTTTTGCTTCTTCAGCCCTTTGTTGCTCTGTTGCAGGCATCACATTTGAAATGAAATAGATAAAAGTGTGAAATTTCTCAGTTTAAACATTTATGTTATCTATGTTCTATTGTGAATAAAATATTGGCTCACGTGATTTGAAGTCTCAGTTTAATTTTCTGAAAAATAATTCCGAAATTCGGATTGTAAATTAGAGATAATTTCACAGATTTTTGCTTTGAATACTTCTGCATGTCAGTCGCATGCATATAATTTCAGCCCTTCCTCCTGTTTTAAAGGTCACAATTTCAGTTAGTGTTTTTTGTGTTGGCTGATACAAACCACAGACAAAAGTTAAGTAATCTCAATATGACTGGCACAAGGTTTATAATCGTTAATGAACAAAAATTGCCTGACCTAATAGACACAGCGTTTCAGGTAGTTCACATAGACCACCTGAATGTGATGTTATTTTGCTTTATAACCATGAGAATCCACTCTGGTGAAGTCGACTTGCCATCGTGTAATAATTGTACTAAATATTAGTAGCCTTCTCACATCTATGCCACTATTAAAACATCTGTGTGATCTGGTAATGACTCCTACCAGATTAATAGCACTGCCTCAAAGAGACCTTTTTGTTTTCCTGCAACAGACCCAATGGATAAGGACGAGCCCCTCAAACTAGAACCCCATGAATATATTGGACTGCCATATAGAGATGTGCATTGGAACTGGGTTTAAGGACTGGACAGTTTATTTCTTTTATGCAGACGGAAGAAAGTGGTTAGATATAAAGTCCACAGGAGACACAAAAAAGGCCAAGTTCATTAACATGGGAGAGTGGTGGCCACAGCAGGTTGCTTGCACAGGGGGTTGCCATGTTCTTTCATTCATATTCAGCAAATTATCCTGTCCAGGGTCAATGTAGTTACTAATATGGCTGTATTTGGAAAGCAGAACCAACTAGGTTAATTAGAAAATGTTGCAGGAAGGTATGAATAACTCTATTGAATGAAATTAATCGAGCTACTTGGTCAAGCAGAAGTGGCTCAGCGATTAAGGCTGAGCGTTACTGATCAGAAGATTGGAAGTTCAAGCACAAGCACCCCAAACTTCCTCTTTTGTGACTAAGGACATTAACCTTTTCCATCCCAGACATTGTATCATGTCTGACCATTCGGACCCCACCTTTCTTACATACTGTAAAGTATATGTCACAAATAAAGACTGCTTTCTTTCTGGGATTAATGAAACATTAATAAAGCCTCTTAACCTGTCTTAGAAACTTTCATTGATCCCTTGAATTACCAACCTTCTTGGTTTTCTTCAAGGATGCTTAACTTGCTGATCTGGTTAGAAATCATTAAGGCATTGCAAGTTTTTGCAGCCAGAAGACTGATCTAGAATTAGAATTTAGCAAATTTGCTAACCTGATTTTTTTTCTAAATCATGTGCTAAAAATATCAAGATCTTACATAAAGTTGTGTAGGCCTTTGGTCTCCCATATTTAGTTATATGGAATCGAGCTAGATGCCAAGCAGTTATCCTAAATAAACAGTATATCATGGAATTATGGAAGTCATTTTAGAGTAGACAAATGTGTGTTGTCATATGTTCCAACATGAATAATATAATGCTGGCATTTTCATTGCTACAGTGTCCTCAGATACATCACACATGCTTTGGATTAGTGTGTCAGACCTTGCACTAGCCATCTGGCAGCTTTTTTTAATCAAAAATGTAACTGCCTCATGATTTCTTCAGTTATTTGCCGGATTTCACTCCTTTTCTAAATGAAAATTGCCATTTTGTAAAATATTTACGTTTAAATCATGAAATAAAACATGGAATTCAAAATAAATAGCGCCTTTAAGAGCGGCCAGCAGCCAGACTGTGCAAGAGACTCACGCTCATCCAGCATTAGCCTTAGATTAGCATCACCAGTTAGTGCAGCATAAGCAGCAGACAGTGAGCTGAAACTACCAATTTAGGCTGACATACAGAGTTAGCATATGCTAATGGAGGCCTGGGGCCCCTGCCCCATTTCATTTGGACACAAACACTGAAGCAAGCAATCACTGATGACATTGATTATATCTCCATGCGTGGAGAGAAGCCTCTTTCTGTATAATGTAGCATTTGGCCTCTGTCACTGGGGATCAGGCTGGCTAACACAAGCAACCTTCGCACATTCTTCTTTAAGAACTCACACGTGTTTTTTTTTTTGTGTTGCCTGTTTGCCTGAAAGCTTCCAGTCTGAAGCGTGAAGTGAACAAAAAGTGAACAAAAATCTGCTTGTAATGAAAGAAGATTTTTTCAAAGCAGAAGATTTTTGTATCTATATATATATATATATATATATATATCTATATTATATATATATATATATATATATATATATATATATATATTATATTATATTTTTTTTTTTAGAAAATTAGTGATATCTACTATTCAAGATTAAAAATAATAAAATGTTTCAGTCGTTTATCTGTTTATAAATAAGTAAATACACAATACATGCACAACTGATACACAATTAATTAATGTAATATAAGTTTCTGAAGACCTGCCCATCATTTTATTCCAGATTTAGTGTCACTTCTACCATAACCTCTACACTTCTGGAAAGGTTTTCCAGTAGATTCTGAAGCAATGTTAAGTAAAATCAGGCACTAACGTTGGGTCAGGAGGTATAAAGTGCGGTCAGTGTTTCAGTTCAACCTTAAGTTCTTTCTTTCCAACTATAACCCACCATATCTTCATGGACTTCGGGGGCTTTGTGCACAGGGGCATTGTCATGCTGGAACAGTGTCGTAGGAAAGAATGTAGGAAAAGGAGCCTTGAGTTGTGGGTTGAGAAAAGTCTTATAATTCTCTTTATTGCAGTATGACAATGTTCACACACGTTCAGAAGGTTATCTTCCCACAATAGGAGCCAGCGAAAACGCGAACTGTTTCACTTCGCAATTTAGTGTCTAACGCTTCCAAGTGCTGATAAAAGATTGCTGTTTTTAAGTTTACCTATATTTTCCCTAGTTATTTTTTTTTTACCCCCAACCCTCTCCCCTAGTTATACCCTGCTCTGCTCGTTTACTCTTTGCTATAGTATAGTTGTTTTTGTTTATTTATTGCCCCGATTTTCATTATAACTACTTTTTTATATGTTGATTTGTCGCTATGGTTTTATTCCACTGATTCCCCTAAAACCGCCATTTTTTTGTCCTAGCTATTATTACGTAATCCTTATTTTGAGCTTGTGTGGGTTTACTCCAGGGTACTTCGGTTTCCTCCCACAGTCCAAAAAACATGTATATTAGGTAAATTGGTGGCCCTGTAAATGACTGGCAACCTGTCCATGGTGTACCTATCCTGCCTTTCGGCCTTACAGAGGCAGATGGGATAGACTCCAGCTGATCCCCGTGACTCTGAATTAGGGAATAAGCGGGTATAGAAAAGGAATGAATCACCCTTTTAAACTATCATATCACGATGCATATCTGACTTAAATTAGAAATTAAAATTAATTTTTCCTAACAGTGTTGAGTCTCTTATTTCGAGTTTTTAATGCTACATTATATAAACACATTCTAAACTGTATGCTTCTAAGGTGGCCACAAAATTTTGGTAGTATAGTGTATATTTTCTCCCACAGAAAACACTCATGGATATTTTATGTATGTTCTATCTATTATCTATGTTCTTTCATTCTAAATTTTTTCCTATTTATTTAATTAAAAAAAAATGGTCCCAAACTTTTTTTTTTATACTATGAATTATGCCCTTATCTGAAATGGCTCTTAGTTATATTTATGCAGCTATTGAAGAATATGAACACACTTTGCTACAGATGTTCTGTGTAGCTTGGATAGGAAGTACTGTTACACTTGGACGGATATTTTATCAGATTAATAAAGATTCAGCTCAGCCACATAAGTCAAAGAAAAATATGTTCCTGGGGATAAAGCAAAAGTAAGCCAGCTCATTTAAGGACAGAGGGATCACTGACTAATACATTTACACGCGGATATAAAGAAACGGCGACTTTCACTTATTTAGATGTTTAATGGCTGTTTATGCAGAGATTACATATGGAAAGTGAACACGTTTTAAATTGAGATTTCATGATTGAGGTACCATTTAGACTCAGAAATAAATTAATGAATGAATAAATTAATGATATAATGAAAATATACCCCTCCTGCCTTTTCCCCCTTTCAGAGACGGCTGGAATAGGTTCCATCAGATCCCTGTGACCCCAAATTAGAGAATAAGCGGGTATAGAAGATGAATAAATTAATGAATAATCAGAAATAGCTGTTTTTATTCAATTGCAGTAAGTCAAACTGTAGCTCCTATGACAACCTCGTGGAAAGATGTGAATGAATAAATGAATGAATGAATAAAAATATAAAGAAATTACCAATGTTGGGCCGCTGAACAAGGCCCTTAACCCCCAATGGCTCAGTTGTATAAATCGAATAGATGTAAGTGGCTTTGGATAAGGACGTCTGCCAAATGATGTATTATGTAAAAAATATATGAATATATGTAAAAAACTGGGCCTTGATAGCTCAGACTTTTGGGGGGAAGTGGTAGCGTAGTGGTTAAGGTGTTAAACTGCTAATCAGAAAATTGTGGTTTTGATTTCCAGTTTCACTAAGTAACCACTGCTGGGCCTCTAAGTAAGGCCCTTAACCACCAATTGCTTAGTTGTATAAATGTAAGTAACTCTGGATTAGAGCGTCTGCCAAAACTGTAAAAGTAAAAAAGTGGCAAGTTATTTTAGAGCAAACCCAAGCAAAAAAAACCCCCAAAACAACATTTTTTTATCTTCATAGAATATATAGGGGTAAAAATAACGTTTTAGAATAACAGTTCAGGGTCACAATATAAAATAATATAATTATGAGAAAATGTATTTTATAACCTATAACTAGCGACTTATCGAGAAGGATGTCTTAAGGATCAGATGCTGGATGAATTCTTCCATGAATGAAAATATGTATTTAATGTTTTTTATACATTTCTTTTATTCACTCATAAGTAATTGTGTGAAATACTTATGCTTGCATTTTAAATCCAAAATAAAATTTGGAATTCAAGTTAAGGAGCTCCATTAAGAGCCGCCAGATTTATAGAAATTTACGCTGATCCAGAATTAGCCTTAGATTAGTATCACCAGTTAGTGCAGCATAAGCAGCAGACGGTAATGTTGTCTACAATGTTTGCACAGTCAACATAAAGTGTAATGTGCAGGTATAATAAAATGTTTTTTTATAGATAAAAGATATTCAAATGATATTCACATGAACTTTATTGGTTATCAAGGTCACTAAAGGTCACCAAGATACCATTGCTGGGCCCCTGAGCAAAGCCCTTAACCCTTAAGTGATGAGTTAGATGTAAGTAGGGCTAATTATAAGTTGCTCTGGATAATTCCAGAAATGTAAATGTAAATTGCACCTCAATCATGAAATCATCCGTACTAGAATAAAAGGCTTTACCTGTATGGGATCTCATGTGTGTACGGTAATGACTGGGTTGGCTAAAGCTCTTCCCGCAGACTGGACAGACGTACTCGCCTTCTTTCTGGCCCGATCTCGCCATCCCTACGCCAAACACAAGAAAGAGAAGGAGAAATATGGTGAAGTGACGTAGCATCATATACAATAATGTAAGAAAGGGAGCAAGAGAAGGAAAAAGAGACAAACATCATTAGTATGTCTTATGTGTCATTATGTGATCTACCTTGAGGGCCTGGATGAGTAGCTGTCTGGCTGCATCACATGAGCAGTTCTGACAGGCTGACACACACAAGGACCCACACAAGTGCATAAATTACAGTGAATTAAAAGCCTCGCCCTGTGATGTGCCCTCATCTACGCAACCATGTCACATGTCAGGTGTTCCATTCGCTTCCTCCCTCCTGCTCTTTTTCTCTCCCTCTTCCCCTGCCTTTGCTTTTTTTTCTCTTCCAGCCAAGCAGCTGGATGCTCTTCTCCTGCCTGTCGTTCTGACTCTGTTAAACCTCATCCGCTCGGCCGATTTGCTAGGACACCCATGTGGCAGCGGAAGGGCCCGGCGGAGAAATTGGAACAGAAGTGAAACTTGGAGTGGTTCGCCTTTTTACGTTTCCCCCCTCAGGACTTGTAAAAAGAGCAAGCGAAGAACTGCTGTCCTCTTGGCTCGTGTCCGTCACTTGGCACAGGTTGCCCCTACCTGATTTGACCCCCGCAGTCTTGCATTGTTGTGGTGACAAACTGTGACTGAGAGTGTTGGTGGCAGAGCGAAACCAGGCCACCTTTCGTAAACATGAGTCTCCAAGTTATTAGCATGCATGAGCTGCGCTAACAGGAAGAGCAGCGGACGGCATGAACAAAAGGGAAGCCTGATGTTAGAAAGGTCACTGTATTGTATGTGACTTAAAGGGCTAAATGGAGCCTGATGATATCAGGCTGGACAGCTGACAGGAACTTCCTCTGTCTCTGTGTAGTTTAACACTCAAACCCCGGCCGCATCAGACAACAAATTGTCTTGCAGCAAAGAGGTAGGATGGAAAAAGAGAGAGAGAGTCAGTAATCACCATTTTTTTTTTCAAAGCAGCTGGTGGCTTAATTTGACTCCTCTTGCTCTTTCACTCTGTCTCTTCCCCTCTCTGTGCTGCTTTGCATATTTGTAGCAATGAGGCACTGAGAGCCCTCCGAGATTGCCTGCCATGGCATTGGAAACAGGTTGTTTAAAATGCCTCTCAGCGATAGCTGTCTAAAATGTTTTTGCACATTTCAGAAGTTTGCATAAAGATGAAGACATTACTCAATAGGACCATTAACCTTTCGGAAATTGTGTGTTTGTGTGTAGTGTGTATTAGCTTGTCACATCAGCACACGGGGATCCCACCAAATACCACAAGAGGTCCCTGTCTCCTGTATACTACCGGCTTGTCCAACTGACTCACCTGTTTTGCATTAGGTTAAGAACATAATTTTAATGTTTTGTTTGTTGGCAAAGTTTTGTTGTTGTTGTTGTTTTTTTTTTGTTCCTCTGCTGTTCTTGAGCTTTTAGCAGCTTTTATATATATATATATATATATATATATATATATATATATATATTATATTTTTTTTTTTTTTTTTTTTTTTTTTTGTTGTTATCGATTAATTTTTATATTAAGTATTGAATGACATGGAATTTCCTGACGTGGTCATGTATACAGAGAGAATAGAAACTCTTTAACTTGCAACTAAAAAAAAATAAAACAAAATGTATACATAATATATAAAATTCTTATTAATAATAATTATTAAATCCTTGATAATAAAAGGCACCGTAACAACAACTCAAGCACTTTTTATACCCCAGATCTATTTTTATCTAGAAGATTAAATTCTACCTTACAATTGTAGTACTGTTTTATTTATTTATTTTTTCTATAATTATTCAATAATTAACTAATTAATTAATTTAAATAAGAGACACCAGTTAATGGGTTTATAATTGACAGATTTCTAGAAATGTGGGGTTTTAGACCATGATTATAAAATCCTTTAATGGTTGTTTATAAAAATCCTTTCTGATACCCGAATGAATATTTTTTCAATTGGCTCAAACTTATGTTGATTTTGCTGCTATTTGTTTTTGTGTCATGTGTTTGTTTGGAAGGAAGTGGTAGCGCAGTGGTTAAGATGTTGGACTGCTAATTGGAAGATCGGGGTTTAATTTGCAGCACCACTAATTTGCCACTGCTGGGCACCTGAGCAAGGCCCTTAACCCTCAGTTGTATCGCAGTGGTTAAGGCGTTAGGCTTCTAATTGGAAGATCAGGGTTCAATTTCCAGCACCACCATGTTGCCACTGCCGGGCCCCTGAGCAGGGCCCTTAACCCTCCACTGCGCAGATGTATAAAGAAGACAAATGTATTTCTCACTGGATAAGGGTGTCTGCTGTTTGTAGCTTTAGCCACCCACTGAATCTTGGTGTTGAAAAAAAAATGATTCCGGTAAATGATACAAAAATTGTCGTTAATTAATTAATAAACACAAATTAATAACATACAAAGTCAATACAATTTTTTTCCTGACAAAACGCAACGTGTATATGAGAAGCCAGCTGAATCTTAGAACCCATCAGCATTTAATCTGTGTGACGTACAAGTGCAATAATGTTTTTAATGAATGTTTCATGGTTGTATCCCGCTGTGTTGTGTTAACGCAGATCAGTGAGGGAGTGACAGGCGATAGCTGTGCAACAAGTTAATAAATGAAGTCACTTTAAAGTGATGCTTCAGTAAGCAAGAACGTCTCATTAGGCAAATATGTTTGCCCTTGATTCCTCCTGTCCTTATTTGCCTTTCCTGCATGCAGTCTTTCCACTGTTACGCTAAGACGTGAAGCAAGGAATGAACCAATCCAAAGTGACGAGAGGCACCTTTTTGTGTTAATATATGCACAAATATGCAAATTACAATCATGCCTTAGCTTAATACCTGATAAACACATATAAGAATATATTCTAACCACTGAGTGGTAGGTGGTGTGTTAAAATCCAATTACTGCCAAGCTGCAACCCCTGAGTCCCTAAGCAAATCCCAGGGGCAGCAGGGCACATTGGATAAAGGGGTCCCCTTAATGCCAGGAATGGATCTGTAACAGGGGTAGGCTGTAATTCAGCTCTTAAGGTGTTGGATTTCTTATTGGAAGGTTATGAGTTCAATTCTGTGGGCTACCAATTCGCCACTGATGCGCCCCAAATCAGTCCTCAGAATGTTAGTTGTATAAATGGAATAAATGTAAGTCAATTTGGCTATATATGTGAACACACACATCCTGCACGGCTGCTCATGGTTGATCATTATTAATATATATCATGGAGCAATATATTAACGTGACATCGGTAATCGATAAAGATACGACTGACTTAAGGATAATTATATGAGAAATTAATGTTTTTATTGTTAATTTCAGCTTATTTTCATTTAATTATTTTATTTTTCTTAAAGGCTGTCACAATTATAAAATTAACCGTAGGATCGCAATTATCTGACATAACCGTGGTTGTTGTATTCAACAGCAATTCTCGCACACTTTTGTTGGCCAAAAGAGGGCACTGTAGTTCCTGCAGGACCCTATTTTCAATTTTCAATGAATGTCTTCTGGTACAGACATACTACATTAACATTTACAGCATTTGGCAGATACCCTTATCCAGAGCGCTTATCCAGAGCGACTAACATTTACCTTTTTTATACAACTAAGCAATTAGAGGTTAAGGGCCTTGTTTAGCTGGGGTAACTTAGGGGTGCTGGGATTCGAACCCTGATCTTCCAATTAGCAGTCCAACACCTTATACGCTATACCATACTAAAAGCTGCTATACAATGAAGCTTTTTGTTAACAGCTTTTAAAACACTTCCCATTCTTACCTGCTTGGTCTATCATCATGTTATTAAAGCCCCACTGATGATAAAGTGCTGCCAAATCTTGAGGGCTGCAGTTCTTCAGGAAACTGTAGATGTCTGTGAGGGCTCCTGGACTGTCTCCTGTCTGTTGTTTTTTAGTTTGAAAATGTGAGGACGATCCAGCTAGACTGAGTCGACTCCAGAGATCATATCCAGATGAGCTGTCTGCTTCCTGGGCTGGAGGTTCAAGTTGGCTGGAGGTCTGAGAATGGGGATTTTTCTGCTCGGAGACTTTGGGCTTGCTGTTGAACATGAAGTGAAGTCCGTCTTGAGGCAGCAAGCTACTTTCCATCAGACTTCTTCCAGTTCTTGGGTTTCCAGTCTTCTGGGGACTTGGTGCTGGTCTTGCTTTGCTTGTTGATAAAGTGGAATATTGGTTGGTATTGGTTTTTTTTTTGGTGCTCTTGACTTCATCTACCCGGGACCTGCTGGATTTTTGCTTAGAGGAGTGGGACGGTCGTCCAACAAGTTGACCCTTGCTTTGTGAGTATGTAGATTCGGCGCAGCTGCTTTGAGGTTGGTTTTTGGTCCCTCTGGGTTTTAATTCAGGGGGGCTTGTGCGGAGGATTCTTGTTTGAGGCAGCGGAGGGCAGTCCTTGCCTTCAAGAAATGGAGGTGGTCCAGTGCGTCTCTTAAAATCAAGAATCGACTTGGGTCCCTTAACGCCATTTTTAGGAGCCCACTTAGGAATTAAAGTGGTGCTGTCGATTTTATGTGCAATTCGTTGATGGATCCAGAGAACCTCAGGGTACAGTGTGGCATAGGAGCAGTATGCGCACTGATGCCTCACTAAACCATTCTGTACTTTGTCTAGATCTCCAGCTTTGTCACTTTCAGCATCGCCAGAGAGATTCAATAAACTGGAATCTATTTTATTTGAAATGTCCTCTCCATGCTGTTTGTTTGCTCGTTTCATCTGAATTCTCATCACTGCTTTTGGAACAAAGCGCTGTGCTGCTTAGTGCTGCCCTCTCCAGGTGGTTGGAGGTGGTGTAGGGCCAGCAGGACTCCTGGAGTAAAGCGTTCCTAAGCCTGGGAAAGCCACTGTGGCTGGTGGAAGGAGTGTGACTTTGGGTGGACTCGCTGGTTAAGGCCTCATTGCTGATAGCTGCATGCTGAATGCGTATGTGGGCTGTCATGGCAGCTGAATCAGCAGTGCTGAAGTCACAGTGCTCGCAGGTGTATGGCTTTTCATCTATATGAACACAAAAACAGCAGAAAAGGAATTACATTTGAATCCATTAAAAAAAGGGGTTTAAAACCTGTAAACAAACACGTAAATCAAAACGATTGTTTTTTTGTTTTTTTATGATACTATATAAGGATGTAATTAGCTATTATTCCAATTTTTATTTTGCAGTTGAATGCAAAAGTTTGCACACCCCAGGAAAAAATTAACGTTTTTTTTTGTTATAAAGATGTTTCCATCTTGCTATAAAGCATTAAATAACACCAATAAAAACACAAACTCAGCTGATCTGCAAAAATCTGCATATTAAGTGCAAGAATTCTACAACTTAATAATTAAAACTAACGATGGGCGACAAAACAGTATCAGTATTCATTGATGGTATGCTGTTGTTCAATATAATGCTTGCTGGTTAGCACTGTTGCCTCCAGCAAAAAGGCCCGGGTTCGTTTGCCGGGCAGAGGCCTTTTTGTGTGTTTGCGCTTGCGTGGGTCTGTCCTATAAATAAAGGCTAAATCCCACAGTCCAAAAACATGTATGTTAGGTTGATTGGTGATTCTAAATAGCCCATACGAGTGAGTGTGAGTGTGTGTGTGTGGCCAGGATGTACCCCTCCTGCCTTTCGCCCTTTCAGAGACGGCTGGGATAGACTCCGGCAGTTCCCTGTGGCCCCGGCTTAGGGAATAAGCGGGTATAGAAGATGAATGAATAAATGAATGAATTGTTAAATATCTGGTTTATTGATGTAAAACAATTTTGTATTTTAGCCTCCACCATCTGGTGCAGAGTTTACTTTTCTGAGTTGGACCACAAGATGGCAGCACATTACTGTAAAAGACCAGTTCTTTGAATCACATTCCCAGTGATGCAATAGGTATAATGTCACACAGCAAACAAACTCTTTTACTTCTAGAAACAAGTAGTTAGATAAATATTTACAGAGCTGCAGTCGCATCTACTGGCGCATGTAATCGCACAAACACCCATACTGTAACGTGAAGTAATCCAACCACAGAATGTGGTGATGTGTGTGAACAGTAGCTTCATCCACCCACACATTCAGCTGTGAGAACAGAGGAACATAAGGAAGGCATAAGAGGGAGTAACTGAGAGGTCCTGGGAACACAGCCTGAACCCACCTTCCCTCATCTGTCACTGAGATGTTTGTTTACATTGAGTTAGTCTGGAACCAGCAGTAGCCTCTCACCCGCCCTCTCTCTCTCTCTCTCTCCTATTATCTCTCTCTCTTTCTCTCACCCTTTCGCTCTCTCTTATTATCTCTCTCTCTATTTCTCTTTCTCTCTCTGTCTCCCTCTTTCTCCTTTTATTATTTCCCTTTCTCTCTCTCTCAATCTTCCTCTCGCTCTTTCTTATTATCACTCTCTCTCTCTCTTCTCTCTCTCTCTCTCTCTCTCTCCCTCTTGCTCCTTTTATTATTTCTCTTTCTCTCTCTCTCAATCTTCGTCTCGCTCTTTCTTATTATCTCTCTCTCTCTCTTTCTCCCTTATTTTCCCTCTCCCTTTCTCTTATTCTCTCTCTCTCTCTCTCTCTCTCTCTCTCTCTCTTATTCTCTCTTTTCCTTCTCTCTCTCCTCTCTCTTCTCTTATTCTCTCTCTCTCTCTCTCTCTCTCTCTCTCTCTCTCTCTCTCTTATTATCTCTCTCGCTCTTTATATCTCTCTTATCGCTCTCTCTCTCTTGCTCTCACTCTCTTATTATCTTTCCCTCTCTCTCTATCTCTCTCGCCGTCTCTTATTATTTCTATCTCGCTTATCATCTCTGACGCGCTCCTAATATCTCTCTCTCTTATCTCTCTCTCTCTTTCTCATTATCTCCCTCTTTCTTCTCTCTCTTTTCTCTCTCTCATCTCTATCTCTCTCTTTCTTATTATCGCTCTCATTATCTCTCTCTCTCTCTTCTCTCTCTTTTATTATCTCTCTCTTTCTTATTATCTCTCTCATTATTTCTCTCTCTCTTCTCTCTCTTTTATTATCTCTCTCTTATATCTATCTCTCTCTTTTCTATTATCTCTCTCATTATCCCTCTCTCTCTTCACTCTCTTTTATTATCTCTCTCATTATCTCTCGCTCTCTCTCTCTCTCTCTTTTGCCATCTGTTTTGTATTTGGTGCTAGAGCCTGGCTGCTGTATGACTCCTTTTTTGGCCTCTGAGGAACACTTTTTCCAGCCAAATCAGAGTAGGAGGTCCTCACACATTAACTCTTCACAAATTTCATCATCATGACCATTTCCCATTCGTTACATTTCCCCTAAGCACACATTGTCCAAAGACGGATATCCAAATCTCATGGTGAATTTAAAGAAATGGACCCAGAACTTTACACCCTCTTACACACTATCAAAAAACTCTCATCTGTTTCTTTATTGGTGTTCCTTCCTGTTGTTTTATTCAGAACGGAGACACTGTGACATTGTTGACCATTGTGTCCATTTGTGTTCTTTAAAGTTCACTTTCCAGATTTGGTCTCATTTGTACACTTCTGTAAAGATTTTCACTAGATCTTTTAAGTATAGCTGAAAACCCCTGGTATGGGGTTTTAGGTCAGGGCTCAGTGCAAAACACTTGAGTTCTTTGACACCAACCGTAACACACACCATGTAAATTTCAGAAGCTTGATGCACAGGGATGTTGACCTGGACATTCTAGACACCTGTGTATGTTTTAACTCTTTGACCACATTTTGATGGAGACACACTTATGTCAGAGTGCTGGCAAGGCGTCCACAAACTTTTGTCCATATAGTATATTTCTACTGAATTATTCAGTATGTTTGGTGATTTTGGTACCGATTCATTTATTGGTGCTGTATTTATTTAATGTTTTACAAGTTTCCACCTTATTTATTACTTCTAACTTATAAATCAGGTCAGCAAGTTACAAATCTACAAAATGGCAGGAGAAATTAAAAAAATCCTTAATGTGCATGATTTTATTAACATAGGATTGGACTTAACATGCCTAGATATTAAACCTGAGAGTTTTAATAGTCAGCTGTTAAAAAGATGCTATAAATAATGCCTTGTATTGAACATTTAGGGGTTTTTTTTTAAAGATCCGAGCCTTTAAGGTGTGTGTGTGTTTTCACATGCATAGAAAAGGGCAGAGGAGACCAAAAAACATAAAAAAAATATTCCGGGGGGTGTCTTCCTGAGACAGGAAGTTTTAAAATAGCATCATGCAAAACAAGCACACATGTCCATAGTCAAAGAGAGAAAAATATATTTAATTAGACAAAAAAAAAAATCAGTTGTGCTTAGTATTCAGTAACTGAAGTCAGATCCTCCAGATGTTTCTCTGATATCTAGACCGATTTTATAGGGGTTTATTTATAAACCTGGAAAGTAGACAAATCTAAAAAAATGTATAAAAAGCTTCTTTGGTTTGTCCACATGGGATTTTTTTAGGTTTCCTCTTTTTAAGATTAAAATTAACATTTTCTTTAGTTAAATAGAACACGAGCGAAGCTCTTCATTAACTCCAACAAGAAATTTATAGAAAGCTAAAAGCTGTTTACATTTACGTCTTTTATGCAATTTGGGGTTTAGGGCCTTACCCAGGGGCCCAAAAGTGGCAACTTGGTGGTTGCCAACCCCTATTTTCCAATTAGCAGTCCAACACCTTAACCACTGCACCACCACTTCCTCTTTTCTATCGATTTACTATCTATTTAGTTTATTTGAAGCCAAGAAGAAGATGGTTGTCCAAAGAAACTTTGAGGGCCAATATAAAAACTCCATCAACCATTCAAAGGTTTTAAAGAGAAAATAAAGGCTTTAAACATACCACAGTTTTGGAAAGCTATGATAGCTTAATTGTCTTATTATTCAACTAGAAGTTTATAGAACACTTTAGGGAACCCTTAAAACTATTATGAAGCACAGGTGGCTTTAAATTGTCCTTATTTTAGGAAGCTATGATCTCTAGAGTGAACTTAAAGCCAAAAACAGCACCACTACATTAGGAAGCTATGATCTTGTAACGACTTTATAAGTTTATTGGAAGCCAAAGGTAAGTTTGGTGTCATTTAAGGTTCCGCTTAAAAGATCAGATAAAAAGAAAAACATTTAGAAAATGCTATAGAGAAGGTTTTATGGGGGAAAAAAATGGAGTTTAAGAAAAAGAAGCGAAAAAATTTTGCTGTTCACTGAATATTCCAAGTACCGTTTTTTAAGAAGCTAATAACTCTTAAGTATCTCTTTAGGGTACTGAAACCCAAAGAGAAACATTTTAAGCTAAGGGTGTACTTATACAATAAATAGATGTTAAAAGAAGCCTCTGTTGTATTATATAATATCTGTGCTTCAGGATTTTTCCACAAGATGTCTCCCTGCTCCATTACTCAGAAAACGTACACAGAGAGTAATACGCACGACTCTAAACACACATGCTAACTGCTTCCGCATGCTATAAAGGTTTGGCAACTTGCAAACACCTTTTTACTGCATTTTAAACCTGCAAAAGATTCAGCACAACCCACTCTATTCACTTTTATTAAGCTGTATCACAGCAAGCGAAAGGCACATCTGTACACGATGGTGTCCTTGCTGAGTTTAGCTTGTGACATCAAACGAAAAGGATGATGTATTTCTGTGTCTATAGTCATTAAACCATCATTAACAGTTTATTTTAGTGCCATTTCTGATCATGGTAATTGTTTGATTTTTGATACCATAACATACCAGAACATTTTTGGAAGCTGAATCCAAATAAAAATCTGTTTCATCATTTATGCTAGTTATCATTTATCCTGGATATCCCAAGAACTTGGTAATTATGTATTTACAAAATGTATAATTTCTTATAAATGTTAGAAGAATGGCTTTCCCTTACCTGTACCTTCAGGGTATGTTTTCTGACTTTGGTCCTCTGCAGGGTCCACAGGTTTAGAAAGACTGGGCCGTGTGTTAGGAAAAAGATTTTGGAGAGAAATCCCGTTTATGCTTTCACTCATGCTGCCATGTCGTATGAGCATGTGAATCACCATCTGTTGCTGAGTTCGAAATCCTTTTCCACACTCCGAGCACTCCGAGGTCTTATTCTGGGAATTTTTACGACTATGGCGAGAAGAGGGACGATATTCAGAGTCACTCAAACTCTCTGCACTTCCACTTCCCATTAATGTTTGCCCCTCGTTTCTCTGGTGGTCAGTGGTGGTGCTGGTGCTGCTTAAACTTTGGGTCACTGTCCCCCTCTTCTTCTTATTAGGGGTACTTAGAGTGTCATCTGTTTGTTTCTTTCGTTTCTCCTGCCTTAAAAGTACATATTCGCCCTTTTTCTTGTCATAAACCACATCTGCATCTGCTAACCTCTCCTCCCAGCCCAGGCCTTTTTCAGAAACCTCTATTACCCTGCCTCTGGTGGCCAGCTGCCAGGTCTGATAGCTGCTAACAGGGTCTAGCTCAGGGATTCTCTTGCCAAGCCTTTCCTCAGAGAGCTTCACTGTTTCACCTGTCATTTTTAAATTCAGGCTCTCCAGAAAGTATCTCTTGGTGAGAGGAGATGGTCTTTCATCACCATTATTAGAAGTATTATCTTTGTTCTTGTGGACTTGCTCATGGATCTGCAGGCTCTTGCGGTCATGGAAGAAGTTACCACACTTTGCGCACAGCTCATATAGGCATACATCGTTTACTAAGGAAGCCTCAACCTGTGTGACATCATTCACGGTCACAGGAAAATCAGAATCAGTCTTTGGCTTGCCCTTGGTGTTGTGTGTCTTCATGTGGCTACGCAAGAACCAGGGTTCACGAAATCGCCGGCCGCAGATTCGACAGCCGTGATCCCGAGTGTTTTGATGCTTCTTCATGTGGGCTTTGAGGAACCAGGCTTGAGTGAAGACTTGGTCACATTGATCGCATGGAAAATCCCCTTTACCAAGCTCATTTTCCTTCTCTGCTTCTTCCATGTTGGGACAATCGTCCATGGCTGAGTTTTCCTCCACAGGATATGTGTTTTGTGTTTCTGCCTGCAAGTGCTCTTCTTCCTGCGAGGTATCATGAAAGTCTTGCATATGCTGCTCTAGCTCAGCTTGACTTCGGAGCCTTTTTCTACACAGTGAGCACTGCTTGCCTCCCTCACTGTTTGTTCTCTCTTTTTTAACCCCTTTCTTTCTTGTCTTAGTGGTTTCCTCACCATTGACCATTTTATTGCAAGCAGAGGTACTTTCCGTTGGGCTAGAACAACCTCCCTGCTCCTCAGGTACTCCTCCTTCCTTGTCTCCTTCATCTTCCACCTCTTCCTCATTACCACCAGCACTCTGACTTCTACCATCTATCTTGTGAGTGCGAATGTGGGCTTTCAGACTTCCTTTCTGGGCTGAGCGGTGCTGGCAATGGGGGCACTTGTACGGCTTCTCGCCTGTGTGCTTCCTCATGTGCTGGGACAGAGAGCTCAAGAAAAGAAAAGACCTGCCACAGAGGTCACAGTTGTGAACTTGATTCTTTTCCTCATCTAAATCATTATGAGAAATTTTGGACAGCGAGTCATTTATGACCTCTTGTTGCTCAACATCCATGTCGAACTTTGAGTAGTCTCCCTCGCTGCTATCTTGTGTCTAATTTGTTATGTCCTAATAAATAGATGTCTGTTCTGGTCATACGTCTGGACTTGAGGTTTTCTTTGCCGAAAGTATCACTGCTGAGTTTTTTACGAAAGTTTCCACTTGATTACAGCTGGAGGAACTTTTACTAGAAACCATTTTTTGCTAACCGGAGACGTGCTTCATTCTGGGACCTGTTGAGCAAACAAGGACAGCGTTATAGAACGAGTCAGTCTATCAACAGATAAACATGCCTTAACAAATGTGAATAGGAGTGACATTATATTTCCTTATAATAGGTATAATGATTGACTTGATGAAAGACATGTACCCTTTGGCATTCCTGTCCGAATTGAAGAAACATGCGAGGTAACAGAGAGAAACATTTTCACATTTCTGGCATTCAACGGACGTCCTTATCCAGAGCGACTTGCTAACTAAGTAGTTAAGGGGTTAAGAGCCTTAATCGGGGGCCGAGTGTCATCTTGGTGATTCTCTAAATCGAACCCACAATCCTCCAGTCAGCACTCGACTACCTTAATCTTTGACCTACCACTTCCCCATTTTTAAACGCGCTTTTAAAGCAATTTGTGGTCTCCGAAGACGTATTTCGCATAACTTAGCATAACAACTCAACTCCGGCAGGGACAAGAGTTCAAAAGCCTTGGGTATATTTACTGTATACTATTATGACCCGGGACTATCTGAGAGATTAAGCGCTATCGTTTTTAAATTTCTTTTTTTAATATGTGATCAGTGCGATGTAACTGGACACTGTATACTTAGCACAAAGAACTCTATTGATACACTATTCAACACGGAGAGCAAAAGAGATCAAACATCATTAGTATGTCTAATGTGTCATTAGAAGAGCTACCTTCAGAACCTGGATAAGGAGTTGCCTGACTACACCATGTGGGCACGTTTAACAAACTGGAGATTTTAAAAGACAGAAGACACCAACACACCGAAAAGAACATGGATAGATTGTTTGGATTGGGGTTTTTTGGAAATAAATTATACTTCTCACTCTTGCCCAAGCAAGCGTCGTTAAAATGTTATAATAATTTCTGCCATTACATTACAAAAGACACAGGAAGTATTTGTAACCAGAATCACATACCATAAGCAGGAACTTAGGATTTCCTGCCATTTTGTCTTGCTTTTAGTTTGTTCATTTTCAAGGGAGTCGTCTAATTGGATTTAGTCTGAACAGTCTGTCTGCTTTGAGATTAAATTTTTTGTAGCACATGCGTATATAACGGTTTAGAAGCTAAAGAACAGTGTGTACATATATATATATATATATATATATATATATATATATATATATATATATATATATATATATATATATATATATATATATTTGTCTGTTTATTGGTAAAATATCAGCATGTATGGTTGAGACCAGTCTCATTCTTGTCCTAAAATGAGTGATGACTATGTGCTTTCAGACTGTGTGTGTGTGTGTGTGTGTGTGTGTGTGTGTGCACTGAAGCGTTAAGCACTGCATTCCCCATGAACAGGACAGGATAGAAGCTGGGGTGGGACGAAGCCTCAGGGCCAACCCTCCCTCTATCTAACCAATCAATAATCCATTATAAAACAAGTGCATTTCACCACATATACACACACACACACACACACACACACACAGAGAAAAATGCAGCAGTCGACTGACTCAGAAAAAAGGAAAAAAAAAACGGAACAGAACAGGAAAAAAAAATTACATAAACTAACAGCAGTTCATTTTTAGTGGCAGGGGAGTCGAAAGTGTCTGAACTGTTTAAGAGTTAAGAGTTATATCCGAACGCCGTGTGTGTTGCAGTCCATTTCGTTGAGTTATTTTTTTTTTTTTTATGCAATAGTAACTAAAATTTCAAATGATGACACCAAAACATCGGGTTTAGGTTACAATACTGCTGGGAGGTTTGGAAGATGTATATAATGACACACACACACACACACACACACACACACACACACATGTAAACGTGCAAAACAACAGCAGTGGGGTTATTATTCAGTAGTGCGCTGTCTCTGAGGGCTTACCTCAGCTCTGCTGACCTACATATCCCCAGACAGTTGAGCTCATCTTGAAGCTCTATCAATGCAGGATCAGTGCATTTTTCGAATTAAGCTTGCACATGCGTATGTGTGTGTGTGTGTGTGTCCTTATCCAAACACCCTATGTACCCAGATGCACAAGGACCAATATCCATATACAATATGAACTAGGATAGACAGGACAACAGAAAATTCAATTAACGATGACAAGCAAAAATTTTAATTACATTGTGTTTGATACAGTACTTGTCAAAGTTACCCCTACCCCCCAAACAGATCACATGAAGACACAAATATATATAGTGATTCTCTTAATAATAGAATAAACAAGCCAGTCTTTAATTTTGTAATGATAACAATGATCCTGTTATACTATATGTGGTTTAACTAGGTGTGACCACAGTGCTGTTTAAGCATTTTCCATCTCTGGCTTCTCATGTACCCTCATAGGTCATAGTAACCTCTACCTAATTAACATTTCACAATGACTCGATCAACATTTGGTGTTGTTTTATTGATTTTTTCCCCCAATCTTTACTTTCACAAAGTCCTTACTGTACTGATCCTCTAGCTGTTGGATCCACTAAGTATATCACACACATAAGTGGAACCCGGTACGCGCTTCCTCTCCAATTTCTTCGACTATCCGGAGGATCCCGAATTTCCTAGTCCACAGTTGGTGCTGTGTGTCTCACACCAAAACTGTCACAATAGTACATGTGTGTACCTTCCTCCCAGCAGCAGGGAGTAAGGCAGTGCCATTGTTATGGTCTGGCCTGCGCTACGACCGAGTCTGGAGCTGGACTCAAAGAACAAAAAAAAAACAAAGAAGGAACCGTCTCGTTTCAGGCCCTGAATCCTAAAAGGAAGATCTAGATTAGAAACGGAGGCAAAAATGTTTTATACCCGAGTGCACTGATGGTTGCTTCGAAAATGTCTCGAAGGAGAGATACACTCGAGAGCTTTGTGACGGAGGAGAAAGAAAGCAGCCCAACAGAAACGCTTAGGGGTTGAACTGCAAACCAAAAATTCCCATTTAACCATCACGACTTAAACCACGAGGCTAAAAGTTCCAGCAGTTTCTATTCATTCACTGCATAAAGTTCAGTGCTGCTTTAACATGGCTTTTACAAGGGATTTCTTTGTTCAGTCCTGTTTGGGTTTCCACACACACACACACACATACTGTACACAAGAGTAAAGCACAATTTATCCAAGTATAAATTATACATAAAGCAAGCCGGGGCTTTGTTTTCCGGACCATCTTTTAAGACCTTTTAGACAGCCTAACTAGTAAAAGTGCAAAAAAACTAACTAGTCAAAACTAGTAATTGAATTTAGCCGTTACAAAAATTAAATAGAACTGTGTGTACAACGTCTTTTTTTTGGGTTTACAACATAAATATTATCATTATTATACATATTTCTTGAACGGTTGACGTTGCAGCGTTATACACCCTGCAGTGTATCTATTATGGTGCACTACATGAGATTGCTGACATAATGAGTACAAATAAGACTCCGGTTACTCCGGTTACATGCCTCGCCGCATCATTTAATTTCAGTTGGTTTTACTTTTTTAAGACATAAAATATGATTTCCTTAAAAAATCAACTGAAAAACATTAGAATCTGGATAACACTGTTCCCTTGACTTATTAAAAAAGTTTGACATTCACATTTCTTTAATATTTTACGTTTACAGCATTTGGTAGACGACCTTATCCAGAGCGACTTACATTTATCTCATCTATACAAATGAGAAATTAGGGGTTAAGGGCCTTGCAGGGGCCCAGCAGTGGTAGCTTGGTGGAGCTGGGGACCAAACCCACAATTATTGGGTGGGTAGTCCAACACCTTAACCATGACCCACCACTTCCCATTTACTAAATATTGATCGATTGCAGTGGTCCCCAAACTTGCCAAACTAAGCAGACAGATCAGATTTTCAACGATGGCATATTACACCATCTCAGGTGGACACCAACACCAACTTATTTCTTGTTTTTGTTCACTTTAAATCCTGTTTTGTCTGTAAACAAATAAAAAATGTAGACAAAGACTTATATAACCCCAGTGTGATCAATGCTTCATTCGGCCAGGACACAACCCTCCTGCTTATTTTTTTCTCTGCCTAAAGAGATCACTGTTTTGCCGTCTTTTAAATATGATGTGGAAGCAAAATACTAAATTAGTCCATTACATCTATTGATTATCGCACCATTTTTACTACCTTTTCCGGTCAGTACGTCCACCTTGGGTTGTTTTGTCCTGTATAGTGCAAATGCAGATATCGGATACGGGTCAGTTTTAAAAGATATTACATTAAAATAATCATCATCATCAAAAAGGTCATCAAAATAATCAGATATAATTAATTATCTATCAAAATAATCAGATATAATTAATCTTGGACATTAAGACCTGCAGTGTAAATGCAGCCTTTCATTTTGCATGTAATTTTATTCAATTATTTACATATGTGGCAAGTAGCCAGGTAATAAGCAAGATAATTTCGCTTCAATCACCCTGAAGATGTTTAGCAAAATTAAAAAATCCTGGGCCAAAACTGAAACCTAATAATTATTTAATATTTTATAAAATAAAGTATTCAGGTAATTGAGGTAAAAAATAAAGAAATTCATTCAGGAATTTGCACAAGATAAAAAATAACTAATCCCATGAGAAGATCATTCATATGGACTATTAACACCTCAACGGAACACTGGCCTTTCTGCACCCCCCTTTCTGCAACTCCCACCATAAGAGTGATCCACTCCTTTACTGGATAGTATCAGGCCAGTATAAGACTGGGCTAATATATGGGTTAAAAACTGTGTGTATCAGTTATCTTATTGGGTATCAGATCATTCCTAGTTCTCTAATTGTATTCAATTGTTGTATTGTCAGGTTGACTTACTTTTCAGTATTAAAAGAAAAGAAATGACATGAATAATTGAATAGGAGTGAAAGGGCAGGTATTAAATTTGCAGATGCTTCAATCAGCCAGGTTACCAAAAAATACAGCATCGAGTTTATTGAAACGATGTTAAATGTATAAAAATAGTGCATCTACTAAAATTTGCATTTGCACCAACCTTGTTAAAAGCGTGTACCTTTTTATGGTTTAGGGTTAGGGTATTAAACTTTTCATCCATAACGTACAGTATGTGGGTTCTTAATCAAATCGTATAGCAAAAATGGTTGAAATGCAAATCTTTCACAGGGAAACTGTGTACTTTTTTTTCTAAAGCTTGATCATGCCCACATCCTTGTGGTTACATGCAACCTTAGGTTCACCCTCCCCACTGTCTGAGCTCTGCATTTCATCCGATACATCTGCAGTAGCAGCTACTTCTGCTTCTCTCCAATACGGGCTATACGATCTGACTCAGCACATCAGTTTCTACAGTCATCAGTAACCATCAATTTTTTAATTAAATTCATGATATGTCATGTGACATGCTTTTATATAACAGCATGTTTGTGTGTGTGTGCAAGAAAGGATGAAAAAAAAAACAACACACAGACACTGGCTCATTGCAGTGTCATGCAGCTTTAAGCTAGGGATCCGTTCTCTTTCTGTGTCCTCTCTCTTTTCTCATGTCGATGAATAGCCATGTCCAGTCAGCTGTCCAGCAGTTTATTTAACTTGATGGCCAGACCAGCTCAGCACAATTGCCCCATGCTCCGGATGCTGTTCCGTTCCTCTGCTCCAAGCCTGAGTGCATGTGTGTTTGGTATATTGTGCCTGTGTGTATTACACATAGTGGATGTGTATTGTAAAAATACATGAACACCTGGGGTTTTGTCATAGTGGATAAAGAGAAAACAAAAAGAGAGCGGCCCTAAACCAGTGGGTGTTTGTGTGTGTGTGTGTGTGTGTGTGTGTGTGTGTGTGTGTGTTTTCTGACAGTTAAATTTGTATTAAAGTTCGCAGACTTTTAATCCCTGTGGGTGTGTACTCAGAGGGTACGTGAGAAGGTTCAGTGCACTATGTGTGTGTGTGTGTGTGTGTGTGTGCTCACATGCTAATTAGAGGCACCATATTTATCCTTTCTCCATCAAACAAAGGCTTGAGCTAAAATATTAAGGTTTAAATCTTAAAGCACACATACTTAAGCATTTGTTTTAAGAAGTGCCTGATATTTACACTAGACAGTTGCACCACATGCTGCGTCTGCAAGGACAACATCATTGTGGAAGACCTTACACACCCCTCACACTCTCTTTTCACCCCCGTACCGTAGCATCCGGGTTCTCACAATGTGTAACAATTTCTTCTTTCAAGTTATCAGGCTCCTTAACACCCACTCACTCACACACACACTCACAAATACACACTCTTTCAATAGGAATCTATGTTTAAAACATGTAAAATATTCTGTTCATTCTTAAATGCACATCATATTCATACCCTGGTCAGCGCTAGTTTATATATCTGTATGTGACTGAAGTGTTTGTTTGTATTGTTTATTCACACTGTTTGCACCAGATTGCACACTATGCACTTTATGTGGCTGGGACAACTTATTATCTAGTCGTTAGCGCTGTGTTGTTTTTTTAGCACCTATACAGTGATGTCGTGATGGAGCTCGTAACTCAAATTACTCGTATGTCAATTCAATTTTCCACATTGAAATTAATTGAAATGCTATTAATCCGTTCCGGGTCCCCAAAAAAACCCACAATTTTTTTTTGTTACAAAAATAAATTTCTAAATAATGAATTTTGTATAAAAAAACAATACAATAAGACTGTAGTGCAATAAACTGGTTTTATTATGTGTAATGTACAGCATTTACCTTGGAGATCAGACGACTCCACTTGCTAACGCGCATGTCTGACTAGCTATCGAGTGAGACACTGGATTCTGGGTGGATGTTACGGCGTTTACTGTGCTGTTCGCTACGCCGACTAGCTGTTTGTTTTCCTATATATTACATTTAAACATTTTTCGGACAACATCATCCACCCAAACATATGGTTCACTATGCAAAATTTTTGTTATCATGTTGAAGCAAAACCATATGACTTTTTTTCACTGTGTTTCCATTATAGTTTATGCAATTTTTTTTCTTATCGTATAAAAAGTTTATGCTAATCATGTTACAGTTACATTTCCAGCTTTTGGCAGATGCCCTTATCCAGAGCAACTAATATTTATCTCTTTTATACAACTGAGCAAGTTAAGGGCCTTCCTCGGGGTCCCTATGGTGGAGGCCTGGTGGAGCTGGGAATCAAACCTACAATCTTTGGAGTGGTAGTCCAACACCTTAACCATGAGCCACCATGTCCCCCATCAGTTGTGGTCATAATTTGTTATGTGCATTTTCATAAATTATGGCATTTCCATGCCACGTATTTTTATGCGATAGTCCAAAATGCGCCTAAAATATGTGGATGGAACATAGTTATTGGTTTACATAATACAATTAGCAACCAGGTCATAGACATCTCAGCATGGCTGATCAGACCTTTTCCTGGATCGCTATGTGAGTGTAGGGCCGGGGCATCTGTGGATAGGATTATAGCACTGCAGTGGCTTATGCTTCACTGAAGCACATTAACAGAGAATCTAAATGTAGACCTGCAGGTACATAGTCACTCCTTAAGCCCTGTAGCAATCACAAACCAGAAAGAGAAAGCTGATCTCAGATCTGACCACACTTTAAATCCTTACATGTTGAGTCGAAGTTAGCCTACGTGTGTGACCCTGGATCAGTTTTCTGTAAGATGTTTACGATATAGCTAAAATCACTCCCTTAAAAACAAAAAAAACACCCCAGCATGCCTGAGGCTTTAAGACGGTTTGATTGACAGTATTGTCCAAAATGAAACAAGTCTCTAATAGCTGAAAGTTCACTCGATTCCAAGGTTAATAAATGATTCATAAATGTTAGCATAGCACAGATTGTACTTCAAAGAAGCCATTTTTTCCCCGCAATTTTCAACTGGTAGTCAGGACATCAATCTTACAACCTAATTGTTGCTGTTGATGTGGACGACGATAAAGATTTGAACCTGAAATGCAGTTTAGAAACTCCAGATTTCTAAACATAAGCTTAGCTTCTGTAGAGGCTTCTCTGCTGTGGCGTATCCAAACACATGTAGTCAATTATTCAGCTGTTGCCAGCTCATCAGACCAGACACCAGCCACCAAGCTAAAGACTTTATATCAGACAGAAAGAATTTGCATAGATTTTTCTTCAAATCAAAGTATTTAAATGAAGTATTCGGTTAACCCTTTCTTTTAGTTTTTACTATTAAATAAACCATAAGGAGTTCATAGGAACCACTACACAAAGAAAAGAAGTAATTGTTATACATAAAATTAACCCAGAGTTCAGTCATTAAAATGACTGACATGCTTAAAGAAAAAAGATATAAAGCAGCAGTCTGAGTGCGCAAGACAACCAAACTTTGTTTTTAGGCTTTGAAGCAATTATTTTTGCAAATGCCTTTATTTTGTCACATATACTTTTTTACAGCACAGTGAAATTCTTTTTTCACATATCCCATCTTAGGAAATTGGGGGTCAGAGTGCAGGGTCAGTTATAAGGACCCAACATTGGCTGGCTTGCCAGTGGTGGGGCTTAAACCCTTTAGAGTCAACAGCTGGTGGTAATGGGGCTCGAACCCAGGTCTTCCTGATCTCCTGAACAGCAACTTAGCACCTTAATCATTTGAGCCACCACTGCCCCTTTTCATGATTAGCAAACTAGAAATAATAAATAAATAAATAAATAAATAAGTACATATTGAAGATAAACGCAATATTCAATATCATGCTAAATGCTATAAAATATTTGTAAAAATTATTTAACGAACAAGATATAGAAAATATAGATATCCTGTGCAGCCCAAAAATAAATAAATATTATCCTTACCATGTTTATAAAATGAATTTTTTTTTTGCTTTGTATGTACACTATGTCTACCAATAATACATCTCATGACCAAGAACATGCAGGTATGCGGACATAAAATAAAAGGCACAAGAAAGACCATTATGATGCAACGCTAGAACTCGCATTACATCACAACACACCTAATGAAGATGACCAATGATTTTTTTTTTTTAAGAAATTTTGTTGGCAAAGATTAAATTGTTTCTATGAGTCGGTATGAATTTATTTAACAAGCCAACCTGCCACAATACATTTCATTATCATGTTTTAGCCAACCAAAACCCAGAAATAGGATTAGGCAGGACACAGCAGAACTTCATGTATCTGCAGAAGAGATCCATCACTATCCCTTATCTCTGAAGGGTTCTTCTGGGTACATCCTCAGTAAGTTTATTAGAAGCTTTCTGGTTTGGCATAAATAAACTACAATAAATTGTCATTTTTTAAATCAGGGTGTTTTTCTTTATTCTTAAAACGTAACTGTTGCACGGCGGCTTGTGCTGGTTTGGGATTGGACTGTAATCTGGTGTTATTATCTTGTGCTCTGAAAAAAGCTCTTGCTCTAGCTCAACATGGATTAGATTATCATGCTAAGGTCAGCACATACACACACACACACACACCCACATACTCTCTGTCTCTCCCTCTCTCTCGCTCTCTTTCTCTCTCTCACCCACTCTAAGTGGTCAGGGTTTGTCTTCTTTGTTTCCTCAAACAGATGTAACCAAATGCAAATACATTACATGAACGTAACATAATTATTTTTTTTTAAGGTTAGTGGTGCATCTGGAATTTATTTTCATTTGGCTTTCATGTGACTGTGTGCAAAAGTTAGAATTTTTTCACCTCACGGGACGGACTTTAAAATGAGCCTATTAGTCAGTTTACATTTTGGAAAAACCGCAACCGTATTCAAACGAACCTAAAGATCTGTAAAGCGTGATACAGACACAGATACTGACACTGCATTACCCCCTTAACGTATTAGGAGCATGATATATTCTGTAAAAGGCTGCAAAAACACAAACCAATTGTTGTCATTATCTAAAGCTAACCTTTGCCCAACCCCCCATTCCGTCTCATTATCCATGCCTCTGGGCTCGACAGCCATATTGATTTCTATATTTACAACTCGCAACAGAACAATGTAGCATGGCCAGGAAGCTGAAAACACATCCAGTGAGGCCAAGGGTCCCACTTTAAACTGTAATAATTGTTGTTTTCATGCTTAAAAATCACACAAATACGAAAGGGTTGAAGTTAAATACACTTGCGCAGGAAGGATTTAGTTATAGTTATAGTATTTACACTTAGTTAATGTATTCGCCAAACTATAGACAGAACTGTAGTGAACTGATTAAGAGAATTTGTTGTTTTGTGCAAGTTTTTAATGGGGAACAGTGTGTTTCAGTGTGATAGAACAGATTCCTTTTTCTAATAAACAGCAATGTCAGACCATTTATTCAGCAAACATTTGTAAAAAGGCAGGCAAAATTTTCAACAAAAATGAGTAATAAATGTGGGAAGTGGTGTCTTAGTGATTAAGATGTTGGACTGATACCAAAAAGACTGGGGTTTGATTCACAGCACCACCAAGCAACCACCGTGGGCCCCTAAGCAAGGCCCCTAACGCTGAATTGCTTACATAATAATAGGAGATAAATGTACAACAAATATCAATTTATAAATAATAAATTTACAGCATCTGATCAATTAGGGGGTTAAGGGCCTTGCTCTGGGGCCCAGCTTGATGGTGCTGGGAATTGAACCCAGGTCTTCCAATTTGTGATCCAACAGCTTAACCACTGTGCTACCACTTCCCCACGAAATGTAGTAGAATAACCACAATAAATGACCACATCATTGAAATTTATGGGATATAAAGCAGGTTTTAGATACTAAACTAAAATGAAATTCACTTTAGTAACTCGAGTTACTAAAGTTACTCCACAATACTATACATTTTTTTATGTGGGTGGCCAAGATCAGGACTGGATCCCAGCCCACTTCCAGGAAGTCTATTCGAGATCCCAGGGCTTTCACCCTTGACTAAACTATGTATAAACCTTCAAAAAAAACATGTTTCTTGTAAAGGTTCGATGAAATGAAATGTATTAAACTTGAACTCGATCCGAATCTGCAATCAGTCTTAAGCGTTAGGTGACCTTGCCGGACACACTTTCTCAATCCAGACCTCTGTCCTTTGTGAGAAATGATCACATACAAAGAGGCAGAGCAGCCAGATGCCATTCTCACAGCCGTGTCTGTATTGTTTCCCTCTGCGTTTATTTATTAATGTCGAGTCACACGGTGGCGTCTCTTGGACAACAAATACTGTTTATCATAGTAGAACAATGAAGCTCACTAGAGGGAAAACAGAGCCACGATACTAATGCGCCTGATCCTAACAAGATGCCATTCTCTCTAGTCTGACTGCTGAATTGATTCAGGAAGGTTGAAAAAGTATGTGATTGCTAAAAAATTCAGATTTCATTTAGAATCCACGACATACCGTAAGTTTAAAGATAAAATGAAATACAGATTTCGGTTTATGAGTGGAAAAAAAACGATAAAAAATGTGTTGACAGAAGGAATGATTTTAGGTTGTTTTTTGTTTCTTCAGTAGGCATACAGTAGTAAGAAACTGTAATCTAATACCATGAAAACCATCCCATCCCATCCCCCTTCCCCGGTCTCTTTTTTTCCCCTCTCTCTCTCTCTCTCTCTCTCTCTCTCTCTCTCTCTCTCTCTCTTTTTCTCTCATTTTCTCTCTGTTCCTGTTTTGGGTCTGTTCAAAGGGCCTATCTGTCTATCACGTCTCACTGCATCGCCTATCTCTCACCCGTGTTTGTATGTGTGTGTGTGTGTGTGTGTGTGTACTAATTTCACTAAGAGATCTCTGCTCTCAGAGAGTTTTGACTTCCTGTTTATGAAGTGAGCAGCCGAGTGCAACAATAGGGCTGGATTTTGATCTGGTTCTGGTAACAAAATGAACCCTATACACACATCAGTTTCCAAAGCTGTGTGTATGAGTGTATGATACATGCCTTTTACAATTTTTGTAGGTTTTTTAATGTCATACCGAGACATGCAAGGGCATATAAAGGAAGATTATGATCAACAAAAAGGTTGGATAGCTATATAAGAATTTATTTGTACGTTTTTTAACACACAGACAAGCACACAATCGTCTCCTTTACCACAGTTTTTGCCGAATTCTCAGTTCTCTCTAAATTTTCTGCTATGGCATCTCTGACTGTATTTCCAGCTTTAATGAAGACCAGATGTTTATTAAAGTCCTTATTACGATAATTTTTTGGCAATTTTTATAAACACTTTAATAAAACTAGTTATATGGCGCATGATGTATGTAATTCTAGACTAATAAGGCACGGTATTATTTAATATACATATTGGGTGCATCATTTCACCCCATCATTGAGTTTCTTTCCCATTAAGTTGTTTTTCTAATTTAGCCCACTTCTGGTTTGAATCATAAAGCTACTCATGCATTTGTCAGAGATCCACAAGTGTGTCTTCTATCTCTGAGGTCTGTTAAACGTCTCTTCCTTTTTTTTTTTTTTTTTTTTTTTTTAGGCTGCCTGTGGTTTATAACAGTGCTCACATTACCAACACAGTGATCGCATTACTAACTATCTTACTACAATATACAAAACGAAAAAAGCAAGCCCTATTCTTAACAGGAGCTGGAGAGCAGAAATTAAAATCATCACAAAATTTAGATATTTAATTTAGATTAAATATAAGATCTGAAAATTTGCTTTAGATACAGAAAATATCAGAAAAAGTCTTCTATACCAGATTATTTCCTAATTTGGTGTCACAGGGATCTGCTGGAGTCTATCCCAGCCGTCTCCAAAAGGGCAAAAGGCAGGAGGGGTACACCCGGACAAGTCACCAGTTTATCACAGGGCCACACACACACTCACTTCTATGGGCAATTTAGAATCAACCTAACAGACACGTTTTTGGACTGTGGGAGAAAACCGGAAAACCCAGAGTAAACACAGAAAGGCCCCTGCCCAGGATCGAACCTGGGACTTTCTTGCTGTGAGGCAACAATGCTAACCACTAAGCCTCCATACTGCCCTCTTTGGAACATCTATTAGCACCTGGTGTAAAATGTCTATATAATATTGTTATAGACTTAATTATAGTTCAAATGGTTAAGGATGTAGGATGTTAATTACGGCTGTATATTGGCAAGATCATTACGATGCGATACATCACGATACTTGGGTAACAATACAATATATTATGGGATATTGCAATACAATGCGTATCGCAATACTTGAAAAAAATTTGAACGTAAAACTAATGACTAAAAATACAACAAATTTAAAGCTGTAGGCGCCGCCTTATTTTTTCCGCCATGCTTGATTCTGAGACAATGTCTGTATGTGTCAGGAGTGGAGGGGGAAGTAGTTTTTACACACACTGAGAGTTTTAATTGAATATTAACCTAAACATAAATCAGTTCTAGAGGTTATACTATCGATACACTATCCTGAAAAAATATTGCTACTGTTAGCTGTATTGATATTTTTACACAGCCCGAATGTTAATCAAGGTTTAAATCCCACTACTGCCAATTTGCCACTGTTGGGCCCCTGAGCAAAGCCCTTAAGCCTCCCTGATCGAGGGGCATTGTATCATGGCTGACCCTCTACTCTGATTCCAACTTCCAAGGCTGGGGTATACGAAGAAAAGAACTTTACTGTGCCGTAACGTGTATGTGACATATAAAAGACTTGCTTACTTTCGTAGTGGTGCACTATGGACTGTTACTAGTAACGAATTAGACTGTCAGACAAAACCAAAATACTTGTCTTCAAATCAAAACCTACCTATTCAGCAATAAATTAAATAAAGAATTATTTTAAAAATAAAGTCATGTTTTTGATGTTCGTGCCACCATATAGAGGCTTAAAGCACCTCTAGATAAGGGTTTCTGCATAATACTGGAAATGTAAATGAGGCAGTTGCACAGGAAATCTCTGCTCATGATAATATAGAGAGTTTATAAAAGAAAGCAATCATAAAAAACATTAACACAAGGATTTCCTCGCTTGTCTTGCTTTATAAATAAAACAAATTAAGTGAATGAATAATGTGCAAGCTTAAAAAGATTAATGGATGGGAATTGATAAAAAAAAAAAAAAAAAAGAATTTCTAACGTCTTCTATGTGAGATCCTGCACTTCAGGCCCCTGGGGGATTTGAAGCTACTCCAGCTGGATGTCTGCTGCCAAAATCGTCCGGATTATGTGTTTAATCTCAGTCTGCCAAAGAAGTGAACTAATGCTGCTGACACTCCTTTCCAGGCCAAGGACACCATTTCACATACAGTAAATGAGATGGAACGGGCTAAAATGCACTGACAGGCAGGGAAAGGACAGTAGTAGCACTATGTCTCTACAGGATTTTTAAGAAAGTGGTATGAATATGGAACAGAGATGCATTTAATTCAGAGAATTGGAAATGAGTATGATGGTGAAACTGAGCTGCTGTTAACGTCAATGACATACAAAAAGCCTTTAGATTCACACTATGGGCTTAAACAAGCACATGCTTTGATTCCAAACCCCGACTAGCATGTTGAATAAAAAGTGGGGTTTTTTACTATAATGTGCAGATGATTGAAGTTGTAAAACATACAAAGATACAAAGACTGGTCCTGCTACTACATTATTCACTGCCTTTAACAATAAATCTTTTTAGTCACTTGCATTTAAGAAAGATTCGAAACTTCGCAAGGCATCGTTTGTGACGATGGAAGATCCGACTCTAAATGGTGACTTTATTCTTTTGACCACTAAGAGAAATCCCTGGAGCTGCTGCTAATAATAAACCATGCATGCCTTCTCACAGAGCCAGATGTTAAAGCGGACAGATTTGTTGTTATACCATGTCACATTTTTTTTTAACTTTCAGGAATATGTTTGGTCCAGTGGGATCTCGAACCATTCACTGCTTTAGATTTTGTAGAACGTTTTAAAATACGCATTCGTTTTTTTATGATATGTCGATTTGGCCTAGAGCCGAAGTAAAAGAAATGAATCATTTTCTGCATTTCTGTCAGCAGTTTTTTTTTTTCTCTCGTATGAATAAACCAAACTGAATAATTAAAAAACACAAGCACTTCACATCCCCAGGCTCTCATTAGTCCCTACCCATGTCCTTCAGTTTGCTGAACACAACACGCAGAGAGCACTAAGCTTGTTCATCATGTATTCATAAATGTCTTATAGGTACAACGTTCAAGTAAAGTGTAATGTTCGAAATAGCAATAATACAATACTGATATGTCACAATGCCGGTTTGAAGAAATCTGGATATACATTTAGTTTACTGATAAAAAAGCCAGACGTAAAGAAGAAACAATTTCCTGATAAAAATCTTAAAAGAAACCTGGAAAACCCCAAAGGGACCCAAAACTTTTTCAGGTTACATCATACAATGGAAATACAAATCATTATAGTATAGGGGGAGTGAAAAGAGTGAACAGCTACACAGAATGTGTTTAGTTGATGATTCGTTTGAGAATTGTAAATAAGATTCATGTAATAAGTCTCTTATATACAACAGCATTTTAATATAGCAGCATTTTATAGAGGCAAAACTGGGATTTTGACTTGGGTTATTTTTCTATATCACATTCTTCGTAATACGAAATTAAATAATAATGCAATGATGCCGGAAATTGGTGGCTCATGGTTAAGGTGTTGGGCTACCAACCTGAAGATTGTGGGTTCAATTCCCAACTCCACCAAGCCACCACTGCTGGGACCCTGGGCAAGGCCCTTAACCCCCAACTGCTTGGTTGTTTAAATGAGATAAATGTAAGTCGCTCTGGATAAGGGCGTCTGCCAAATGCTGCAAATGTAAAGACCAAGATTCGATTCCCAGTGCCACCACCGTGGTCCCCTAAGAAAGGACCTTAACCCCTAATTGCTCTGTTTTATAAACAGAGATTAATGTAAGTCGCTCTGGATAAGGGCGTCTGCCAAAATGTGGTAGATGTAAACGTTTACATGTTTGTAGGCAGTGGCTATCTGGCACCGTCAATGTATAAGTAGGGAGTGGGGACAGCTGTAAACGAGTTTATTTTCATCACCGCTATAGTGTATTTTGCCCTAAATTTCAGCTAAATTAGACAAAATGTGATATTTTGCTTATTTCAATTTATTTGTGTTGCACTTTTAACAACAGACATTTTCTCAAAGCAGCTTTACACTGAATGCAGTAACAGTGAAAAATGTAATAAGCAAGCCGCAGACGACTGTATATATGAATTTATATGAAAATAAACCTGTGTAAATAAATTGCCATTACGGCCTGTGTTTTGCTGGTATGTTTTATACCCAGCCTAATAACCTGACTGCGATATCAACCACCAAACTGTTTCGTTTGGAACGCTCAACAGGAAGATGTCCACACATTGCCATGCTTTGCTGGGTGACCTGCTGTGGTGCCCTCTTTTTTGTCTCTGCTGCCAACCAGACAGAGCCAAGACCACCACCAGTCACCTTCCTGAGTATGTGCCCAACACCACCACATTCCACACACCCAATACATGAAAATATAAATAGCCCACTGCCTCCACATCCTGCCAACGTTTAACATATTCTACAGATTATTAGAATAACTGCTTGGTTTTTTTTTTAAAGACATCATTTTGCTGTTGTATTTTCTCATGGTGTCTCATCGTACTGCCTGTTTGCACTGTCTTCTCCTCCGGCGTTGTTGTTTGTCTTGCACTGTTTGCACAAGTTACACGTTTTGTATGCATTTTATGTAAATTAGGTTAAATTAGTTTTAGTCTTCGGTATTTTTGTAGTTTTAAGTAGCAATGTGAACCTGGAGGAACGCTGTGCACAACTATTGCACCGGCTTTATCCGACTCACCCTCTGCCCTTTAACTTGTGTCCTCTGTAGTGGTTTTTTTAGAATAGTTTTAATAATTTTATGATTTACTCTATAAATTTCTGCTGTACTGTACAGAGGGCATCAAGGGCTTTTTATCGTCATTGGATCAACTGAGGCACTAGGAACTAGTTTTTTACACTGCATCCAAAATGGCCACCATTAGAACAAGCAGGTTTTATAGCAAGGACATATATAAAAAAATTATAACCAAAAAGTATGAAAACTTTAATTTGTAGAATGTTTTCTTTAACCTAAAATTAGTAGAAAACTTTTTTTTTCCTTGGGTCACAGGTGGATCTAGTGGATCAGGAGGATCATTTCTATGTCTCCTTCGCCTCCTTCTATTAAAACAAAAAAAACATCTTCCCCAAGAAAACTATATCAGCAAATCAACGATTACATGCTTACCAAATCGGATTATTCTTACCATCTGCCGTACAAGTCCCTGCCTCACAAGTGCATTAATATGACCCATGATTTTCTACACGATTAGATGCTTCAAATAAATACAAACCATAAACTTTATAGGACGCTGTAACCCTTAGCTAATCAAATAACCTACAGGATTTGTGTGGTAGGTTGGGAAAATGAACAAGTCATAATCATGCCCAGACTTGCCTAATGTTACTAAATACAATAAACAAGCCAAACTGAATGAAATGAATGAGACACGCCAACGCTACACCAACGCGAGGATCTCACTACTTCTAGGTTAAAGTGATATCAGATCTGTAACCGTGCATTTGATAAAGAAGCGTAGGTCGTATCTTTATTCCGTTTAAGAACATGTCCTCGGTCAGATGTTTTCATGTGTAGGCTTGTAAAAATGCTAAGCAAAAGTCATTTTAATGGATTATAAATTATGAGTTGAACGCTTGAGGCTTATTACGCTACACTACAAGCTGGCGATATTTCAAATGGTTTGTGCTTAGCTTAGCCATGTGCTTGTGTTCTAATAAAAAAAAGACTATGCCTAATAAAGTTACGACTAGGTATCTATACTAAATACTTAATTATTGCTGCTGTAATTGATACACTCATGACACCACCATGTAAAAGTCAGATCCAACTAGAGATTTCATCTGAATTCATCTGAGTTAAATGACCTGTTCCTCAGGATCTATAAATCCTTCTCTTCATTCATTCGTATCAGTTAAGTCAGTTAAGCTATATATTAGATAATTACAAACTGAAAATTACACCATTCAGCCGTTGTAATTAGTTGTTAGCTAGTAACTGGAGGAAAAATTAGCTAACTGAGATGTTTAGGAAACTTCCTACATGCTCAAAAACATAAGAGACTCCAAATCACGGGTACTGATTCATCTGATTGGCTCAGTGGCTCCGTCTAACGAGGAAGTCAGTGTGTGTGTGTGTGAGATTTATCAGTGGATGCTAGGGATTCACTGGATTGTAAGGATTTAACGCCTGGTAGAAGAAGGACCATAGCAAAAGCGGGCAGAATCCCCACTGACTCAAAAGACTTGAGAGACTGCTCGAGGGCTCAGCAACGGTGGCTTGGTGGTGCTGGGAATTGAACCTGGGTCTTTAAGTTTGTATTCAAACACCTTAACCACTGCACTACTACTTCCCCACAGATTACATATATAGGAAGAACCATCGTTTATTAAAAAGCATTAAGGAAAATAGTTCCAAGAAGGTAAGCACACACAATTGCAACAAGAGAAATCTTTCGTTAGAAAGTCAAAAATCTACAAAAGAAAAAGGTTTGTCATTAGAAGACTATATATATATATATATATATATATATAATATATCTATATATAAATACACTGTATACATATAAATGTATTTTTTTTTGTCGTAGGTTTATTATATATTGTTTATAAGCACATACACCTCGTCTCAGTCATTATGTGCAGAACAGGAAAAACCTGATTTCACCACACATCTGCTTTTGTTCAACCCTGACAACTTAACTGAACAAACACCCTTAAGTCGTTCCTTTTCAGTGCCCTTAATACAAATAATTAAATCATTTTTTTCCTCCTGATACAGTGACCTGGCTAGAGACTCGGCGCGCTAGCTATTGATCAGCAGCCTGAGCAGATTACCCTAATAGCAGGATTAGCAGCCACATGTTGGCCACACGTGGTCCACACTGCTCAGCAATGGTGCTAGATTCCCTCTAAACAACAGTCAACACATAAGGCTACTTGACTGCTAATTGCTAATTGTGGTTAAACAAACAAAGTTGGACAAATAAAAAAATATATATATTACTGACCAGCATGGGGAAAATGAAAATAACTAAATCACTAAATCTTTAGTAATGCTATCTCGTATAATGACATAATATTTATTCATGCTTTGGTCACAGTATCAACCTGTAGCTGACTTATTAGGATGGGTGGTTACTGTTGTGATTAGTTATCAATTGGTCAGTCTTTATCACAAGTAGTTTTCAATCACTATAATTTTTATTCAGTAATTATCACACTAGACCTGTCCAGGGTGACCCCTCCTCTTTTCGCCCTTTCAAAGACGGCTGGGATAGACTCCAGCAGATCCTTGTGACCCCGAATTAGAGAATAAGTTGGTAAGATGAATGAATAAATGAATTATCGCAATACCTAATAAAACACTACCTTTGTTCTAAATAAGCTATTGTTTACTGCTTAGTTAATCTTGATTTTATACTAGTTAACAGTATTAAGGTAAGTGTTAATGTACTTGAAAAACAGTCAACAGACCATCAGTGTTAGTGATAGCTGGCTAGTGTGTTAGTACACAATAAGACTAAAAAACAGATAGATGATCTTGTGGCAGTTCTATCCTTATATTGAAGTGTCAAGTGAATGTGTGCTGTGCTAGCAAGCCTCATCCTGAAACTTCCTGCATTTCATCATCATTTCCACATATCTGGAAAAAAAAAACCTCAGTGGAATGAATCCAGACAGTAAACATCATTCTACCCTCATCAAAATTACCCTTCTAAAACAACTACAAAAAAAACCCCTGATAGCCCAGTCCTAAAATTTGCTACTGATCTGTCCACCTGTGTGCTAGAAATGGAAAACAACATTGGTGGATTTGTTTGTCAGTGAATAATAGACGAGGCAATAATACAGCTGGCATTGCGTCATAAGACTGAAGGAACTAGAGACGACTTTTGATCACACAGCAAGTTATTCAAATGTCTCTCAACCCAACAGAGAAGCCCTGTTTTCTGATGTCACTGCCTTCCTACAACCCCCTCTCTCCCTCTCCCAGGCTTCGGAATCTTATAACAGTCCCGACTACATGACTATAATCTAACTAGTACTCGGAAAACTTTGGAACGGTGTCCCGAATTGTCGCTAATGGGAGCAATTGCCGAACGACGCCGAATTCCTTCCGAACAACAATATCATTAAAACTTTAAGGTGCAAGTTTTTTTCAGCTGCATCCAGATGGGGAGCACTGAAAGCCTATTCAGGCGAAGAGGGGGAAAAAAGGAATTTCAGTAATCTACTGCTGATCTTCACAATAGCACCCTTGTGCCTTTTGTTTTGGTCAATCAGCACAACTGCACCCAATCTCAATGACATATTGGTGAACTGTATACTCAAAAGAATGGCAGAATTTAACAAATTTCAGCTCTTTGCAATCAAGATCGATAAAACTAGAACATCTACAGGTCAGGAAAGGACAGGAGAAGCCTGGAATTGATATGAGTAAAACAGTTTTTTTCTTTATTGACTACTTTTTATCAAACTCATCTTGTACCTGAACTTTTGGTATACTTTTGTCACGAGGCGATGAATCTAAAACAAAAAAAAAACTGCTAAGGGAATATTAATAGTAGTTATTCAAATATTATTAAACGTGTCTAAACGTTCTGTATTCTGGCTTGAATGAAATGAGAAAGTTATAAATTCTAGGCTATTATCAATAAATCGATAAACTTGTTTTGAGACATTTTAATAACATTTATATATATATATATATATATATATATATATATATATATATATATATATATATATATATATATATATATATATAAAAAGAGAATATGACAAATAGTTTGAGAATCGTGTCTTAAACAATGTTTACACATACAGCAGACGTCCCTAACCAGAGTAACTTACATTTATCTCTTTTATACAACTCAGCATCTGGGGGTTAGGGCCTTGCTCAAAGGGCCCACAGTGGTGGCTTGGAATCAAACCCTGGTCTATCTGGTATCAGTTCACCTTAACCACTGAGCCACCACATTTAATGTAGTGTGGCTTACCAATTGCTTTCTATTCTACAACCTTTGCAACTTAAACTCTGACTTTCCTTTTCTGCTTCCTTCCTGAATTCTGTCTAAAAAAAGGTAACTTTACTAAAAGTTTACGATTCTATTATGTAAAAACTGCTTGTCTCTCAGTTCTCCAATCATCACAGGTCTGTTTCTGCTTCCACATCAGAACAAAAGCAGCGTTTCCTAAAGTCTGAGAAAAGTTGCCGACTTCGTAAGGCGTAGATGGACCCCAACATGCTAATAGCTCTTCAAATTAACCCACATAAGTTTGTTTGATTAGCCTGGTCCGTAAAGAGAAGGCTGTTAACTGACAGAAACACAGTCTGGTGGAAATTTCGCTGCAAACGCGAGCAGCTGCCGCAAATAAGAAGGAAGTAGAGTTTAAATCGAGAGTCATCCATGCAAATATCCCAACTGCTGTGTCGCTGTTTGATTTAACAACTAAAAAAAAAGAACGTAATGTAAAATCCCTTAAGTAGTGATCACATGTAAACCATGAAATTGTCCCAAAAACCAATAACTCTTGAATGTACTCATTTTACCTACTAAACTTCAACCATGTGACCATGTATACGGCAAAGGAAGACAATGAAGTGCCTTTTAGTCCCAGTTAAAAGTCACGCTTGTTAAAAACAGGGGCCCTCATCTGTATTAGCTGTTGTGCTGACACAGTGCTTATATTCCCCAGAGCCCTGATCCAAGCAAGGCCACCTAATCACACAGCCACACTAAACCGGTTAGTTCTAACTACTATTAATACACAAGTTCACTTAGTAGATAAACTGTGTGTGTTTTCTCATTTCAATACCTTCGCTTATAGAATGCAAATGTTTGCATCAGTAAATAATTTCGACTAATCACAATTTAATTTATTGTTACACAATAAAGTTTAACAGAAAAAAAATCTTTCTAAAAGCGTACAGCTGTTATTGAAAATATTCTACAATGGCGTGTATGTTCAGGGTTTTTCTTTACTTACAGCTTCTAACCTCATTGTGTTTCTTCAGCAGCTTTTAGATCCTCTGAGTTCAGGTCCCCCACCCCCTTCCTGCCATGTCCGCTCAAACTCTGCCATATTGTTGTCCAGTCTTTGTCAGGATTTTTCAGGGCATCTGTTATTACTATGTTATAACTCTGCCAGATGTCCTATACCGTTATTCAATCGCCGGATACACCCGTATCTCTTTTTTTTTACTTTTTATTTAGTATTTTTTGAAGTATTTTTGAACTACAGGTGTATTTTCCAAAGCTTTACAGTTCTCAGTGTCAAACCTACACGATTTAACTAACCTACTTACAGGCCTTCATATAATTAAAAAAAAAGATGATAAAATAAAAATTAACATTGTGTCTTTCCTTTTTTTGGTTTGTTTACAAACTATGCCATTAAAAAACACCTGGACCGCTGATGTTTAACCTCTATCTAAATTATTCAAATGAATGATAAAAGAATGGGTTGGAACAAATAACCTCAAAGCTCTGATTCTTTGGGAACATTTTATAAGGCCAAAATAAAGAAAAAAAATAGTTTTTTAATTGCGAGTTAGTGTTTGTAAGTGGGTGTCCTGGCCTATCCTCAAATAAAGGATCCCGGCTTTGTTGAGTTTCTCATAAGCTACATGCATTCTTTTAGGGGGAGCGTGAACATCCTCCCCTGTGTGTGTGTGTTTTTTTCCCCTCTTCTCCACACTTTCCAATGCAAATTCGAATTGCCGTGCCTGCCTTTAGCTTTCACTCAGACGTTTCTCTGATTCCTTACTAGTCTTAGTCTCTCAGGCTTTGGGTCCCTTGAATAGAGCAAATGTGAACTGACAGGCGTTTGTGCTTTATAAGAGCTGCAGGGTCGAAGAGGAAAAAAAAAACCCTGAACAAACAATAAAAGTAAAGAGTAAAAAAACCTTACACAGAAATTCGACCTGTCTGACAAGTTTGATTAGTTCGTGATATTGAAAGTAAAACCCGAAGACACTTGATGCTGTTTACTGAAGTGTTTACAATAAAGATATATAATCAGTATCAGTATGACGAATACGGAAAGGATAGGTGTCAGTATATAACAGTGTATATATACCGTGGTTGATCTCTCTATAAATAATAAATATAAGTGCCTTTCGAATTGCTTACACAGACACCAACCCCCCCCCCCAAGACCAGGAAAAATAAATCCACAACTACAACCCATCTTACTTTCATAAAGAAAAGAAGAAAAAATGTGTACACAAAGGTGTTTGAAAGCTATGTGGAAAAAATTTACGACAGGGTGCTGACAATGGGCTCATATAAGTTATTGTGTTATTATTAGATTATATAAATGGTACTTTATTTGTGTATGGAAACACTTCTTCATTTAACAGATCTCAAATCGTTAAAGAAGAAGAAGAAGAAGAAGAAGGGGAGGAAAAAAACTTCCTAAAAATAGCGCATCAGGAAACCGAGTAGCTCCAAGCACCGACCCGACAATGCAGCCTTTTCTGCTTACATGCATGTTCAATCTTTAAATCGATCACCGTTCCGATCCGATGCTTTTTATGATTATTTTTAATGAGTTATGGTGTTGCGCTGTATCACAGCAGCTTTAACGCATTTACACCAGCGGCTCCAAGATTCCTCACGCCTCCAAACGCGTCCTTTTTTGGGGGATTTTACGGCACGCAAAGTAGCCTAACATTAAGCGATATAAAGAGTTCATGTTTATTTGTTTTAAAGATGAATTGATGGTTTAAAAAACTTACCTTGAAGCAAAAACACGAATGACGTAATGAAGTTGTGGAGCAGAACAACAAGACGCAAGGTGACACTCTGGGGCTTCGGGTGGAAATGACGAGCCGAGAGCTGCGTCCGCTTTCACAGTCTGTCCCCTCTCTCTCTCTCACACACACACACACACAGTGTACTAACACAACTGTGAAGCCAAACAAGTCAGCTTCAACCTTTCATCACTTCCACACACACAAAAACATTATGTTTTTGATGAGATCGAACGACGACTTCGAAAGGAACGGATGGCCAGACGCGCGGCGTTTGCGTGCGTGTGCGCGCTTGGATGCGTGTGCGTGTGTGTGTGTGCGTGTTTGTTAGTGCGACACCTGGAGCGCTGTCGGTTCCTCCCCGTTCTCATCTACTGCTGCTGGGATGCAGGGAAGTGTGGAGGTGGAGGAAAGCTGCAGATCTGCGTCAAGCATCAACACATCCAGCTTGACCAGCGGTTATGATTTAGAATGAAACTTTTAAACAGAAAGGTTGTCCTTTATGTAGACTACTTAGAACCTAAAACACACAGTTCATTCATTCATTCTTTCATTCATTCATTCATTCATCTTCTTTACCCGCTTATTCCCTAATTAGCGGTCACAGAAATCTGCTGGAGTCTATCCCAGCCGTCTCTAAAACGGCAAAACGCAGGAGTCCATCACAGGGCCACACGCAGACTTACACTCACTCCTATGGGCAATTTAGAATCACCAATCAGTCTAACATACATGTTTTTGGACTGGGAGGAAACCGGAGAACCCGGAGTAAACCCACACAAGCGTGGAAAGAACATGCAATCTTCACAATCGAACCCTTGCTGTAAAGCAGCACCACTAAGCTACCGTGCTGCCTCAAAATACACAGTTGAGGTTGAAATACACAGTTGAAATTCTGTGATTTATAAGCAAAGATGACAAAGTACATACGTCCTTTACTCAAGTAGAAGTACAAATACTTATGTTTAAAAATGACTTGGGTAAAAGTAGAAGTACCTAGACATGTAAAGTAAATCAACTACCACAACTACTTTTACAGTTCCGAAAAAATAATTATTATGCACCCAAAGGTGATTATAGATTAGATAATCTAGATTATAGATTATGGTCCTCTGATGGTGAACTGATAAATTTAGTTAGCCTCGTTAGCCATTATTGTAGCCTTCTGCCTGACCGCCTTGCTCGTTGTTAGCTTTATAAACTAGCTTCTATTAACTGTGCGAGATAGCCGGGAAAACGCTAATGATACTTGTGTAAAAATGCAAAGAGTAAAAGTTTTAATTTGTGTAAAAATAAATTGGGTACTCCAGTTTCCTCCCACAGTCCAAAAACATGTAGGTTGATTGGTGATTCTAAATAGCCCGTAGGAGTGAGTGTGAGTGTGTGTGGCCTTGTGATGGTCTGGCGACCTGTCCAGGGTGTCCCCCTCCTTCCCTTCGCACTTTTAGAGACGGTTGGTATAGACTCCAGCACATCCCTGTGACCCCGAATTAGGGAATAAATTTGTATAAAAAATAAATAATAATCGTAATAATAATAAATAAATAACGTACTATCAAAAACTATGTAGGAAAAAATCATTTGTTTCTTATTTATAATTATTTTGAATCAAAAGCAAAAAATGTTTAATATTTAAGCATAGTTTAAATAAGTTAACTCTTTAAAAAAAAACTATTAATGCAGGTGACTTCTCTGTGAGTGTGTAAATGTTGTCATTTACATTTGTAGCATTTGGCACACGCCCTTATCCACAGCGACTTACATTTATTTTATTTACACAACTGAGCAATTCAGGGGTTAAGGGCACTGGGAATCGAACCCAGATCTTCCAATTACCAGGCCAACACCCTTACCACTGCAGATACATTGCACCACTGACCATAATTAAGCATATTTAAAGATGACATAATAAATAATAAGAATACAATCTTTGTAAAGTATTTGAATGGACACTATAGACATTATAGACATTCAGCTCTGCATTTGGACTGCAGTACCTCGGCTCCTCAGGTTGGGCTGTAAATTACAGGCGCAATTTGATCTGTGTCTGACGTGCAGTTATCGAGTATTATGCGAGGATGTGACAGCTGGAGCTGTGGCCGCCGAAGTCGTGCTCCTCGCCCTGACATTAAACAATGCTCCAGTATGGGCCATGTGTCTGAAACAGCATGCAACCTGACTCTCTGCTCTCCACTTACCTCGCTGACACTTAACTCCACGCCAGCGTTTCTTCACCCCCATCATTATACACCAAGCACAATATCCCAGCAAAGACTTAGTCATTAATCTATCCATCTGCACAATTATCCACCTGCTTTTGTGTGTATGGCTTGTAGGAAGATTTTTAATATCTCTTAGTGATATAAACTCTTTTTATTTTCACATGAATGCAATTAACACACACAAGCACAAAGAAAGGGTCCGAAACTCCTAAACAGTCCCGATGGCCTTTTAAAGCCTCGTCTTCAGATGGATGTAGGATTGTGAACATGTGAACATTGATTTTTTTTTTTTGCAAGGGGGGAGGGGTGCATCTGAACTCTTTCACCCCTCCTTTCCTCATGAGCAAACACAAAAGCTCAGACAAATGTGTGCCTCTGGTCTGGGCACAGGAGAATCATGATGAGCATGAAAGATTGCCGTATACAGCAGTAGCGAATACCGCCATTCTTTAAAAATATGTTTTTTTTCTCAGTTTAAATAGGTTACAAAATCACTCCATGTGTGCTTTGCCCTAAAAGTGCTTATTTATTCTGTATCTCATTTTCAAATATAACACAAACATAAATAACAGTTTATGCGTTGGTGAAGTTTTTTTCTCTTTTTTTGTTTTCTTGGCCCAATTATCTCTATACCCCAGCCCCCGTTCGGAGGGCTTTCTAGTATTATTATGCGTAAACAAGTTCCTAGTTAGACTGACGCATACAGGAAACCCTGAACATTTAATTAAGATTAAAAACCATGAAGACGATGAAGAAAAAATAAAATGCAAAAATAATATAACGCGATGATAATATCGACATGCCACATGAATAGTGTTTGTGTGTGAGAGTTTTGAACATTATTAAATAGGTCAAGTAATCATTTATTTGCACTGGTTTTGACCTTTAAATGAACTTCATTATAAACTTTATTATATATGCCATAAGCCTATCATTTTGTTACTTCCTGTTTAATTAATTAAAAAAAAAAAATTTGCAACCTGTTGTCGTGGTCTTTTATTACAATGTACTTTTTTTTTCATCGGAGAGGCTTTCGTATGCTGATCAGGGAAGAGTGGGGGCTGAAATTGCTCCTCCTTCAGGTCAGAGTTCAGGGATTCTGGCGATGCATGTTTCTCTGTTCACCTCTTGGGTTTTCAAGGTTTAAACGACAACAACATTTAGTTGTATAAAGTTTACTTTTATTATTTAGCTAAGTTTTTCTGATGGCCATACAAAGTGTTTCTGAATATAGTCATTTATTATACACAACTCCTGGTAATATTGTAATAACTTTGGGTGTTACATTTGGACTTTTTAGCCTGAATGACTTACATTTTTATCTTAAGCAGTTGAGGGTTTATTTGTTTGTCTTTTTTTTTTTTTTTATTATGCATTTACTATCATCTGATTTCAGACCGACTCAGAAAGTTAAGAGGATCTGGTCATATGGATTGGGGGAAGGGTTAAGGTCACACTTTACTGTGAAAACTAATCTAATCTGACACACGGCCAAAGCCCCTTCAGCCTAAACTTTATGATTAGGTTTTAACAAAGTCGATTGTATTAAAATAACGGTGTAATTTGCTGTAATCATGAGTGGATCTTCAGCCTTTATTTTAAATAAGTGAATGAGTAAATAAATAAATCCAGTGTTCATACGTTTATAACTATTCCAAAGAGACATTTCATTCTCCAAAGCATATTCTATATGTTCAGTTATAGTGTACAGTAGAATAATTTAACCCTATTGGTTAATTTTACTGTGTTTCTTCATAAGGATTCTGATTGTCTCTTGATATGAGACTGAAAAATGTATAAATCCTGAACTCATCAGTGAGATTCTTTCTAAACGCAAGCCTTTTAATAGAATAAATAGGAAAACAAGGAAAAGGAATATTGTGATGTTTAAAATGTAGATGACTTTGTCGTTGTATAACTTCATGCATTGTGTACTTGTTAAAAGCACATTAAATATTAAAAATCATTCATTTTTTGTCTTTAAATTTTTGTGTGGGATTGTAGCACGCAAATCTCACTGCATAACTTCATGCACATGGTAACAATCCCAGAATTGTTTTATTACAATAAAACGGTCAGAAGCATGAACATTAAATGGTTAATAAATCTATCGAGTTTAGTGCTTTTAGAAATAATAGAATATATTTTGGTACTAAACGTGATCCAAACATTAAACCCTTCCTTGCTGATTGTAATTCACAACATAAAATCATTTTAACACAGCTGAAATTCTTAAAATGCCAGACACGAAATGTGAGCAATAACCATGCGCTAAAAAAAAAAAGCACATATTTCGAAGACGGTTTTTATGAGCAAATTTATTGCTGTTTATGTTTCACAGTTTTGGACACGCTCACTTGATCCGAAACAGGTCTGTGCTGTGTACATCTACAAACACATGAACAATCGCATAAACTATTTAGGCATGTGTGAATACACAAGCGTGTTAGCGTTCAACATGTGTCAGCTGCACAGGCAGCAATCGTAACAGCGGGTACAAATCCTCCAAGAGCTACACACACACACACACACACACACACTCCTCTGTTGTCAATTAGAACCGAAATCGTATTTGTGGAGCCCCACACCATTTATCAAAGCACGGCTTCTTTCATCTGCCAGTGTCTCTTTGTACCTATAATTAGTTTTGGAACAGGAGATAAGCTTCATTAAAGCAGCGAATGAAGAATTTAGTAGGTCATATTTCCTCATTGCTGGCTGTTTAGAAGCTCTGTTTAATAGATTTGTTTGGTCGGGGCCTTGCGAAACACGTGAGTCTGCAGTGTTTAAATGTCATTACGATTCGAGTGGAGGTAATGCTGGATTTTAGCCATATGGGCTCCTGATGCTTTTATGGTATCATCCAGCTGTACCAGTATGAGCTTAGGTTGAATGCTTCCTTCTGCTTGTTCAGGAAGTGGTAGGTACGTTTCCATAACAGCAGCTTAAACGCTACTCTAGTTCCAGCTATAATAATGTTGGTGTTTTGGGATGTTTCTTTAAAAAAATGCAGCTGTTACTGTTGATAGGGTTGGATTTTCTATTTAACATTTATGTAAGAAGTCGTCAGTTCCAGCGCTTTTGTAATATCAGAAAAAACAATTTCAGGACAGATGTGAGACGTTTCAGCTGTTCTTCAAGGACTTGTGATTTAATTTGCTTACACACACAGTGTAACTACATATTTTCTGCTACCTGTTTTTTACCCACCTGAGGATGGGTTCTCTGTTGAGTCTGGTTCCTCTTAAGGTTTTTTCCTATTCCGTTTCAGGGAGTTTTTCCTCGCCATCTTCGCCCTCGGCTTGCTCATCAGGGACCAACTGATTTCTGATTCATTTGCATCTTAGAATCTCTTTGATTGTGTACAGCTGCTTTGTGATAATGACCATTGTAAAAAGCGCTACACAAATCAAATTGAATTAAATTGAATTGTGCTTTTGCATTTTATGCATTTGTGATTCTTCCATCTTGTAATAAACTGCATGTTTTATAGTGGGAAAAGGGGTCTTCGTACTAGATTCGTTGTCGGAATCATCATAAAAACTCATTTCCCAATGTTTAGTGTAACTAGAAATGAATAAATCATATGTCATTCTGTGATTAATTATACATTCATGTCGAAAAATTCCAATTCTTTATAATAAACATTGGCGCTATCGTTACTTATTTCACATAAAAATGCAGGCTCGGGCATCCAGCTTCTGGCCGGTAACAAGCTGAAGCTCAAACACAGTGAAGTCGAATTAACTGGCAATGTTTATATATATATATATATATATATATTTTTTTTTTTTTTTTTTTTTTTCATTTAATGCATTTATACTCTTACTATTACTATCACCTGATGTTTGTGTGAGAAAAAAGCTCATAGAAACCAGGACGGCTGTGAGCAGATGGTCCGGCTACGGCCGAGTCTTTACTGGTAGAAATCAGTGAGAACTTTACCCTCCACTGGGGAGATGGAGAGATGAGCCATAGCAATATAGCAACACCTTCTCCATATTGTCTCTACTGGTACTCTTAAGCAGCGGCAGCGCACAACACCGTATCTGCTCTACTCATAGATCTGACACACGCCAGACAGGTGCTAAAGCACAGGGATAAGGACGGGGGTCCGATACTTATTATACATATGTTTATATATACATAACATGCAGTCAGAACTGTCTATAGATGGATCAGGATCATGAACAGCAACTGAGTAAAGGCTCGATAGAAAACGAGTGGAATAGGGTGTTGTGAAGGTTAATTCACTTCGCATCACAGACTCAGTGATGCCCTCTGCTGGCACTAGACCGGTTTTTTTTTTTCTTGGCAGGTTGCCATATGTTAGACAGATGTAAGAAAATGTGGAGGCAAAAAAAAAAATGAGTTAAAAATTTGAAGATGCCGGTGCTCTGGTGTAGTGGGTTAAGTTGCTGGCACCCACATGCGCAAGTTGTTGTGCTACGGCGACGCGGGTTCGATTCTGCCTTGGATGCTTTCCAGTCCCATTTCTCTATCTCCCACATTTCATCCCTCTGTCCAATCAATAATAGCAAAGAATGCTAAAAAAATGTACTAAGTTAAAAAAAAGATTTGAGGACTCATTTTTTTGGCCTAAACTGTTTTAACAATGTTGAAAATAGGACAAAAAGAAAATAAAGGAACTGCTGCCAATATTGTGCATTTAAGGAATTGTTTTTGGTATTTTCTCAGCTTCAAATCAATAAAGAACATATGTAACAGTATATGTGATTATCAGTGGCGTATTATGGGGTTTTAGTCAGGGCCTTTAGTAAGCAACTGTAAACTACAGAGATGTGTGTAGTAACAAATTACATTAACTTTGTTTCTTGAATAAATTTTTTTTCGGTGACTTTTACTTTTGAAGTATATTTAAAAAAGTGTACTTTTACATTTACTCAAAGAACTGTTTTTATTTTACTATCCGACCCTATTGTAAAACCACATTTCATCCATACAAAAACAAAACGGGATTAAACACTTATTTTAATAATGCATGTTCTTATGAAATGTGTACAGCAAGGTGTCTTAGTGGCTTAGTGGTTAAGGTGTCGGACTGATACCAGAAAGACCCCCAAAGTGGGCCCCAAGCAAGGCCCTTAAACTCAAATTGCTTAGTTGTATAAAAGTCGCTCTGGATAAGGGCGTCTGCAAATTGCTGTAAATGTTAGCACTGTTGCCTTACAGCAAGAAGGCCCAGGTTCGATTCTTTCTATGTGGAGTTTGCATGTTCTCCCAGTGCTTGCCTGGGTTTACTCCAGTTTCCCCCCACAGTCCAAAAACATGTATTTTAGTTTAATTGGTAATTCTATATTGCCCATAGGAGCGACTATATTTCCTATGTACATTTTTAGAGGTTTATCACAAGAGGGCGCTACAGCATCATAATCTGACTCTGCCCTCAGCATCCTTTTGTCATTCTTTGTAGCTGTGTATTGCAAGCATCCACCATTTTAAAGAAAATAAGAGGGACGTATGTGCGTTAGAGTGTTTCAAATGAGTCACGAAGAAACCAATCACTTCCCTGTAGGAACGTAAGCTGTGTCAAGCGCTTTAGGAACGCCATTTTATAACGTTAAGCATGTGGGAACTCCGTCTAATCCAAAAGCATGACATAATTAACCAGGAAGTAATGCTATATAAACACGTGTTGCGCGTTTTTGAGAAGAAGGGCTCACAATGCAGCATAGAGTGCCCGAACCTCCCCGGTGTCCCCAAGGAGACATTTCCATGTAGTGCCAAGGGCAGAGTTTGGGTTACTGGTCCAATATATATTGAGAACCAGTCTGTAAAGGTTGGCTTCCCTAGTGAACTTCCTGGCAGAATAAAAGCTTCTGCCAAACATCTTGCAGTTAGTCTTGCATACAATACAGAGCAGCTACAGAATCCGGATTGGGCACTCGTCTAGGGTTTTTTTGGCATCTTTAACAGACACTTTTAAGGCAACTCACTGGTCCTTTCCGCAAATATTTATTCTATTCTACCACCTAAACCTGGCAACAACTCCATGATTCAGGGTCCTTGTAGCCTGATGTGTCCCACAAACACATACTAAGCAGTGACTTGGCACTATGGCGATGTAGGTATTTCTTTCCCAAAGATGCAACTTGAGTACTTGAACAGGAGCATCTCCAGGTTACGTATGTTACCACTTATATAGCATATACTTACTTGTTGATGACGTAACCCATCTGTAATGTTATGCTTAGACAGATTTCACACATGCTTCAGGCCAAATACATAAAGGGCGTATTTATTGCTGTGGAGAAATGTGGTTGAGTGTTTGATTCCTGTCTCTGCCCTGTGTGGGGTTTTTTTTTAGCTGCTTGTTTCTCTTTTTTAGCCCAAATACGTAAATTGGAGGCTGATTTGCATCTCTAGATCGCCTGTAAGGTGTAAAAGGTGTAGGTGAGAGTGTAGATGTACACAGTGACCTCCATTTTGTGCAACAAGCTACAGGTTAAGAGTGATTAAGTGTAGGAAACAGAAAAAGGATTGATGGATTGTACATATTGATACATGATATAATAAATAAATAATAACACAAATACCTTTTTTGTTGTTGTCTTGTAGTAACCTTCTTCTACCACTCTTGGCCTTCTGATATCTTAGTACCTAAATCTTCACTACTGATAACTAGTGGATGGTTTGCTTGTGCAATTATGTGGCTTTAGATGACTTTGGATGAAGTTTGATGGTCATAGTTAATTTTGTAAACTATATTAACTCTTTGTTTGTCAGATTTTAGCCTTGTTATACTTAGGAAGATTATCTATTCGGCTTTTCTTTCTTTAATGAATAAAAAAACAACGTTATAAAGAGCAGACAAACACAATATATTCATACATATATTTAGAAATGTTTATTTGTTGTTACGTATAATAATAATAATATCAATTTATTAAAAGTATTACATATTATAACTGAAAAACTTGGCCACTCTTGCAAATATTCTCCGCATTTTGACTCTGTAGCACCATTTGGGACGTATACAGCGCTGACGGGCAGAATAACTGAAATTTATTTATCTGTTCAGCACTCATTCATAAACAGCACAAGTATGAAAGTTCAACGAGACAAAACAAAACACAATATGAGGACACATTATAAACATATAAATCAGGTTTATGAAATCAATCCCACTCTTCTCTTCACTATTCTCTTCATCTTTTTTTTGCTGCTCGTATCTTTCTTCAGATCCATCGTTCACTTTTCATTTTCTCTCGATCACCTTCACATCACTACCACTGGAACTCTGCCTTCTTGGATATATATACATTTTTTATTATTACCCTTTCTTTTTTCGGATACACAAATTAATTAATCGGTAAATATGTGAACTTATATTTCTAAAACTAGTAAAATAAATATTTTACTACATCAGTGCAATAGAAGGGCATCTCTGCTGACTGCATCCCAGTTCAGAGATTCACGATTTTAGTATCAGTTGCACGTTGTTGGTTTTTTTTGGATTAATTGATGTTATACAGATGGAGATTTGAATAGGCATGCATTAATTTCAATACAATACTAAAATGTTATAAAGAAACTCTTAAATGGCAAAACCCAATCCAAAATCAAATCATTTTAAACATAGAAACAAACTATACATGACAGGACAATTGACAACCACAAAGAACCCATACAATATTCAAAAATACGCTACACTTAGACGAACAAACCTGCAATCGTTTCTCACAGTGTTATATGGATTAGAAAATAAAATTGTATAGACTAAATTTTACATGGAGAAAAGACAGAGTGATTGAAAACAAAATTTTAATGTAAAACAGACAATTGATTATATTTTATTGTAAAATCAAGTGTAAGGCGGCTTTTTGCTGAATTTTATTTTATTTTTTAACTTATATGTAACTCAAGTGGGCCCGTGTGCTGTCACTGAGGTTGCCATATTGGTAGGATATGCATTCATTTTGGTCTGGGGGATAAATACAAATTAAATCCGATGATATATTTTTAGACCTTTTCATTTATTTATTTTGCATATGAAATACTATTTAAAATAAAAGTACTTGCTCATATATGTTAAAATAAAGCCAATACATCGAATAAAACGATTCTAAACGGTTGATGTCACATGACCACCGAACCTCACCAGCACACACCTCTTTCCTGTCACTCTGTAGGTGAATCACTTCCTATACCAGGATTGTATCACTGTCTAATAAGCGGAGGTGGCCAGTGTTAGTCTGTTAAACGCATAGCAAAGTGTGAGTCCAAAAGGCAGAGACCCTCTGCTTTTCCCTCCTCCTTTCCATTCTTTTTCTCCATCCTTTATCCGTCTCGTTCTCATGCCAGTCAAGGGCTCAGAAGATGGTGCTCCAGCGTTTGGGTGGAGAACGAGATCTACTTTCTCCCTGCAATCAAAAAGGAATGCAGATGAATGGATATTGTAGGTTACTGCTTTCATCATATCTTGCAGCCTTTTGACAAAATCCGCTAGAAAGTGGACGATTAGGATAAACAGGAAATGAATATATGAATGATAATACATTCTAGCTAGTGCTAGCAATTTTGGGAGGGATCACTCAAACAGAGATGGAAGACATTACAGCCATTACTTGGATCATCTACTTCAGTTGAATTATTTATTTTGTAGCTTGAATATTTTACGTTTACACTACTAGCATTTATCCACAGTGACTTGCAATGATATTATTTATCAGGGGGGCACGTAGTGCATAGTACATAGTACATCGACAAAGTAAAAATACATGGTACAAAGGAAGTCTGGGGTTTTTTTCTTGAAAGGATTGTCTTATGGAAAAAATATGTGCATTAATATAATAACAGGTGAGGCAGTTGTGTGTCTTGTACATCTGGATTCGGACTGTTTTTAAAATATAAACCTGACTTATGGTACACACACTTTTTAATTTTCATAAATTTCTCTAATACTTTAAACAAATGTGATAAGAAATAAAACGATTCAAAATGTGTGGCTATATTTAAAAAAAATCTAACACTGTAACTCTGTCTTAACTCTAAGCAGAGTTACTTTTAGCCTAAAATTAATAATTTTTCTCTTTTTTTCTGGAGTAAAACCTCTAAATTATAAATGCACTGAGGATGAAAACATACTGAATACATTTAAATAAAACGAGATCTTCATACAGGAAACTTACATTTATTACATTTATATTTTGGTTATTTGTAGCTATTATATAATGTTGACTACCCCATACAAGTGCCTGTCCATATAAAAATACTATTAAAAATAATAATAACATTAAAACGAGGGCACTAATATACATTCATCAGTGCCATGTTATATAATATATTTTATATAATAATAGTATAATAATATAATAATAATAATAATGACCTTAGATGCCAAAACCTGCTTGACTTTAGTAATATATAAAACACTGGTTTAGTTTTTTAAAGGCTATGTTGATGTTTAAATTTACTTTATAACTTATTTTACTGACAGAAAGAAAATCAAGACTACAAAGAAAAAGCAAGAAGAAAAGAACAAACTACTATCAGAGTTACTGTAATTAGACGGACAAGCAATCCAGATGCACAATTAATAAATTAATATGAAGAGACTGAAAAAGAAGAGTCGGTTAGATTTTCCTAGCATTAATAAATCATCCGATTAGACACCATTTAGAGCTGGGTTTCAGTCTCCATTGCAGCTGTCCTGATTGTCCCCAGGGGACCTGGAAATATCATGCATGTTAGTAATGGAAATGTAAAGATAAGCATCGATGATCAAGGAACAGTAATGCAGAATTCAGCAGAGAGAGAGAGAGAGGGAGGAAAAAGTAGATAGGTAGACTGCTAAAGGACATAAATAGAAAGCTTAGGGATTAGTGTCCAGGGCTTAGGGTCATGCAGCCCAGACCAAACTGGGGATAGACAAGGTAACGGGAACATCAGGACAAAGGGGATCTGGGGATATAAAGTCATATTAAGGTTCTTTCCATGATTGGAAAGTTCTAAGATAAAATACATGAAACACATTCACCCTAAAATACTGAAATTAGTGATTCTCTGAGCTTTTATTAACCCTATTTCACTAGTCTGGATTGAAGCTTATGTCCTCCTTCTACTCTGATCCACAGAAGAGTCCTACGAATCCAAATGTTTGTGAACTTTTATGTACTTGGCTCACCAGGTTGAAGATTCTGGAGAGTGTGTTCTGTTCTCTGCGGCGTCTGTGGGGTGATCTTATACTCTCTGAGCCACGCGCCGATGGTGAAGCCTACAAACATATCTTACATCAATACACCGAGGGCCCAAGCTTGCCCTTCTCTGCGTTCCTACTGTTGTTTTAATCATCATTATTATTGTTTATAATTACAAATAATAGATGAGACCAAGTGAACAGTGTAAAAGAAGAAAAATCTTATTACTACATCATATAAGGTCATCTTAGACCAATTCGTGGCTACACTATGATCTATTTTCACATTGTAGGATCATATTTGTAATGTATTAACGTCTTAGCTATAAATGTTCATAAATGTTGTCTTCATGACAACTGACATTATTCTACATCAACGTTTATAAGACAAATCCAAATCCAAAAAGTGTCAGTCGGTTCTCTCAAAGTTTAAGTCAAAAATCCTGTTTTCCCAGAAGAAGTATATATACGAATATGGCAAGAGTTTTGGAGCAAACAACTACAAGGACATTACATTCTATTCTATACTGAAGTGCTGCCAGTACTGGAGTACGGAGATGTCATGTAGCCTTAAGAGTGCTTTTAAACCCTAATTAAATTTCTTTGGCAATATGAAAGCTATTCGTCATAAGTGCCCTTGATTGTGATTAAATATAATGCGTAATATAACATAAATATTTCTTATTATACAGCAAACACCTTTTATGGTAAAACACTGTAAAAAAAGAGGTAGCGTTAAAAAATGAGATTGAATATTTTTAACTAGGAAAAATAATACATAAGTTACATAAGTCATTACATATGTAAGTTATCACATGTACACAAATTATTACAAAGGTACATTGGAGACATAATGAATGTGGCATAAGAGTAAAAGTGCTAAAAATTTCCAGTTCCACTTTCCAGTCCAACACCTTAACCACTAAGCCACCACTTGCCACCAGTTTAATAGTTTAATAGTTTTAATATTATGGCTATGAATCCCTATATTTGTGTGCATTTTCCTTTTATGCCACATTTTTCTTTAAAAGAAAGCTCACTGCAGACTCAGACAGTACACGACTAAGCCAGAAGCAGGTGCTGAAGAGTAATTGGTTAAAAACATTATAAAAAAAACACAGACACAGATGAGAGAAAAGTGAAGGTGTGTGAGGTTTCCGATGACTCAAGAGACTGAACTCTGAACACCGCTTCATCGACTTCACCTTAAAAAAAAAATCAGTGTTTTCTCAAAGTCATCCAGAAGCACAGAGCAGCTCTGGATCTAAGTACCAGAAAAGAAATTAAATTTGCTTAAACATGGAGTCTGTTACTGCAGAATAACAGTGAGTAAGTACCTCCAGCTCCTGTTAGAAGTAATAGAAATGGTAGCCTGACTATTGAAAAGGGATCTAGACGGAACCCCTACATGTCCTTTTATACATACAGGTAAACAGTTTGTTTATTAATTATTTGACAAAAAACAGCTTTTTTGTCAAATAATTAATAAAGCAGTCCCTGTTTTTAATTTAAGACTGATTTTATTTCTAAAGTACATTACTGATTATTAAATTTAGCTTAATTTTGGCAATAATTACTGTACACATCACACTTCCTGTTCCTGTTTCTTCCTGTTATCATTCATTTTGAGCAGCCTGAAATAGCCGTTATCTTATAAATCGTTTTTAACCTTGTTTTTATAGTTAATAGGAAAAAAAATGCAGTTTGTTAACAAAGCTTTATAGCAGAAAATATTTCTTTTCTTATGTATTACAGGACACTAACATTTGTATACTCTTGAGATACTGATTTTAACTTACTGTATCCAATCTTAATGTCGTACCATGTAAGATTCTGCATGTGAAAAATACATTTTGAGTTTGGATTTGAAGACTCCTTTTAAAAATGCTAAATAAATGTAATAAAAGAAAAGTTTATACGATACTTAATAACATATCAGAGTAAGTTATAGTTGCCACTATAGTCAGATTTGCTCTTATAGGAAATTAATTCACTTTTTCTGATGAATCAGTTTTTAGCATTGAACAGGAATGTGGTAAAAGTTTCTATTGCCCTTTAAGGACACTAAGGTAGTAACTTTATGCCAGTTGCACTTATTAATGATTTAGTATATAAAACGGTCCTAATAATCATGTAAAAAATTTTAACTGATGATAAAGTCGGCCGTTTAATACCGGCTGCTGTACAAGATTAAGTGAATCAGGATAAAAAATATATAGCAAAAGTTTCCCTGCTTTCACTCTTTACTTAATTAAAATCGCTTCAGTCCGAATATTTAAAAGTCTCAACGCAGTATTTTCCTCTTTTTCCAATTAGTTCCTGTGATAAATTAAGGAAGCACATTAAAGAATATGACGAACCACGACCTCATAAACAGATCCGGAAAGCATTTGTCAAGTAGACAGGAGCGCAAAAAGCTGCAACCACAAAATAAGTTGTTTGGTTATTTCACAGGAAGAACAGCTGTTAGTGAAGAAGCCACATCACATCAAAAACGATACAATGGAAAGGAAAGCTGACTGCTCAAGCCATGGAGGTCTGCCTAGGGAGAGGACTGTGAACACAAACATGACTTAATTTTAAAGCTGGGAGACATACCAGGCCAAAGAGATCTCTCCACTGCACATGAAAAAAAGAGAAACAAGATAGAACAATTGAGTTTAAACACAGCAGGAGAACAATCTTCTTAGAATTTCGCTGTTAGGATCTGCAGATCTGGGATTAAAACTCACATGCACATGATGTAGAATATAAAATCAATTTATATAGAAAAGAGTTGCCACGAATAAAATCTAGAACCCTAGGTTTCTTGTAAGAACATGTACCAAAAAGAACCAAAAAGTTGTCCAGTGTCTCAGTGTTTACTTGCATTTTATAAATTGTTCAAGGATAAACATGGTTAATATTTCTTTTTATTCCTAAAATATGGTAGTACCGCCCAGAAGTGCACAACGCAATGACATTTAAAAAGCAAACATAAGCTCAAAACACACAATGGAAACAAGCCACAGTCTAGAACAGGGGCTTCCAAACTCGGTCCTGGAGGACCGGTGTCCTGCAGAGTCTCAAAGTTTGGACACTCCTGTTCTAATAGAATTAGGAAAAATCAAGCATATGTTCATAACACATTAAAATTAAATCACGACACAACGAAAATGGTCTTGAACACTGGGGGTTGTTGGTCCGCGTAAATGGCCAATTACGTGCAGGTGTTTAAGCAGACGTTCTGGATGCTTAATCCCGTGTTTAAGCAGAAGTTCTGGATGCTTAATCCCGTGTTTAAGCAGAAGTTCTGGATGCTTAATCCCGTGTTTAAGCAGAAGTTCTGGATGCTTAATTTGTATCACACAAATATAAAAAATATAAATATCAAAATGTTTGTTTATTTTTTCAATGTTTATTTAAAAATTACACATATTAAGATCACGTAAACGTTCTCTTATTGTGCACCCTGAGAAAACATCCTATTTTCAGTGCCAACACTGTCCCCTATTGGTTGGGAGCATTTCCGTTGTGTTGGTGATGAGGGGGGGGGGGGGGGGGGGGGGGGGGTTGTGTTGTGATTGATTTTGTTGTGTTGTAAACTTTGTGTTTTCTTTTCGAATTCTGTTATGTTATGTCTCAGGCTCAATTCCTTTTGTGTTTCGGCTTTTTTTCTCTTGTTTTCTAAACTTATGTTGGCTTTTTAATGTTGTTGTGTTGTGCACTACTGGGCTAAATTCCTAAAAATCTGCACCAGATCAGACAATGTTTTTTAAAAATGTAATAATGATATAACAACAAATATATGTGTATCACATTCTAGTGTCAGTTAGATAACATAAATGATGGAAAATGAAACTTACCCTTGACTTAGGGCGAGGAGAGGACACCTGTGGGGTAATAAAAATCTTATGATCGGTGGCTGACTAATGACATAGAGGAGTATATGTAGATCCCATAAAGTGTATTATATCTTAAACGCAGTACACAATTTATCTGAAAACCTAGTCCACAATATATCTTAATGCATTCAGTTTAATCTTACTGCAAACAGTAAGAGTAATAAAGAAAAGCTTTCTTCTTGTGATGAGTATTAGAATATTAACATGCTGCCTGTTGCCTACACTATCCTAATTAGGAGATAATACTTATCTATTGTGTATCCTGGCAGCAACAGCAGCAGTAACAATGTATTGAAAGGCGCGTATGGTGTGGGGTGAACTAACAATTTTGGGCCCTATTAAAGAAAAATGGTTGGTCCCTCTACCCTACACCCATTACTGTAAATTATTGCTAGTATTATTACTATGAATAAAACAGATCTCTGGGGGGGCCACAAGAGAGACTATTTATTTTCTCCTAAAATATTCCAAATCTGTCCCTTAGCAGTGTTCCTGTATAGCATACATTTACACAACTGAGCAATTATGCATTAAGGGGCTTGCTCAGTGATGGCTATCGAACCCTTGTCTTTCTGGTGTTTACATTTACATTTACATTTGCAGTATTTGGCAGACGCCCTTATCCAGAGCGACTTACAACATTCCTTGTTATACAACTGAGCAATTGGGGGTTAAGGGCCTTGCTCAGGGGTCCAACAGTGGTGGCTTGCCGGAGCCGGGAATGGAACCCACAACCTTCGGGTTGGTAATCCAACACCTTAACCATGAGCCACCACTTCCCCAACGGTGTTAGTCCAACACCTTAACCACTAAGCCACCACTTCATACAAAATAAATAATCCCAGACCATCCTGTATATTTCTGTTATAAGACATAAAAATGGGGGGGGGACCCGAAGATTGTGGGTCCAAGTTACCACTATTGGGCCCCTGCGCAAGGCCCTTAACTCCTTATTGCTCAGTTGTATAAGTGTGCTAAATGTAAGTCACTTTGGATCAGGGCGTCTGCTAAATGCTAAAAATGTAAATGTTAACGTAAGACATTTATTTAATGTTTTTAAATAGTGTTTAACTTTTGGTGTAAGTTTGGGGCTTATTGTTTTCCTTGTAACATTTGAAGCTATTAGGAACTTTTACAGACACAAGGACTTAAATTATACCAGGGAATCCAATGAATTCTCCCTTTAACATTGATTGTTTTCCTATAAACAACCTCAGCATGTTCTATTCCTTGTATCTGACCACCAAAACCGAGAATATGTTTAAATTTGTGCTACAACTCAGCAGACGACTGTTACTGCACTACTACATGTTACTGTGGCGCATTGTCCCATTACAAAAGTCCCACTACAAAATCCCACCATCTAAAGCATCTGCATAGCAAAGAGACACACAGAGGAATGAAGTAAGTGTGTGAAGTCATTACTGTCTGGTTGGAGACCGAAGCCTGCAAAACGGTAAGTGTACAAACATCTGAGAGCTCACAAAGTGTGTTAAAGAGAAACTGCCAGTGGTTGCTGTCTTGTTTGACTCTATTATAATAAGATGGAACTTGGGTAACTGTCAAGTTTTAGTGGGACACTAAGAATAAAAGATGTGTACACTTACGAAGCTCCTGAAGAAATGAAGGATAGGGTTCACATCTCCACGACGTCGGGATGAGGAATGCTGAGGTCTTGGGGGTGATGAAGACAGGTGACCACGAAATGAACCCTACACACAATGTTGTAGGTTAATAGTGTGTTTTTGGGTATATATAAGCATTATTGGCAATGTTTACACTCTTAGATCCCTTTATAGATTTTTTTTTTATTTATAATAATGTTTGTGTGGTATCTAAAGGATTATATTCCTAAAAGGGATTAGTGTTATATAGTCTTGTGAATATATATTATATGTGTATAGAGTTTACACAATAAAATACAATACTATAAAAAAAATTATAAATAGTTTTTATTAGATTGCAGTAGTTATAATAAAAAAAATCATTATGAAACCAGAATAAATAATGGCATACATGAAGTAGTTATAAATATACATATATGTTTTATTTTATCCAGGTATTAATTTTAAAAAAAATAAATAATAAATAATATTAATTTTAATCACTAAAAATTAAGTATTTACTTTATTTTTTAAATAATTAATCATAATCCCAATTTAAGACTTTTTAAGAGACTGCGGAATAAATACTACAACAAAAAGGGTGGATAAATAATAGCAATATGTGTTGTAAATAAGTTTATATATATTTTTAAGAATGTTGCAGTAATTTAGTTAGTCCATGTTTAATTTCTGCCATGCAACACACCCAAATTTCACACCCACATTATGTGATACTTTACCCACAGTATGAGATACTTTACTACAGTATGTGATACTTTACCCACATTATGTGATACTTTACCCACAGTATTAGATACTTTACTACAGTATGTGATACTTTACCCACATTATGTGATACTTTACCCACAGTATGAGATACTTTACTACAGTATGTGATACTTTACCCACAGTATGTGATACTTTACCCACAGTATGAGATACTTTACTACAGTATGTGATACTTTACCCACAGTATGTGATACTTTACCCACAGTATGCATTACTTTACCCACAGTATGCGATACTTTACCCACAGTATCTGATACTTTACCCGTAGTATGCAACATTTTACCCACAGTATGCAACACTTTACCCACATTACCCACAGTATGCTTTACCACATACTTTACCCACAGTACAGTATGTGTAGTATGCAACACTTTACCCGTAGTATGCAACATTTTACCCACAGTATGCAACACTTTACCCACAGTATGCAATACTTTAAAAAACTAATTCAAATTAACGCCATTATTGTAAATTTAAGGAGAATGACTTGTAAATAAATTAATTCTGTTTTGTGTTGTTATTGGAGTGTGCTGTCAAACTAAAAATGTCTTTCTTTCTTTCTGTCATAATTTTATTGAAATTGTAATAATAATGTAATAATTTGTCTTACACTGTAATTTCATTCACATTCAGAGCAACAAACAGCATCACTCTTCATACCTGAGTGTAAAATTCCCAGTTTGACAGATCAAAAATGTTTTCAGCTTCAAAAAGCTTATCAATATGCATGATTCCTTTTTCTTTACCAAAACCACACAAGTTTTTTTTTCTGATTCAATGCACAAAATGCAAGAAGTGCAAAAGCCACAAATACTACCTGCATTACCGTCTTTCTTATTTCTGCAAAATGCATGCATTGATGCAGCCACCCTCATTGCTCACCTTTCCCCGTTTCTTCTTATCTGCTCCAAAGAACTTGCCGATCTGATCCATGAGACCAGGAGCCTTCTTCCTGCGTCCCAGCCCTGAGCTGCCTGTGCTAGACATTATGGAGGTTAATCTTCTGAGCCTGGGTCAACGATCTGTCCTTCTCAGTACAGCCCTGTCTCCACTCTGAGGACACCCCAGCAAGCTTCTCAATAGTCTTTGATGTGTCTGAGGCGGATGGGCTGGCCTTTGAAGGTGTGGTTCCGTCAGTTCGAGCAATCATTGGAGAAGGTGGGCCTGTTATAGCGTCAGTGGTTCTGGATCAGTGCCAGGCATTCTTGATAGCCTGTGTACTCGTGGAGTCAGTCACTGCCCTACACTCTGTTCAAGGAGCTGCCATTGTTCTTGACCACATCTGCCCTGGTCCTATGTGGTCCACAACAAGGCCTGTGTATGTGAGAGCTGCAGCTCAATGCAAAACAGCCCTCTGCACAATCAAACTATTGTCTTAATGATTCATAACTTTTAGACCAATTATTTATGTTGAAAAGCTTATGTATGTAACCTCTGGCAATTATTTATCATAATTTAAAATGTAAAATCTTTAACTATTTGTTTATTACATTAAATTAATTTTAGGTTTATTTTAAAACAGTTTGTATTATTTTAAAAAAACGTTTAGTTACCGTATTTATTTTAAACAATAGCAGTTTTAGGTGACAATTGCCAAGACATAGACATAGATTATGTGTCAATATATATATATATATATATATATATATATATATATATATATATATATATAATATATATATATATATATATATATCTATATATATATTGACACATAATCTATGTCTATGTCTTGGCAATTGTCACTACTTTAATATTGAGATTCTGCTTTAAAAAAATTGCTCTAAAATGTAAAATTATATATATATATATATATATATATATATATATGTATATATGTAAATGTATATTTTTAAAGCAGATTGATATACATTATAAATACATGACAAATGTAAAAAGAAAAAAAGAGCGTACTTTTTATTAAAAATAAAGTACAGGGGAGGGCGTAATAAATGTTTAGAAACTCTTCTTGACATCAAATCTAATCAGAAAAGGGATAAAACAGTAATGAGTCAAACCAGAATACACACATATATAAGAATGTATTAAAGTTTAACAGCTCGTACCAGCTTTCTCTGTGTCGTTTGCAAAGCTTACTTACTGATTAGCATTGCAAAAAGTCTTCTGTTAATAAAACTTTAATTTAGAATTTGAACACAAGCACTCAATACTGTACTCAAAACTTCATTCAACTTGTGTAATTCTGCTAATAAAAAGCTACTTGTTTTTATGACTTTTATGTTTTTCTGTGAATATTTTGAAAACTTTATTGTTTTAATAGGTTTCTCCCAGAACCCTAAGGATTTTATATTACAGAAAATATCTGTCCACCATGAAATGTATATAACCTTGTTTAGCAAAGTAAACCAAAACTTTCTTTCTCCTTTTATAGCTCTCCTACTGGCACTATAAATGGAGCCCAGCATGGCGTTTGTTCTTTCTGTCATGCCTACAGAGGCTCATCTGTTGGGTGAAGGGCTTGCTATCTCTAAATCGCCCACAAATTCTCCAAAGATAGGGAGCAGGAATGCAGGGAGTAGGCAGTGTGCATCTCAAGTACCCTTGTACAATGAAGACGGAATGCTTTGTTGGCCGGGGAGGGTGAAAAGGACAGAAGAAACAATACCAGCTACAGTGTAAAGTTTGTAAGACACAAACACAGGAGATGGTCCAAAACCATGATAAGCATGTGTGCCATGAGCATAACACCCACAGAGCAGCGCTGAAAGGTTTTTATAAGGCAGCATAAACTTTTTAGAAGTTTTTTAGAAGCCTGATATACAGCCAATCATGCATTTTTTATATTTTATTATTACTGAAAAATAATTTAGCAACAATACATAGTGAATGTATTCGTATAGTGTAATGAATGTATTTCTACAAATAAAAATGTATAAAGATTTAAAAAAATCATGCTATTACAGTGCTAACACTTCTCTATTTCCTACAGCCGAAGGAAAGGAATGATATTGTTTCAAACGTGAAACAAACAATGGCATTATACTTACGTCCAGCACAGAAAGTGTTTGCCAAGTGTTGATGGAATCGGTGGACCTCACTGAGGAATTAGCATTGCCTTGTTTACCAGCCGAAAGGAACAATAAGGACGGGCAAACTGACCTCAGACTTCACAATACCAGAGTATATTTTAATGCCACATGGATTTCCACGCTCGTAATTGGAACTATTTTGTATGAAATGTTTTTTTTTATTCATCTGAAATTGAATTTAGTTTAATCACATTGCTAATTACATTGCAAATCATCTTGTGGGCCACCCAACTGTCTTTTTTCCACTGTCTTTTCATATACGGTACCCTATGGAACCATTTCACCAAGCAACTTTCTAGGGTGTCAAACATGGTGAACCAGTTGATACTGTCAGCTTCAAGAGACCATGCCAGCCCATTACATATTTTTTGTTGAGTAGCTGCTGATGTGAAGGCTTTATATTCCCTTTTTTTGGTGGTGTGACCCTCTCTAGACCCCAGCAGTTAAATATTGTATAACAACCATGTCATGGATTGCAAGATAAACCCTCTTACTTGTTTCCTCTTCAGCCAACTAAAGCACCCCTGAGCAACTAACATCCAGTCTTTCCATCTGCAGCAGCTAATCTGCTCAGTGAAAGTTGGAATATGTGTACTCTAGCTATCTTAAGTACACTTAGGTACTTGCCTCAGGGACGTCTAACAGAAGCTGCAGTGCCTTTGAGTCTGCTCAGCTGCACTACTTCCACCCAATCCATTACCATTAGAATAATACCACTGGCTTAAGTGCCTTATAGATCCTAGTAAGGCAGGCATGATATCTCTGTGGACACTCTCTGTTGTGTGTTAGTATGGCAACAGATTGAAAAGTTGAGGTGGCTGACTTTGTTTGCCTTTAGGGCAGCATGTAGAGGTCCCCACATTTTGCAATTGGTATTTGTTGTTTGATTAGATTAGATTAGATTAGATTAGATTCAACTTTATTGTCATTGTGCAAGGTACATGTACAGAGCCAATGAAATGCAGTTAGCATCTAACCAGAAGTGCATAAGTGGCTTATTTACAATAAATATCAGTGTAATAAATAGGGTATGGGGTTGATAGTTACAGAGGTGGGGGTAAATAATGTACAGAGGTATATGGATAGAGTATAGAGGTGTAACAATAGATAGTTATAGATTGTGCAAAGATGCATAATGATAGGTAATGCAAAGTACTGTATAGATTGATATAGATAGATATAGTATAGATTGTATAGATTGTGCAAAGATGCATAATGATAGGTAGTGCAAAGTACAGAAGTGGCAGTGCAGTAGTAATTAATACTGTATATCAGCTGTTCAGTGCAGAAACAGCCACAGGAAAGAAGCTGTTTCTCAGTCTGTTTAGTAACATCATGCTAGTTGTTGGTAATCCCTTTGTACCTCCTCTGCACATGTCCAAACATTCTTAATCTGTCCTCTCAGGATGTGTCTGGTTTCTAAATCTGTCCAACCTTGTCACTCCCAAAGATAAACTTAAACCTCTAACTCTGCCTCCTGTCTCTTCCTTAGTGCCACTGTCTCTAAACCATATAACATAGCTGCTCTCACCGCTGTCGTCTACACACATCACTTCTGACACAGTTCTCCATCCATTCCAACCTGACTGCACTCGATTCTGAACAGGATTTGCAGAGGTACGCAAATAAATATGGTGACAGGGATGTTGGAATGCCTAATGTTCGAACCAAACATTTTGATTGAGCATAGTCTTTTTTTAGATCTATGTCTTCCACAGATGATTTGACTACATATAAATACATTTAGACCACTCAACTTAATGAGTGCCAGCGATGTGTGAAGAGACTTTCAACCAGCGGGAAAAAAATGTATTTGAAGCAAATATATAATCTACCCAGCCTTTAAAGTGACTTCTTATTTGAACTAAATAGTCTCCCCAACACAATAGCCAGGTCCTATTAGGGGTCACTTTCCACTAATTTGTCACCCAAAGGTGTATAAAAAGCAGCTATGGCCATGACATATACCTTCAGGGTGGATGGTGTTATTCCAGCCTGAACCAATTGGGCAGTTAACCCCTAAGGACACTGAGGAGGTTTGGGTATCGTGTACTGCAGTATGATCTTTTCCTCTCCAGAGGGGTGTGTCCCCAGAGGCCCGACTCTGCTGTCATCAGGACTGCTTTCCTGCTTTCCCTTGGGGAGAGTGACTGTCCTTGGACTCATCTTTCTCTCCAAGGTACCCGGCTGCTGTTGCTGCCTCAACCCCTTAAATTTGTGCTTTTGCGATAAGCAATACAAAGAGCTAGATTTCTGGCAATGCTCCCGTCCAGCCCCTTGGACCTGGAAGCAGAAAGGAACCTCACCTCCTGGAACCTCTCGACTACCGATTGTATTGTATCACCAAGAACCCTTTTTTTTCCTGTATGCTGGAGGAATTTTCTTACTCTTTTCTTTCTTTTGCTTACACATACACACAAGCACTGAAGAAACAGTGCACTAATGCTCATATTTTTATAGTCAGTGGCATCACCCTCCTATGATGTGATGCTTTTTGTTTTTTTCTATTATACACAGGCTTCAGATCAAAGGTTAAAAAGCAAAAAAATTGCAAAAACTGTAGCTTAAGTCAAAGAAGAAAAGTGTTTTTCTGCAGGCTGCATAGGAACCAGATTGCACAATGTGGCCATTGTGGTGCCTTTCATGCCATTGCTTGTTGCTCCATGGTTAAAAAAATGCTCATAGACATTTAGAATATATTTTATGTCCTGTCAGCTCAGGCTTCGAAGGTTGTATGTATAAAAAAATGTATAATTATGTTGCAATGTGACCGTTTACAATTACATTATACTTAGACGAATAGTTTGGCGAGTTTGTCCTTTTTTTATTGTCCCTGATATGCTTTTTTTTTATAAAAATTAAATAAAACATTCATGTAAAATAAATCCAGCATGATCTGGCTTGGTAGTGTACGTTAACATAAGCTAAGAAACCACATGGTAGTCTGCTAAACTAATTTCTATTTGACTGTCTGATATGTCTGAGTCCTGTGGGACTTCTCTGTGCATTAACCAAATTTCCCTCTGAAAGGAAGATACATAGCCGCAGAGAACGAGCTCCTGTGGGTTCATTTGATCTAATTAGAGTCATACTTGTTTCAGCTCTATATACACTCGTAAAATTGATAAAAAGATATTGAATTATGTATATAAAGACAGAACAATCGTTTGTCTGTTTCTCCACTTTCTTCTTCTTTCTTGGCATGAAACGGAATCCAGAACAATAGAGTATTTAGTTTAGAAGCCTGCTGGTTGATTGTACCGCAAAAAGACTCCCTCACTCCCTCATCTGTACAGAAGAAGTTCTGCATCATCACAAACACTTCAACGAGTAATGAAGCAATATTCAGCAGCCATTCTGAGGCTATTTTAAAAGTGCTTTTCGGTGGAAAAAAGAAGTGAAATCACAGCAGAGGCCCTTAAAAATATATTTTTTATTCTATCCGAAGCGAGGACTTTGAAATCCTAGAGAGACTGCTAGTTTTACATTTATAGAACTTACTATTGTATAAAATACAAATTTGTCATGCTGGGAATCTAAGCCCAGTTTTTCAATTAGCAGTCCAACACCTTAACCACTGCACTACCACCTCCCACATTTTAACAGTAAAAGAATTTCAATCAATATCCAATTCAAAAGTAAAAATATAATCACTAATAGAATACTTGTCTAATAAACAAAACCTTAACCTATTACAGTGTAACACTGCCTGTTTTTGTCTATGCTACAGTATAACACTGCTTGTTTTTGTGATATGATGTAGGCAGGATGTAGTGGTTTTATTTTATAATCTGACATGGAAAAACACATGCTATTGCATTCAGTGAGGATATTCATTAGAAAAAATATGTAAAATGATAACACACAATGGAGTGTATTATATTGTGTTTAATAGAGTTTTATGTGTAGTAAAAAAAGGACTAAATCCCTCTGCTTTAAGAAAATAAATTACAGTTTCTATGGTATTTGCACTGTATTCTTATCATAAGTTGTGCTCAGTTGTACAGCCATGTAAAGGGAGAGGATGGTGGCTGCATCCTTGTCCATGGTGCTGAAAGCGTTCTAAGATTGAATACATATTCTATGAGTAGCAATGTAATGGACATGGATGCATTATTTGTGACTCACTTGACCCAGAAAAACATGATCAGATTTTTAGTGGTGATCTATGACACAGTTTCTCTCTTTCTCTTTAATGCGCACAGACACAGGCATACACACTGTTCTGTTCTCTGAGAAGAGGCAACTGGTCACCATGGTAACCTTACTAGCCTAAACCCAGCATCAGTACCATGTGGAGTCAAAGTACAAAAGCACAAATCCGAAGACATTCTTTTATTAACAGATCCGTCAGTCTGGCAGTTTAATGTGTATGATGGCAGAACATATATAATATAAGCATATACATTCCTTTTTCAAGGTTTTTCTACATGAAAGCCAAGAAAAATTAAATGGTTTTCCTACTGAAAAGATATTAGAAGAAAAGATGCTCTGGAAAGATGCTGCTCAAAAGTCTGTATCTACTGTAGTTACTTTAATGCTATCAAGTTTGTTAGATTTATAATTTTTTATTATCATTTGAGGTCAACGCTCATTAAATCAGATTAGTCTGAGCAGCTTTCAAATGCCAAAGCAAAGACTACGTTTATAAACACAAACTTTGCCAGCTGGTAAATAAAGATACCTGCCTTCTAGTATAATTGGCAGCAAAGCCTCTGGAGCCCACCTTTACTGGACACATCTTTACACTCCATTCCCTTTCCTTCGACTTTACTGCCAGAGAGGCATACACCAGCTTTTTCCTTTTGTATACGTCATTGCTGAAGACAACCATGAAGACAGGGTGGCAGGAGTTGGACCACAGAACTAGGTCTGGGTAAAGGTTAATCAATTGCTGGTGGGAAAATGAGTTTCTAACAGACCTGCATTTTCCAGTCCCTGGCTTCATTTAATAGACTTAAATCTAAGAGTAGGGGGTTAGTCTGCTTCATCTCTCCTTCTCAGATTAAGACTGCTGGCTTTGGGAGGCTAGTCTGGTTATTAAGGATGCCACTGGTTGTAACTCTCTTGTGCTCAAGTGTCAAGGCTAGAGATATCAACACTTGGTTGTGGCACTAAGTGTATCTTTATTGAATTGGAGAGATCTTACAGCCTACCATAATGTGTTTGGGGGTTGCTGGGGCTGCATAAAGGGGATATACTGGGTTCTGTCCAAGCCAAAGATGTACATGGAGAGGGCAAAACATCATATGCTACTCTAAAGATAAAACCTGTCCTGTTGGATTTCATGCTTTACAGCTTGCTTCGGGCCGTCTCGCTTAACTCACTGGCCTTGCTAGGCTTGGGCGACTGCTCTGGCTGGCTGAGCAGTCCTGGTGTTCCACTTCCATCACCATCATGTGCTCTTATCAGTTAAAGTAGTCTTTTTTTCCATATGGGTTTTGTTGTTCCTAAACCAAAGCATCATCTACCCTGTTGGACATGCCAGAAGACTATGTCCCACCTGTGAGTCGTCTGCAGTTGTACTTAAACATACTTTTACTCATCCACCAGACTTAAGCTAGGCCAGTAAAAAGGTCCTAGACTGCTACTTGGCCATTCTTTCCACCCACTTGGCCTTCTTTCATGTCTACATGAAAGAAGGCCATGTTATTGATCTGTTTGAGACCTCTAATTGTGTCCTGCCTGTGTTGTTTCACCTGTTTGGTATCAGCTGGATTGTAACTCATTTGCCTCCTTTTGTTTGAAAAAAGCATTGACTGTATTAAAGGCTCTCACATTATCCATAACAGTACGAATGTTGTTTCTTACAGCTAGACCTTTACACAAAAAGTCTATGGTGCGGGAAAAAAACATCTAGTGAGCACCAATTAATTACAATAATTTACTATGACATATGGTATAGTTTATCTCTTAGGGTTTCACTCCTGTTAGTCAAAAAAACATCTAAGGCTACAGTAGAAAATAAAAAAAGGAAAAGAAAAGTACAGGTTGTATAGATAATTGCCCTAGTGAAGTGTTTGTAATGAAGCGAATTGACAGCAGTTAGGTTATTTGTCATGCGAGGTGAAATGTCTTTCACTGAATTTTAAAGCTTTTTCTGGATGTTGACGAGATAATATTATTATAAAAGGTGCACTTATCGATGTGGACAATAAAAAAAGACAGTTCTCTACATAATTGAATGTGGTCTGGCCTCGAATCCCTCAGTCTCCACAATGGCTTTTAGATAAGGTGAAGTGAGTTTAGTTTTAATTAGTCTTCCTTTCTTCTTCCTCACATATTTGTCATTTACAATCTGGTTGGCGCTATTGAATGTTCTGTCTAGCTAATGTTCTGCACTGTCTTTGTAATGTTTGTATTGTTTATTGCACTGTCTGCACCAGGTTGCACACATGCACTTTATGTCTATTCTGTTCAGTGGCTCTTTGTTGTTTTGTTTTGTGAAATTGTTTGTTTTGTGTAGCACCAGGGGGTCCTGGTGTACCGCATCTGCTATATATGGCTAAAATGACAATAAAGCTCCTTGAACTTGTTTTTATTTAACTACAAGTTAAGCAAAATGACAGGAAGAACCTTTTCTTCCTGAAGAGAAGATGAACAGAAAATGAATCTTGTTCCCTAACCGATGATGGGAATAATGTCATTATAAATATACGCCCTAACTGTTTTCTTTAGTAGGCCATTAGCGTTACTGACAATACATTTCTGCGTTACTATAATTAAGTCCTATGGTTTTCTCCTAAAAAGAGTTTTTTTTTCTGGTGTGTGTGGGGTGGGGTGGGACATGTAACTGATGAAGATTAAACCAGAGAAGTTCATGAAGTGCTTTCGCAAACTGGAAGTATAAGCAGTAAAAGGCAAGAATGTAACATGCAAAGTACAATTCCTTTTTCAAAATAACTGTCTTAAAATAACAAATAGAGACACAATGTACAAATCAGTGTTAGATATGACAGTGGAATGAAATTTCTGAAATTCTGAATTTCTGTTTTTATAAAGCAAAAAAACAAACAAACACATGCACAAACATTTGATCAGTTTCGAAAACTGCACTGTGATACCAGTCCATCCAATTTCTGAATTTCTTGCTTGTTCTTCTTATTGTGTCAGTGTCGGAAAATCAGTTTAATCTTGCACAACATTTCTTTTGGTCCTTACCGGAAAATGAAATCAGCATTATTTTTAATATTTCTATACAACATATAAAATTATTTAAGTAAAATTATTTAACAATCATTATTCCACACAATTACTTATTTCACCTCTTTAAAAACCTCTTTACAGTAAGCAAAATGATTATTTGTGTCTTTTAATAACCCAGTTTGTGTAAAAGAAATGCTTAAGAATTATTGTATAATATTATATTACATAAGCTTAAAATCTTTTATAACGACCAGCTGAACTCTCACTAACTAAAAGTAAGCATCTTCACTGAATTGAAGTGCTGCAGGATGGAGAAAGTAGGGGGAGGGGGTTATTGTTCCCAAAGTTCAATAAAATTTACCAGAGCTAAACCATTTTCGGTTTTGTGCCTTATCAATACCGCTATAAAGCTAAATAATTGTAAACTGAATCAAAATTGGAGTAATGATATAGAAATAAGAGTTGACCGAGAGTTTAGTGACGACTCCTTTCTACAAGTTTGAAGCCATGAGAGGTCTTGTTGCTCTGCGTGTCGTTCTCATGGTAGCGCCCTCATTATGACACTGGCTGCGCCGTTAGAAGTGTGCGCATCCAGAGCGCACACCTACGAACAGCAGACACACATGCACATATCAATCTTTTAATCACTGCTCATGTTTATGTTCTTGTTTTGGGGGGGTTTATATGATAGACAAGCGCTATTTGAAACTTCTGCAAGAAGTGTGCATGCAGGTGAGAGCATCGTATTGCATCAGCATTTCTGGCGCACGCTTGGAGAAATCCACAGGCAAAATTTTGACAAGTAGTGTATTTTGCGACATTTACAGGACAATCATGAGCATTTATAATCAAAGTGGTAGAGGTGGAGAGTCGGAGAGTCGTGCAGACTCCGAGGCTCCAGCCAAGTTGCTGTTTGGCATTGGGACGGACAACCTGGTGACGCTGATGGTGTTCGGGCTGATCTTTGCTCTTGGTGTGGTGGGAAATTCGCTGGTGATTGCGGTCCTGTTGTGGCGCAGAGCTGGTCAACGCCGCGGCACCACTAACATCTTCATCTTGAACCTAAGCGTGGCTGACCTGTCCTACCTGCTTTTCTGCGTGCCCTTTCAGTCCACCGTGTACATACTTCCCACGTGGGTGCTCGGCGCCTTTATTTGCAAGTTTGTGCACTACTTTTTCACCGTGTCTATGCTGGTAAGCGTGTTCACTCTGTCCGCGATGTCCGTGGACCGGTATGTAGCCATCGTTCACAGCCGAAAATCTTCGTCTATCCGCGTTGCGCGCCACGCGCTGCTCGGGGTGTTGGGTATCTGGGCGCTCTCCCTGGCAATGGCCGCACCGGTGGCTTACCACCAGCGCATCGTGGAGACTGAGGATAACAGCACATTCTGCTGGGAAGTATGGTCTTATCCAACAACCAGGAAAGTCTACGTAGTGTGCACCTTTGTCTTTGGTTACCTGTTGCCTCTGAGCCTTATTTCTTTCTGCTACGCAAAGGTAATAATGTCAAAGAATTTGGAAAAAAATTATTTATTATAGTATACTTTATTACTGTTTAGTATGGTTTACAGTTATTCTATTTATACAGATTAAGTGTCCCTTATAAACTGAACGCAGAGACCAAAAAACTCTTTTTTTTGGCACAGTTACAGTCGTTATACTTCATTGGGTGCATATAATCTATCAATAGTACACTTTATTATTATTATTATTATTATTATTATTATTATTATCATTATTATATTATGATTATTATTACATTTTGTGTACCTTACAAAACAAACCTACATAGAAAGTAAAAGTATGTTATTAGAAAAAGCATTATTATACATTTCACATGTGATCATGTTTATATATATATATATATATATATATATATATATATATATATATATATATATATATATATATATATATCCATATCCATATATTTAGACATGTTGTTATATATATATATATATATATATATATATATATATATATATATATATATATATATATATATATATATATATATTTAATTGGTATGCATGCAGGTACTGAATCATTTGCACAAAAATTTGCGACACATCTCTAAGAAGTCAGAGGCATCAAAAAAGAAGGTAAGGACAATTCCATAGTTTGCATCTTGTTTGGTTCAATTTTATTAAATGCTGTAATAGCAGTATATTTTTTTATATTTTTTGGAAAATAAACATTAATAATAAGCAAACTCTGAATTATGAATTATGCCTGCGTTTCAGCATGAGTAGTGTATGTGTTCACTTTCCTCTGTGTACTATAGATCAACAGACTTAAATTACAGTACATTTCATTGCACTGCTGATGTCAATGGTTTATAAATCTGTTCTTTTACTGTGTGTTTGCTTCACCATTTTGTGTAGCTTGTGTTTATTTTTCTCAGTATTATCTTTGTGTTGCTCTGTGTTTTATGTAACTGGTATGGTCCTGGAGGAATCTTTGTGTTCTACCTTTGCTGATAAAAATGGCAATAAAATCCTTGTGATGTTCTATTTGCTTGTCCTCAGACAACACAAACTGTCCTGGTGGTGGTGGTGGTCTTCTGCCTGTCCTGGCTGCCTCATTACGTTGTGCATCTCTGGGTGGAGTTTGGTTCGTTCCCCTTAAATCAAGCATCCTTCCTTTTCCGGGTGGCTGCTCACTGTCTGGCTTACAGCAACTCCTCAGTCAACCCCATCATCTATGCATTCCTTTCAGAAAACTTTAGAACCGCCTATAAGCAGGTGTTCCGATGCCACAAAGGCAGTAAATGCCCAACACAGGACGCTCGAGAAACAAGACACAAGATGGAGAAAGTTGCACCCACTAATTGCACTGAAGTTTAACTTACGACATTTATTGGCTCGACTTTTTTTTGCTTATTTATTGCAGCAGATGTAGCGGACAATCTTTTCCGCTGTTCTCTGATTAATCATCTTATCACTTTTTGAGAATCTTGCAGGGAGAAAATATTCTGTATTATGTTAATAATTACTGTGCAATTTTTTATTTATTTCATCTTTCTGGAATTTTTGGACTATTCTTGGACTATGACTTTTCAGCCTATTATGTGATTATTCTGTGTAGATAATTGTTTCGATGCCATAAATGACAATTATAGTTCCTCCACCCACCATCTGAATTTGAAGACGAGGAAGAAGTGCAGATTATGAAGCATGTAGGAATCTGAACTGGGAGGATCAACATCCAGAAAGATCAGACAAGAAGCTGGAATAGACAAATAGACTAAACTGTTAAAAGTCTGGAAAAAGACACAAAAAAATTTATATAAAAATTGTTTATAGTAAAAATCCATTTTATATTATTAAACGATTTTAATGCTTTTGCTAAGCCTGCAACCCATAAAAAAATGATAAACTGCATGTTGTAGTATTTTATTTAATGTTACCTAGGCAATGGGAAAAATACAACGCAGGTGATGCAATTTTACAACCTTGATGATTCAGTGCTCGTGCGCATTCACAGGCACCGTGACGCACATGCAGACTTATTTTGGACTGGTTTATGCAACACTGCTGACTGGACATTCTGTTCATTCTGATTTCACTCAAATGGTTGGTGTTTCTTTCTTATTCACTGTCACTATAATGTTCCCCCCCCCCTTCTTAGCTGGTCTCAATTATCTTGTACTAAAGACATCCACTTTCAGCTCTCGACATAACAACATTGAACCACTTACTTAACCACTGACTAAACTTTGGACGTAAATGCATTATGAATGCGAATAAGTGAACTTGCTTTTAGCATTGATACATATCTCTGATTGGTTAATTTTACCAGATCATCTTGATCACCATAATAAAATCCACTTTGCGGATAAAATCTTCCTTCCTGGATAAAAATGTATACATTTTTTTAAATATCAAGGTTACATAAGAAGCCTGGTTTCTCTATTCATTGCTTATAATTATGTTTAATATGCGATTTAATTAAAATAATACATATGATTAAAATTTAAGACAGGTTAAGTAAGAAAACATTATTTTTTATTGCCATATCAACCATATACAGCTGAAGCAGCCTAACATTTTCTTAGAACGATATTTACAGTGAGGCAGTAGTAGCTCGAATGGCTACTTAGTTGTTGACAAAAGGATTGAGGTTCTTAAGTCTAGATTAGACAATGCTAGGGTAGGTTCAGTAAGGCTAGGCTAGAGTATGATAGGTTAAATTAAATAAGAATAGACTAGACTTGACGAGACCATGCAAGGATAGGGTAGGTTAGGTTAGGATAGGCTAGAGTATGCTAGATTAAATTAGATTAGATTAGATTAGATTAGATTAGATTAGATTAGATTAGACTAGATTAGATTAGATTAGATTAGATTAGATTAGATTAGATTAGACAATGCAAAGATAGGGAAGGTTAGGCTAGGCTAGAGTATGCTAGGTTAAATTAAATTAGATTAGATTAGATTAGATTAGATTAGATTAGATTAGATTAGACAAGACTAGGGTAGGTTAGGTTAGGCTAGATTAGATAGTGCAAAGCTGCGCTAGGTTAGGTTAGGCTAGGTTAGGTTAGGCTAGGTTTAGTTATTTTAGATTAAATTAGATTAGATTAGATTAGATTAGATTAGATTAGATTAGATTAGATTAGATTAGATTAGATTAGATTAGATTAGGGGGGTGGCTAAAAAAAATAGGCGAAACAAATTAAAGTATCATAGATTAGGCCACCCAACAGGAGTACACATGAGTATAAATACAGATGGATATATTTCAAAAATGAAGATTATATAAAAATGTTGTATATGTTGAATGCTGTCTATGTGCAATTAATACAAGGTGAAGGAGACATAGTATTAACACAGGGTCCATTAAACAGGGGTCTGAAGCACAGTAGTTGTCACTACTATCTTCAGTAACATTTAACTATTAAACAGTTTTGTTGCTTTTAAGCCCGACCCTCATTTAACTACTCATTTTGTTGACCTGCTTTAAAAAAACGCTCTAACGCTCTTCTTATATCAATAGAATGAAAATTAGGCAGGAAGTCTAACCTACAGATGAAACACTGGTGTCTGGGACTTCTTCCTGGCTGCTATCCTGGGAGTATAGAACCATTTTAAGGACACTTTTATTGGACACAAAGTGTTTAAAATGAACACGTTCGGAGTATGTTGAGATCACGTCACAAGATAATCTGTATCATGTTGTCATGGAAGCGTATAATTCAGTGGCAGCCACGTGATCAAGCCACAGGACAGATAAAAAGGGTTCCCAGAATTGTGCTCTTTGTGAATGTGTGTGTGTGAGAGAGAAAGATCTATTCAACATCAAACTGATGTAAGCTTCCTGTCCTTTAATTCCTCAGTGCTTGATGAAGATTTATTATCCAAGTACACACCATATTTGGAATTTGTGTGCAATGGAAAAATATAACCTGATACAAAAACTTTTTTTTCTTCTCGTAAAGTTCAAGATATTTATTTAACCTATTAGATGTTCAAATAGGATGATGGATACGGTACACAGGATGTCATCCTCAGCTTCAGATTTTTGGTACTGTTCTTAATAACATGCCTATTTTTCAGTTCATTTCAATTTTCTACTGTTTTTTTTGGTTAATGGATCAAAATGCCGTGTGTTACAATCAGTCTATTTAACTTCTGAGCAGAAAAACATCTCCAAATGCTAGATGGGTCTAAAATTACAGCTAATTACTTATAATTTTTTTTGCCACTTAACTGCCTGCTATTAAGAACTTGATCTGGATTTCTCACACAGACATCATTTCATCAACGTTTCCTGCACATTAAAATAAATGACTCCAATAATTTCCATTTAGTATAAAGAAACAGCACAAACAAGTAACTTCAAAAAGCACTCGGCAAGGACTAAAAATCCACACACAAGAAGAGGCTATATTTTTCTCACTTTCCAGGGAAAGAGTATAATACATTGTATAACTCCTGCCTCAAAAATGACTGAGTCACCTTTAAATAGGGGCACTGCAACTAGCTGATAGCTGGGTCATTGTGGTAAACTACTGATAAATGAGAACAGGAGCCATTTTTGGTCCTGGTTAAGATCCTGGTCACATCCAGAGTGTATGAAGACGAGTCTAAAGTGTGTTACATATTGTATATTATATATACAGTTGGTTTTTTTGGTTTGAATTTATTTTAGTGTAGATTACATTTATTTATTTCACTGTTTTCTGTAACGCTAATTGTGAACAAAGTTAAGACAAACAATATAGAAGATATCAGCCTACAACTTATGTCTGTGGACTGGTGGAGAAAAATAGGGTATCTAAAGAAGACCTTTAAAGTAGCAGGAGGACATTTCAACTCCACTTACTCAGTTGGAAGTAAGCCACAACCTCTCAATAAATATGAAAAGTTTTAAAAGCTATCAGGGCAAAAAAAATAAACTGTCAAGGGCATAAGTGTATAAAACAATTATAATATATACAGTACAGGTGCCTCTGAATAAATTAAAATATCATGAAAAAGTTGATTTCGATCATTCATTCATTCATCTTCTATACCCGCTTATTCCCTAATTCAGGGTCACATGGAGCTGGAGTCTATCCCAGCAGTCTCTGAAAGGGCGAAAGGCAGGAGGGGTACACCCTGGACAGGTCACCAGTCCATCACAGGGCCACACAAACAAACACACACTCACTCCTATGGGCAATTCCGAATCACCAATCATTCTAACATACATTTTTGTGGTCTGTGTGAGGAAACCGGAGAACCCGGAGTTAACCCACGCAAGCACAAGGAGAGCAGAAAGGCCCTTGTCCAGGAATTGAACCCGGGTCCTTCCACTAAGCCGCCGTGCTGCCCAAAAAGTTGATTTATTTCAGTTATTTAAGTAAAACTCATATTATATAGATTCATTACAGACTGATATATTTCAAGTGTTCTTTTAATTTTAATGATTATCGCTTAAAGCTAATAAAAACCCAGAATTCCATAGAAAATCTACTGAGTATTGTGAAGAGGAAGATTTAGGACACCAGACCCGCAGAACGCAGAAGAGCTGAAGGCTGCAGTAAATTACATAAAACCTAAGCAGTGCCACATACCACAGACTGATAATAGCCCCCATGCCATGTGGCTTTTTTGCAGTAATTCATGCAAAAGGCGCTCCGAACAAGTGCTGAGTACTGAGCGCTGTAGATGTTCATACTTTTCAGTAGTCCAACATTTCTTTGTTGAAATTATTTTATTGCTCTTTAGTAATATTTTGCATTTCATTACAAGATACTAAAGAAGAGAAAAGCAATAAACACTTAAAATATAACAGTCTGTGTGTAATGAAGCTATATAATATGTGAATTTCACATTTTGAATTGAATTAGTGAAATTAATGAACGGTGGTGTTCTAATTTATTCAGATGCACCTGTGTTTATATAACTATACAGTTCAGAATGTTTTCAGAAGCCTAGAAGGCTCCATTATGGTGAACCTCTAAGACTTTTCCTAGAGTTTAAAATAGCCTTAGTCATTGGGGTGATCAAGAGCCCACTGACCACTTGAAAAGCCCTTCAGAAGTTTCCCACAGGAGAACCTGTCAGAACTACAATCTTCTTGGAAATATTTCTGCAATCAAGCCTTCATGGTAGAGTGGATAGAAAAAAAGCCTCTCCTGAGTAAAAAGCCTTTGATGGACTCTAAGAGCATGAGAAAAAAAAAACCCTTGTCTGATCGGAAATGTCAGAAGTGTAAATCTTTTGGCTGAATTTCTATTTGCATTGCAACGTGAGCACCTGGAAAAGTCAATTCCATATCAAAATGTTGAAAGGAAATATTTGTACTTCTTATTATTTACATTAAGTATAAAATGTATAGTATTGGAATGAGGACGGTTTGACCATAACTAGAGTCTTTACAAAACAACAAGATGGCCGGAGAGCCTTTGTATTTAAAAATAAATAAAAATAAATCTTCACTTTATTTTGTCTTTTCCTTTTTGTTTAATTTGCTGTTATCTAAAATTACGGTGCAGGTCCAACCGACTGTGATGCAACAATGTTACTAACTTTTTAAAGGTCACTGTCATGACACAAATGCTGTGCACATCCCCAAATATGCAGCCAGAAAAAGTGTCCGTGGTCAGAACTGACATTGGTAAAGGTTAGATCGCAATTAACATGAATTCTGTCTCAAAAAGCTGTAGCTTCTTCTCACCCACCCTCTATGCAGAAACAGACAGCAGCTTCTTGCAATCTTTACATCAACTCTCAAAATAAAGAAGAAATTGTCCTACAGTGATATGAACAGGCGCTGGACTAGTAATGTTGGGTCCTATAAAAGAATATGAGGTTGGGACCCCTACCATACACATTTCACACTGTTACTACTAATAAAACAGATCTCTCTGGGGCAAAGTGCATGGGCCCTAACTTCTACCCTTGTCCCTGGGTATAAATGCTGGTTTAAGATTGGTTAACTGTTAATCTCCTAAATTTTTACTTGGAATGATAAAATAAAAAAAATAAAAAAGAAAGAAAGAAAGAAAGAGAGATGCTTCACTATTTATAATAGGACTAGCCGTTACAAATGCCAAAATATTTAGTCTGGTATTTTTCTTAGGTGGGTTTTGAGTTAGGGTCGGGTTGTACTGCTGACCGCTTAGTTCTGTACTTTGGCTTCATTTACTGTTTTTGCCATTTACCACAAAACACCCTCCACCGAGACAAGCCCAACACAGACCGATCAGACTAGGGTGTGTGTCGCAAGGGGACTAGCAAATGTAAACATCTTTATTTGTCACATATACTTTACAGTACAGTGAAATTCGTTTCTTCACATACACCA